>OZ022239.1:48997617-49049295 GCA_963978895.1 Erpobdella octoculata | reverse complement strand
TTTGTTTGTATGTGTTTATGTGTGTGTGCGTGTGTGAAAATGTTAACCATCTCTAAAGTTTTGCAAATCACAAAAAGAGCTATAGAAACACACAAAACTACAAAAATTAAAAATAAAAATTTATAGAAAGATTTCTCCGCTCGGGATAGAAGAAGCAGGTGGTGAAGATGTACAAAAGCAAAGGTCGACAGGTCAAGGTCATGTGACACCGGGGTCAAACGAAGGAACAGATTGTGATGTGCCGGAAGTAGTATGGAGTGAAGAAGAAGAAAATTAATAAAAAAGATATTTTCAAATAAAACAGTAGATAGAAAAGAAACTATAATAGAAAGAAAAGAACCAATAATAGAAAGAAAAAAAATTGAATTTTTGTTTTTCTTGGTTTAGTGAGACGTTTTACAGCATTAATGCTTAAAACAACATCCGAAGAACCGGCGAACCAATATTTGCTAAACAGATTGACATGAAGAAATCGAACTGTCTCTCATTGGGAATTCAATGCTTCATACTAAAACACATGCCGGTATACGTCATTATACCACACATATTGGAATACGTCATGATACCACACTTACTGAAATACGTCATGATACCACACTTACTGAAATACATCATGACACCACACTTACTAGAGTACGTCAAGCTACGACACATGCAGGATTACGTCATTATTGTACCACACACACACACACACACGAATACGTCGTTGTACTACAAACACAACCACACAAGAATAAGTCATTGTACCACAAACACGGGAATACGTTATTGTTTTTTGGGCCTCAACATCTCATCCAATAAGTTGAACAGAGTTTATCTCCGCTTATTGAGTCGAAAACAAAATTTCATCGAATTGACGATGACAATGATGACGATGACAATGATGACGATGATGATGATGACAATGATGATGATGAAGATGACGATGACAATGATGACGATGACAATGATGACGATGATGATGATGACAGTGATGATGATGATGATGATGATGATGTTGACGATGATAATGATGATACCACATGGCATAATGAAGGCAACAATGATGATAGTAGCTTATGTTCCTAGGACGTCAAGATGTTTTCCAGTTTGTTCCATGTTCCATGTCAGCCTGGCTATTTAGGCGATATATATTTGTCTGTTTCTTCTTTGTCGTGTCTGTGCTGGACGAACTGTGCGTGTGTGTGCGTATGTTTGTGTGAGTGTGTGTATGTTTTCTTCTTCGTTTAGTGCCGGTTCGTAATAGCTGCAATACTTGTGTTCGTTTAAAAGGGGGGGGGGCAACACTACCGCAGGACTTTCGCCCAGTCTCCTCGATCTCGGAGAAAAGGGTCAGAAGAAGGTGGCGACCCAGTCTCGTTCTCCGTGGGGCGTTTAAAATTAAACACCACCGAGTTTTATAGGAAGCGCTACATAAATTCCATATTAAATTGTGTGTTGAAAATTGTTTTAAAACGCCTAGTGTTTGAGTGTGCGGAGGTACTTTGGGAAACTGTTGTCTGTCGGCATGTTTTAAAAAGTGGTGAACAACTTTAAACATTTACATTTACCGAGGCCTGCGAGATTTTTTTGCAATTCACTCCATCCTATAGACGCCGATTTTTATTTCTTTCATCATCTTTCTTTCTCCATCTTCTCGGAGTGGCATCCCCCATAGCAACGCCGCCCCACTCCCCACACCATACCACCCTCACGACGACGAAACACGGGCGATATTAATAAAGAATTCGTAAAGCGACGACCGGATTGACAATCTTTTTTTGTCGGCGGGTCTTTAATTATGCACGAACCAACTGTTGAATAATTCATGAGACGAATTACTAGGAAACATTCATTGCAGCTATATATGGTTGATGCACGCACGCACGCACGCACGTACGCACGCACGAACGCTCTCCTTCCACTGGACCTTCCGAACGTGTCCGTCCATGTGCGTTTGGCGGTTTGTTTTAGTTCACGTGCAGGGATGTGCACGCTGTGTATACATATATATATATTTATTATTTTTTTATTTATATATAGATACATATCTCTCTCGTGAGTTTATCACAATCTTTTTCTTTTCTTTGAACGATGCCAGTCTTATTACATTCCGTATCAATTATTCTCTCGTCAACATTTCACTTATTCAATAAGATGACATTATAATTTTGTTATCGTTCAATAACCCGACCCGGGTGTCCGGTCAGATAGCCGGGATTCGGATCAGTAAACGATTTATGTGACATTTTTTAAAACAGAACAGAACAGTGTAAACAAAAGAACAAAAACTGAGCTTAGCCAAAGACCTTGAAAAAATGAGGCCGGAAAAAATAATTAGATTATAATATATTGAAAAACATTTAAAAAAATATGTTTGACGTGAGATTTGGTGAAAAAATAAATTTGAATTCGGAAAAGTTCCAGTTTCAAATGCAGGATAAAACTCTTTTCCAAGTAAATTAGGGTTGTATTTAAGGTTAGCGCTATAGAAATGTACTTTAAAAATATCTAAAATACCTTCATTAGGCGACATCAGCACAAAGTGACACATTTTATGGAAAAATTCGAAAAACCTCGCAAAAAAGACGAAGGAAACGAAAAAAATAAAGAAAAGATCAAAGACCGCACACATGAGAAAGAATAATGAGAATCCAGGTGATGATACTCAGGTGATGATGCTCAGGTGATGGTACTCAACCGATCTTTTTTTTAAGTTAAGTAGGTAGGTAGGATCTGGTTGATGGTTGAATCAAACTCACCGTAGCAAGGTGGAAAAAAATTATTAACAATTGAAAAAAAAACGAGTTTTTTTTAACACAAACTTTGATTTCAAATACACTCGATGTGTTTCTGTGTGTATGAATACGAAAGATGTTCAAACTACGGTTTTTTTCTTTCTTTTTTTTTAAATTGAATCATGTATTGTCATCCTATATAAAGATATGCTGAAAGTTTCAGCTTCCTAGCTAGTCAAAAAGCTGGTTAAATTTCACTTGAAAGATTTGCGTACAGAGAAAGCCACACACACAGAAACAGAGATTGTAACCTAAATAAAAGTTTGTAAAAAGTTAAAGAACATTTATTTTGAGTGCCACTTGTACTAAGGAATGGACTAGCAGAATATAAAACTAGCCAGTAATTAATTATTCAGCTTATAAAAGGATGGATATAAAGTGACAAAAGAAAAAAAACTAAAGAATGCCAAGATGGATATCAATGTCGTTCATGGTACATTAATGCTCATGGGTATAACATGTAGGAAAACAATAACTTATCTGATCAGTACTTCATAAATGGCGATAACCAAGCTAAACTATAATTAATTAATTAATCAACCAGGATTGAAAAGTAATTATCTGGAATAGTAATATAGAAGAGTGCAAGTCATTTAAGAATAAAAACAAATAATGAAATAACTTTTGATATGAATTAATATTTATTCTGCTTCAATTTATATATATATATATATATATATATATATATATATATATATATATTAATCTAATATTAAAAAGTTCATCCTAGCTTTGTGTTCTCATGAAAGCTTGGTGGAGGAAAAAAGAGTGTCATGAACATTCTTATGGGCAAACCTTCTTAAGTTCCGATTGATGGGACTAAACGGTGAATTTTTAATTTTTAAACATAGTCAATTCCATCAAGACAAAGTAAATTAGCCATAATCTTATCAACATTTAAAAAAGTATCTACATATTTTGCAAAGAAAGCTCAATTATTTTTTAATTTTGTCGCTGTTCGTGTCACCATAAGATTTTAAATAAACAGGTTTGTAGAGTTTTTGAATTTCTTCTTGGACACGAGATTTCTTTTTCTGAGCCACCGACAAGAAAGTCGTTTGTGGAAGATTAGTCTGAAAAAACAAAACAAAATTGAGACATGACAAGTTAATAAATAATCAAATAAATTAATAAATAAATTTTTTTACAATCTTCACCTTCATAAGTTCTAAGCAAATGAAGCAGAAGTATAATTAAAAAACCATGCAAACCGAGATATAACTAAACTTATTTTCAACAACACTTTGAGATTTTTTTAAAAATTTTCATGCAAATATATATAAAAATATCTTAAAGTAAAATGAAAACAATCTTTGATCAAATGCTCACCGGGCGTGGATAAGGTGTCTGGTAGTGCTGAGCTGGAAGAGAAAAACAAATTGAATATAAAATAGCTGAGAGATTTTAGTAGGTTAATATAATTTAAACCAAATAAATCTTTATGATTAATCAGACATGGCATGGAAATAATACCTATTCCTATTCTGGCTTCTGCTTCTTGTAAGTGTTGCTGAATTTCTTCTGGAGATTTTACCTTAATAGAATAAGATTGATATAGAAAAAAAACTAAAAGAAGCAAGTTGAAATACGAAAACCACATTTTTATTTTGACGAAAGAGAGTTTTGGCTTCTTGCATGATGTAATTTCTTTCTTCACTTGTTTTACTTGGATCGACAGCTTGCCATGTCTTTGACAATTTCAATGCTTGGCGATACATGGTCAGGACCTGACTTCTTAAGTTTGATGAAAAAGACATTGAAAGCAGCATCGAACGATTTTTAGAATGTGTGGATTTTTAGAACGTATTAATGTATTCACTATTGAAATAATCTTTTATTCCCCAACCCGGTCAAAATATTTACATTGCAATACAAAGACATAAGATGCTTTTTAAAATCCTTGTAAACGATAATGAAAAAAGCAGAAGAAAAAAAATATAATGTATATTAGATATTTAATGCATATAATGATTTTTATTGAAATAATGATGTTTTATATACTGTTATTTTTATCAATTAAAAACTAGATTAATAAGTTACAACATCAAAACCAACATCACACCTATTTTAATCATTTACTATATTAATTGCTTATCTTCACTTGCTTAAAACATTTGTTTACTTAAAAAAATATATAAATACGCTTTAGAAGATGTGTATTAACTCTAGGCAACGTTTCGGAAGATTGTAGCGGCTGTGAAGTTTGATTCTGTGTGTTTTTCCAAAATTCGCTGGGTTGCGTTTACTTCTTTTTTTGTTTGTTTTTTGTTGTAGTTTTTTCCAGGGTTTTGTCTTGTTAACAAAGTAATGTATATTTATTTAGGTTCTCTTTAATAAACGAAAGTTTTGAAAAGTTCAAGCTCGACTTTTGATTATATTTATTTTCATATTTAAGAATTTAATAAATGAAATTTAGGTAACAAAATGGTTTCTCCCAGTCCTCAGTGTGTTGGCCAAGAATTCGTCAGACAGTATTATACGATGCTACACGAGGCTCCAGATTTTATGCACAGGTGATGTTTTCTTTAAATAAGTTTTGTACCTAAATTATTAATTATTAGTTAACGAGGTTTCATCAATAACAGAATAACAATCGACAGAGTGTTGGAAAACTAATATTAAATAAACATGTTAAAATTTCTAAAGTATGTTATATTTCTAGAGATCAATTGAAGAAGAGTTTATAAATTTTTAGCTGACATCATCATATTTTCATTATCTTGTACACTCTGTAATAAGTGACTCTAGTGGTTAACTCAACACTGTTGAGTGAGTCTTTTTAGTCTATGAATCCTGAACTGCACTAACACTATCTTAGAAATTGAACAGTTTGAAATTATTAAAGAATAAATGAGTTCTTTTTAATTTTGAATAGGTTCTACAGCCATGATTCTAGCTACATCCACGGAGGATTAGAAAAATCTGGTGATCTACAGGTCTCTGTGCACGGGCAAGCTGTTAGTATGTATATAAATATTTTATTTTATTTTAATGACTTGAAAATATCTTTATTCACAAAGTAGTTGTGGATTTTTTAAAGTCAATTTGATATTGGCATGTGAATCGTTTTGTATATCTAAAGTTTCATTGTCTAATCATATGCGTTTTGGGTTCTTTCTAATCAATTTTTTCGATCACATGATTTCTATAACATTTGATAGTTTTGCTAATTTATTCAAGCTTCATTTATAATCAGTCTAATCCCGCTATAACATACTTCAAGGAACCCAAGAAATTGGTACGTTATATCCAAAGTCCGTTATATCCAGGGTATGAAAAAAACCAACAAGTTACTATGGGAAAACAAATGGCATTTATTGTGAGGCAGTAATAAGTGCAGTATTATGGTCTAAATAATATGTCACTTTTTTCTGACTATTGGCAAACTGACTGGAATGTTTTGTGATCTAACTTAGACAAACCATTTAGGCAGATTGTCTTCATGATGTTGATAACTTGATGACCTGATCTTTTTAGCACCTGGAGTGGTTTTATGGTTCGGCTTTTCTCTTTGTGATCAGATTGTACTGACTATAGATTTACTGTGACAAGATGGCCGAGAATTTTTAACATGTGATTATGTTTCATTTTCTGACTGCTCAAATATTTTTGTTGGTTTTAAACATGATTGCTTCACGTTTACAAAATGAAAAAGTCTTTGTGTCATATTGGAAGGACTTAGGGCATTTTTAGCAAGGCAGATTAGTATTTTTGGCAAATCATAGATTTTTTACAAGTTCAATATCACGTTAACATTTATTTAAAGACTTATTAATTGAGTTCATTATTTTATTAATTTTTTTATTATTTTAGAGCAATTAAGCTAATTGCCTCCAGAGTTACTTTTTGGCACAAACCTAATGCAAAAAACCCGAACTCTCCAAAGTGACTAGTTTTCGAGTTTATTTTCCTAACTAGCCAAGCTTCCAGCCAAAGTGTATTATTGGCACATTTTTTAAAACAAATTTCCAAAAAGGCGCCATAAACTCTTCAGATGAAATAAAATACAAGCTCATGTTTTTCTCTCTTTAAAACACTTGCTGACAGTCTACAATGCTATGCTGGCTAATAGATGTAAAAAAGATACCAAAGTTTCAGTACGTTATATCCAATTGTGCATTATATTCAAGGTACTTTATAGCGAGATTATGATGTATTTTAATTTTTTTAATTTTATTTCTATTTTGTTACAGGATACCTTATGCATGATTATGATGTATTTTAATTCTTGTTAATTTATTTCTATTTTGTTACGATGTTTAATGAATCACCCCTTTTTTCTTTTTCTTTTTTTGGCAGAACATTCACAAAAAGATACTCTCTCTCAACTTCCACGACTGTCACGCCCGCATAAGACACGTCGACAGTCTCGGCACCGTCGACAATGCCGTCGTTGTGCAGGCTGGTGCCGTAAAGTGTAGTTGCTTTCAATTCGTTGCTTAATGCTGAAATGTTATACAGCTAAATGTGCTCTGTCAATGGACCATGCTAGTGTCATACAGTGTACTCTTTTAAATCGTTAATGTATCTTGAAATGTTTTACATTTAAAGGTGGTCAATGGACCATGTTGGTGTCATAAAGTGTACTCTTTTAAATCGTTAATTAATGTTCTTGAAATGTTTTACAGCTAAATGTGATCTATCAATGGACCATGCTGCTGATTTATTCTTTTAGATAATTTTTAATTTTTTTTTCAATTTTTTTTTGCTGTTAGGTGTCCGGAGAGCTATCCAACGAAGGCAGGCCGATGAGGAAGTTCATGCAGACGTTTGTACTGGCGCCACAATCACCGAAGAAATATTACGTTCACAATGACATTTTTAGGTATATTTTCTCTCTGCATATTTCGTATTTTCTGGTTTCAATTAAACAATTATTTAAGTATTTTTTTTTAATTTCTAAAATTTGTTTGTCGGCATTTTAGATATCAGGACGAAGTGTTCACGGATGAGAGAGCATTGGAATTATCCGTCCCAGTACAAGTTGGTTCGTCGTCAATTTTATTTATTTATTTTTTTATTATTTAATTACTGTTTTGTCCTATTTATTATCATGTAATTAAATCAATTTATGTTATTGACTGGTTACTTATTTGCATGCATTGTTATAAATAATTGTTTATTTACATATATTACTATAAATAACTGATCAATTGCAAACATTATTATAATAGTTGTTTATTTGCACTTTATTTTATAAATAATTATTTATATGAATATTTTATTATAAGTAATAATCATAAATAATTTTTATTTTTATTATTATAAATAATTATTTATTTGTACAAATTCCTATAAATATTTGTTTTATAATTATGTTTTTGTTTTTGTTTCCAGAAACTATTGCATCCACAACTTCATACTGTAGTAGGTATGTGGCTAATTTTGGATTGTTTACATTTCAGCTTTTTTTCTGAAACATAGACTAATCGTTTTTGAGAGTCTCGAGATATCTGACGGATAACAACAAATGAATGAACTGTTTAAATGAATTTCATCTGGTTTAACAACTTTTTTATTTGTTTTTTCATCCAGGCCATCACTGCAGGTCAATGCACCTTTGCAGGTCAATACACCTTTACAGGTCAATACACCTTTACAGGTCAATACACCTTTGCAGGTCAATACACCTTTGCAGGTCAATACACCTTTGCAGGTCAATACACCTTTGCAGGTCAATACACCTTTGCAGGTCAATACACCTTTGCAGGTCAATACACCTTTGCAGGTCAATACACCTTTGCAGGTCAATACACCTTGGCAGGTCAATGCACCTTTGCAGGTCAATACACCTTTGCAGGTCAATACACCTTTGCGGGTCAATCGACCTTTGCAGGTAGTTGCAACACCTTTCATCAACTGCATTTCCTCCTCTCTTCAGCAACCAGTGGAACCACAGGTGCCAGCAGTGAGTTCAACAAACCCGAGCAGTGTCACCAAAAGAGAAGCAGATAATGACAGGAATCCGGTAGTATCGAGCTTGCCCTTGCCAGAAAAGATGACTGATTCTTCTTCTAAGTTGCCAGACGATTCTGTGGTGAAACGTGATGAATCGTCTAAGCCAATTCAGGTTCCGAAGCTTGACGAGTCAGGAAGTTTCAACTATAAAGATGGAAACGTTGCGCTCAATGAGGGAGATGGGGGTGGAGCCACTGGTTGCCAGGGTGACGGTATAAAGAACGGCTCGGCAGGTGACGTTTAAAATATTTTCGCTGTTATATACACATGTGTAACTACTACTATTGCTATATATACATATATTTTATTCTTATATATTATTATTTATTTTATATTTAATAATAATAACAATAATATCGGGTTTTTGTTTCACTGCAAAGTGCATGAAAACGCAACGGCATCATCTTTGCCACCGTCTTCGCTCCCGGGCGGACTGGAGCAGACGAAAACTTCTGTTTCCTGGGCGACTCGGGCTGCAAACGGAAAGAACGCCACCCCGCTCTCCGCGTCGAGGTCAGATGCTGGAAAGGTCGAAAATGAAAATTACTCTTGTTGCTCTCACACGGGCATCGGGAAATCGTCTGTTTGTTGCGGTCAGCATCCCGGAGGAATGGGATCGGGTCAGTTCAGTGATGGAGGAGCTGTTTGCAGCATGGAATTTTCACATAAACACCACAATTCAACTGATCATGTGTTGGTTTATTATTATTATTATTATTATTATTATTATTATTATTATTATTATTATTATTTTAAGTTAAAAATTGTTTTTTGTTCTCATTTGCGTTGAGAAAACTGCTAGATTTGACCTAATTTCATTTTTATAATACAATTCTTCTTGGCTTCTCCATAGGCTTCCAGAAGCTGAGAAATTCCAGGCCAGTTCTAAGGTCGATGGAAACAGCTGGGAGACCGAAGCTGTGTCGAGACACCAACCGTCGGATCAGCTGTTTGTGGGAAATCTGCCAAATGACATATGCAGTGTGGCACTCAAGAATTTTTTCAGCAGTAAAAATGCTACTTTTTTCAGTTTTTGAAATGATAGATTTTGCTTAGCATGTCAATTTGAATTCATTAAATAATTCCCATATTCATATTGATTTTTCATCCTGAGCAAATTGTTTCTTTTATCATTTTTTCAATCATTTATGATGCAATCTTTTTTTGTGAATTTAATCTTTTCTCAAAACACCAAGAGAAAATGTTTTTCCTGAAAACATTCTGACTCAGGATCTACGTGTATGTGTATAAATAACACTAGATTTGCGGGACTGCCTCAATATATTTGATTGATTTTCTGATTCCAGAGTTTGGAGAAGTGACCGAACTCAGAGTTAACAAGAAGGTTTTAACAAACAGGGAAGTTCCCGTGAGTCAATATTAATTAAATCTTATTTATTACTCGTTGTTACTTCAATTTTACTTATAATTAACATATTTTTTAAGCTCTCTGATGACTTTCTTGTTCATTATGGTTTATTGTATGAATTTTGTTTGCAAGTATTAGTTTTACCATAAAGAAGTAAATGTCTCTCCGTTGTTCGGTATATTTTGCTAAAAAAACTTCTGCTGATTTTAATTAAATATATATATATAATTTTTACATAAAAGAATACATTAAATATATATATAATTTTTACATAAAAGAATACATTAAATATATATATAATTTTTACATAAAAGATTACATTAAATATATATATAATTTTTACATAAAAATTACATTAAATGTATATATAATTTTTACATAAAAGATTACATTGAATGGTGAAATTCTTAAAAATGTATTTAGTTGGTTAGGTTTGATTATATTATATGTTGTTCAGATGGAATGAGGTACATATTTTGTTATATATAGTTGAATATGTGGAAAGATGACAAATGATATAATACGATAATTACAATATACACTATGCATTGGTTTATGACCGCATAACTTAACTTGACTAATTAAGTCATCAAAATAATTGCTAGTGATGATGATGATGATGATGGTTTATGACCGCATAACTTAACTTGACTATCTAAGTTATCAAAATAATTGCTAGTGATGATGATGATGATGACGACGTTGATGATGGTGAGGGTGAAGGTGATGATTGTATAATCAATAATGAAGGTGTGCACTGAAGGTAGTAATGAAGGTAGTACTGATGATGATTGCAGTGGCAATATTGTTGAAATAATTGGAAGTTTTATTGACTTAAAACATTTGTAAACACATTTCTTTAAACACATCTAACAGAATTTTGGATTCGTGACGTTCAAGACGTCCGAAACATCTAGGAAAGTCTTGGAATCGAGAGTGAGCTGAATTTGTTTTTTTCATGTTTCAATTGAGATTACGAAATGAAAAGATTTAAATGATTAATAAGTTAGGTCAGTCTTATGAATACTTTATAAGCTAACTTCATAGAGTTAATAAGTTTTGGTCAATCTTGTTAATATTTAATATGCAAGCTATGCATAGAGTTAATGAGTTTTTGGTCATTCTCATGAATATTTATTAAGCAAGTTTCATAGAGTTAATGAGTTTTTGTCAGTCTTATGAATATTTAGTAGAATAGCTCTGTTGAGTTAATGAGCAAGGTCGTTCATACAAATATTTAATAAACTAGCTTCGTTGAGTTAATAACTTTCACAAATTATTAATGACTTGATTGATTTTCGTATCCTTCACAACGTACTTCACTTTTTATTGCCGCACAGCCCCTCTACCTGGAAAACGGTCACCGGCTGAACGTCGAGGAAAAACGAAGCGACCAAATGAGGTCGGCGACAGGTGGATGTACGATGGCTGGTTTTCACAGGTGTTTTGGATATTTTTTTTAACTAAATTATTTTTTTCAAAAGTTTTTTTTTTTTTAAATATAGATTTTTAATAATTGAGTAATGATGTTTGAACAAAGTAGTAGCCGGTCACGCTATTTATAGGGTCACACGGATGTCCCCGTTTAGCCCTTTATAAACTTCTCTGTTGTTTAATTATTCATGACTGAAAGTATCTCGTTACAGGTATTCCAGTTCACCGAGTGGCAGTAGAAGAGGGGCAGGAGGAGGAGGAGGAGGAGGAGGATGGTGGGGTGGCGGCTACAAGGGCAGTCACATACGCATGGCTCACCCACCCCATCAGAGAATGGCGGAAAAGTGTCACCACGGCTACGGCGGTCCCGGGAGTTACCACTCGGCTGGTAGAGCGAGACACGATTGACAGGTTCAGTTGTGATGATGATGATGTTGATTGGAGGATAGCGTTGTGGTTCGCAAGCTGTCAGGATCATCAGAGATAAGTCTTCTCCGTTGAGGACAACTGTGGAGCTGGTTAATTAGCATTAATTAAAGGACTGTAGTGGTAGGTTGATAGCAGTGGTTACTTGTTGAGGAAAATATATGGTATGGGCGGAGAGTGATGGTTTTTGTACCCCTGGTGACTGAGATATCCATTTAGATTGATTTCTTATGTTTAATTTGGTTCCACTGATTTCTTGGAGGAAGTATTTCTTAGTTAAGTAAATGCAATTGTATTGTTCAATAAAACAGTGATGACGATATTGATGATGATGTGATGAAAAGTGTGCAATATCATATTTTTGACGGGCAGGAAGCCTGACGGTTAGTTCGAAAATCTTTCATCTTACGTCTCAACCAGTTGTTTGTCTTCTTCTTTTTTTTACATCAAGAATGTCGCTTCATTCGTATTATTATCGTTTCCATTTAGTACAGGACCAAACATTTTAGTACATAAATAGTATTCTTTAGCGTGTTGTTTCGTACGCTCGAACGAACTCCAGTTGTGCCTTCAGTCGATTTCCAGATCGTCCATGTTGTTGAATATCGTTTTTTTCATATCCGATCATTTTGTCAAAACTCGTTTTCGATTGAGAACGTCTTTTTTTTCTTGTCTTCTAATTCGCGCATAATACGTGTAACTTTTCGTGAGTATTTTTGAGTCTTTTCTATGTTTGTCGCTTCTGAATTCTATTGATAACATTTATAGGAAATTAAATTTGTTTTTTTTTTAACGTTTTAGATATATACATATTTTCTTGTCGAAAATCTAGGAATACGAGGCAGGGAAAACTTCAGTTTCTTTGCCGTGTTTTTGCTTCCGTTTTTTTTCTTTCGTTTAGTTTGTTGAAAATTTCTAGGCAAATTGTTCTCTTCGACGTGCATAAATCTTTATTCCAGTTATAATCTCTCTCTTTCTCTCTTTTTTTCCGTTTGAGCATTTATAGTCGAGAAACCTTTTCCGATCAACATCTACGTTTCCAACATCCGCTCTTTGTTGATGAGCATATTTCTAATATTTCACATCGTCAAACTTTTTACACGCTGTCCATTTTATTTTTAATAATCGGAGCATGTTTCGCTGGGCGTAATGAATGATCTGACTTCTTTCGGGAAAAATCTCCGAGTTTGCTTTTTTGTATTTTGTTACTCCGTTCGTGTCGTATCTCGGTGTTCATCGTCCGCTCCGGGACTTTCCGCTGGCACGTCTGTGTGAACGGTGCTTGAGAAAGGTCTTTGTCGTGTGCACGTTTCTACGTCTTTGTTTCTTAAAAGTTTTTTTTTGTTTGACTTTTTTTTTAAATAAGTTTTGTAACGTGAGAAATATAAAATTTTGTACATTTTTTTCACAAGACACCATTTCGAAGATTGGTTGGTTATGTGTGTGACATTCTTGTTGTGACTCATGTCTGTATGTCTGTTTACATTTTTTGTTGTTTTTCAAGAATGACCACATTTATAAAAGTCTTGGTTGTTTTTTTATATAATAAACCACTATCATTATTATATATATATATATAGTTAAGTAAAATTATTTTAATTTGCAAAACCGATTTTTAGTGACTCTTTGATGCTAGGGCATTCCTCAACCATCCTATTAATAAGACACCAAACATGCAAAATGTGGGAGGTTTAGTTTTTTTTAATGAAACAATCATGGCCGTTTCTTGTCTTCTGGTTTTCAACATTTAAGCGTTAAGCCGCAATTTGTTTTTGGCTGGCTAATATTATTATAGAATTTTTTGTCATTAATGACCCCAAAAACGAACCGTAATTTTATTCTTTTATAAACAATTTTTTTCCATTTCTGTTAGACTACCTATATACTATAATAAATACAATAGTATAGTTATAGGGAAATCACCAGATATGGCATGGCCTCAATACGACAAAAAATTGAATTTATACACAAGCGTAAAAAATTTAACTAGCAAATCATTGCGGAAATAAGCTATCGCGAGAGAGAGAGAGGTGCCGTTGATGGCGGTAATACAATTAGAATTGTCATCACAAGAAATTCTTATATAGGAGCGATGGAGACCCGGGTGCAGTCAGTCAGTCAATCAAGCATCGCTGATTGGAATACCCGCCTGAGGAGGTGATTCTATAGTAGATGAGACGACCGGATTGAATTTTATCGGCCTGTAGCCGGGAGATCTGGCTTGTGTAGTCCTTATTCTGGCGAAATCTGGAACGAAAGAAACAATTCAAAGTTAATATTCCGGTTGATTCGAGCAGACGTTATTGTGTATCGGACGCGTGAGAAAAAGCGATTTAAAAGTTAAGCTACTTTTAATTAAGTCTAGGGTGAAGTTGAATTTATTTTAACATTTTTGAAAAAAAACTTTAATATTTTAAAAATAATATTATATAATCATTTTGATTTTGATGTTTCTTAAACAAAGTTTATTTATTTAGACGATGGTTATTAAAAAAACGATGGCATGGCAAATCTAGGGATATGCCATACCATATCTATCTATTCAATTAAACAGAAAGAGCTATTAAATCAAGCAATTTCTGAAAAACTGAAAAAAAAAATTATTTTTCGTTATACAGTATATAAATAAACTTATCAAAGAACCTTCAGTCGTCGTAGGCAGAAATTGTGGCGTTTGCTTCGTCGGCTCGAGTTGAACGACGAGCGACACTGGTCGATGGTTTTGAGCCGGTCGCTGGGTAATCAACTGAGGTTTTTGGAATTGAGCGGCTTGCGGCTTGATGTTCAGCTGAGAGTCGATCTCGTCTAAATGCTCGAAAGCCTTATCCACGTTGCCGTACTCGGCAGCCGCTTCCCAGGGCGACAAAGCCGACTTAGCCGCCATGATCATGGAGTCGAGCTTGCTGACAGGAGCAGTTCCTCCGTAGCCGAGATTCACTACGGAATCATCGTTTTCACCTCTGAGTGACTTTTCCATTTGATGTTTCGAAGACAGTTTGTCCATTACTTTTTTATGTTCTCGTTCTTTTCTTTCTGCATTCTCCTCTACCTGCATTGGACTGTTTATTGCTTCTTCTTCACCGCCTCCTCCGCCAACCGTCCACGATTCTGACTTTGCTTGCCTCTTGGCGAAAAGCTTGCCACCTTTTCCTTTCATGTTTTTCAAGTCGTCCGCCAAACTGAAGCAGACTTGCGGGGAAACTCCGGTATGGGTCGTCTTTCTTTCTTGGAGCCTCATCAACTCCAATTCTTCATTGCTCATAGCGTTAATCCTTTCGTTTGTCGAATCCGTTGGTAGTTTCGAAACGAAGGCGATTTTCTTCGGCATGTTATGAAGTGTTTCGCTAACTCCGCTGACTTCTTCTCCTTCTTCGTCCTCTTCTGTTCTGCCGGTGGTGTACTTAACAGCTCTTTCTTTAGCCTTGAGGAACATCCTGTGGCCTTTCGAGTTTGCGTTGACGGGTGCCAGAACAGACATGGCTACCCTCCTGGCTAGCTGGACTTGCTCTTCGAGAGTCGGGTACTTGCTCGGGTCGCTGAAGAAACCCGAGTCCGTGTATGTTTTTTCTAGACGTAAATTTTAATTAATGACAATTAAAATGTTAATTGAATTACATTTATTTATGTTTTTTAAAAGTTTTATTTTGAAAAAAAAAAGTAAGAGCAAAAACAGCTGGCATATTAATATTTTGGTTTAGATGCACGCGTATGAACAACAACTGCTGCAATGTTATTAGCAGTAGCAGTAGATGATTTATTGAAATATCTTTGTGACAGAGCTCCTACGATTATTTAGAAAATATTTTTTTTCATTATTAGAATATTTTGTTTGCAAAGAAAACAAAGATTATTGAGAAAAAATCAATAAAACCAAGCTGTTTAAACGTAATTTTTTTTCAATTAATTCAAGCAGAATTTGTATTTCCTTACTTTGTAAATCCAGCGAGGAATTGGTATCGGCCGGTGGGTCTGTGATTATCGAAGAGGCATCTCCGAATTCAACTTTTTTATTAGATTCTGGATCTTCTTTTTGTTCATGGTAGGTACTGCCCACGAAAACCTTGGTTGGTACTTTGTCTTCTTTTGGTGGCGCGCTGAGGACCACGGACACCGTAGCCGCACGAGGAACTGGCTCGGGACTAACCTTCGGTTTGGGGGACGTCTGGGGTAAAATCAGTGGCGTTTGGTTTGGACAAGGTTTCTTTTTTGGCAAAAAATTGGTTTGGCGGATGATCACAGGCTGGTTGGTGGGTCTTGGGTGGGTACCGGCTTTCCTTTTACAATTAAAAATGCTTTCGAAATTATTTATTGCGATTATTTTTTATAAATAATAAGAATTAACGATATACAGTAACAGATCCATGGGGTTGATGAAGAAATTCATCCTCCTCAGTATATTTAGCTATACTTTTTTGGAAATCTGTTTAGAGAATAAGGTAGGTCTACCCCTGGGCCATCAATTTCTATTTTTGGAGACTACCCCCTCCTCCGATCATCAACTTATTTGTGAAGACAATATTGACAACTTTTTTTTCGGAATTCCGTTTTAGAACATTACCTACGATTTTTCCCGGCCCCCCAGATCAATGGAAGTCACAGCAAAAATACATTTCAAAAATTCAAAAAGCATTCAATTTTTATTGAGATAGTTTGATTTATCTAGTTTGATTTTTCAAGAATTGAGTTGAAAGGTTCAATCTGATTGAATTATGTTTTCCAGATTGACTGATTTACGACCCATTCATGGAACTATAAAATATGTAGGTACATATGTATATATATACATATATGAAACTCAGCAATTTGTGTGAAGCATTTCATCATTTCATTATCGACGACTCTGCTTCTCCGATCAACTAATTTGAAAGCAGGTAATTTGATGAAGTTTTTAAACAGTCCTTTGTTTTTCGTAGACGTTCTGTAACATAGGTAGGTATTCATGTACCTTTTTCAAGATTTTGTTAGTTACGAATTCGACATTGTGATTTAAAAAAATTTTATGAACTACCATTGTTTTGAAAAAAAAAAATCGGGATATCGTAGAGGCAAGAAAGGAAGCTAGATTGTCAGTAAATTGGTTAGGATATGCCTATCTATTTTCTGAACAAATAAATTGTTATAATAATAATAATAATGATAATGATGATGATGATGATGATGATGATGATGATGATGATGATGATGATGATGATGATGATGATGATGATGATGATGATGATGATGATGATGATGATGATGATGATGATGATGATGATGATGATGATGATGATGATGATGATGATGATGATGATGATGATGATGATGATGATGATGATGATGATGATGATGATGATGATGATAATAATAATAATAATAATAATAATAATAATAATAATAACATTAATAAAAATAATAATAATAATAATAATAATAATAATAATAATAATAATAATAATAATAATAATAATAATAATAATAATAATAATAATAATAATAATAATAATAATAATAATAATAATAATAATAATAATGATAAAAATAAAATGTTTATAAGAAAAACGAATATTTGCCGCTCCTCACCTTTTAACAGTGAGAACAAGGGGCTGACTTGCAGAATCGATCAGGTTGAGGGCCTGGGTGCAGTTGAACCCCTCGCAACTTCGGCTGTTCACGGCCTGTAAAACGTCTCCCTCTTTGAGGCCAGCTTCTTCGGCTCTTCCGCCTTGTCTTAGCTGTCAGAAAAAAGAAGAGCTTAATTTACACATCCTTGAAACTTTTAGAATACCCAAATGATTCAGCGATCAATACAACTGTTAACGTTTATGTCAGATTTGCTTAAACGTTTAACTAAGTCGGGATGAAAATACATTTAATTAAAATTTGATATAAATGTATTTTTAATCAATTGCTGACCAGCATTGTTAGATAAACAAATATAATCATTTTTAACAGAGATAAATAAATATTTTCATTTCCTATTCCGTGGCAGCATAGAAATAATGTGATTTAAGCGTATTTCCCTAATGCCCAACCTCCAGCAAATGTTGGAACTGAATTCTACGCGTGGGAAAAAGTTACCGAATGAATGGAGGAGAGAAAAGAGAAAGGAAAAGGGAATTTATTTTCGACTCCCTCGGGGCTTGAAAGTCTTTAAAGGTGATGACTAAGACCAATTTGTCAGGGAAGAATTTTTTGTGTCTCTTATAAAAAAAAAAATGTTCAAAGATTCCTATCTCTGAAAAAAAAGATGTCAATTAATAATGAGGCTAAAAACTGAAGAGAAAATGTATTTTTTAGTAATTTTTAATAAGTGTCTGAAGAATTAAATCAAAAAACATAACAGAAAAAAAAGATTATTATTAATTTTATGAATTACCACAATATTTACTCCAACCATCCACTTCGTAAAATTCTTTTAATTTCATTTTTTTCATGATATATCTTTAATTCTTATTTGGTTTTTGTTTCCCCCAGTCTTTACCATATATAAAGCTTCCCGCATAGCGCACGGTAAGATAAGAGATAATCCGGGTAGCTCCGAGTAGCGGGGTTATGCAACGAGAGCTCTCTCATTTATGCACAGTAGGAGAGTCAGTTTTTTTTAATAAAGATAAGCGACCACTGTAGCCGGCTTATCGTTTGCTTTCCACTGGTAGTCAGCGAGATTAGCCGTTGAATGCCAGCGCCATCTTTAAACGTCTGTCCGCATTGAACTATTGAGTCAAATAAAAATTCGTTTTTTGTCGATAGCGTAGAATAAAAATCAAAAACTAAGAAATCTACTGACAATTACTTTTGTTTTTACCAATGCTTTTATTAACTCGTCGTCTCTGTTTCTCTGTCTGTCTGTTTGTTTCTCTGTCTGTTTCAAATCTTGCAATCAATTTTTGAGTCACTTCCTGATGATAGATTTTTTTCAAATTTTGCATACATGCTCAAAATAGAAGACAATGCAATATTCAATTATTAGTTTTACAATAAGTCAATTAATTTAGTTAATTTTAATTAATTTCGATATTTCGATATAATTAAGATATTTCGACTTTAATATAAAATAAAAGAGTAATATAAGAAAAAATTGATTGCAAAATTTGTGTTTTAATTACATATAAGAGCATTGGTTTTAAAAATTCGTTTTTAATTTACTTGTTTTTTTATAGAATAACCGTTTATAAATTAATTTCTTGTGCTTTTTTACGTTTCTGTGCCTACCATTTGTCATTGGACGGCACAGATGCATATGGTTAAAAATCTTAACATCTGACCTATTTTCGCCGACTCCATTGATAAATCTTTCCACTTAGCGGAATTAATGGAATTAATAAACATTGTTTATCCTCAAGAACCGGTTGAATTAATATATATGTGTGTCTATATGTCTATATCTATCTAAATAACACGCACACAACACACGCGCACGCACGAATTCACACCTACACGTATGCACACGCACACAAGCAAATATAGTCACGTGTACGTATGAGGTTGTTTACTGCAGTGAAATTTTTTCTCTTGTTTTTCCTCACGTACTTTCCTCAAGGCGTTCAGTCAAGTACATGCCAATTGCGATGATGATGATGATGATTGTGATAATGATAATAATGATAATGATAATGATGATGATGATGATGATGAAAAGAATGGTACTGATAAGATGGATGATAATGATGATGTTCTTGTAGCTGATGGTGGTGATGATAACGTTGATGATGATGACGACGACGATGATGATGATGATGATGATGATGATGATGGTGATGATGATGATGATGATGATGATGATGATGATGATGATGATGATGATGACGATGATAGCAATTCGGTTGCTGATTGTGAGAACGAGTCTGTAGGCGATAATTTATTTGGTATTATTATTTATTTATTTATTGTTTTTATTTACGGTGACGTGGAGATTTTGTGTTTTCAGAGCTAGGAGAATGCTTCACGTTTAAGAAAATATTTTTCAAGCTAAATTCAAAATGATGATCGTTGTGCTGATGATGATGCAGATTGCAGATGCAGATGCAGATGCAGACGATGATGATGATGATGAAAAGGATGATGTAGTAGTAGTCGTAGTAGTAGTAGTAGCAGTGGTCATAGTGGTAGTAGTAGTAGTAGTAGTAGTAGTAGTAGTAGTAGTAGTAGTAGTAGTAGTAGTAGTAGTAGTAATAGTGGTAATACTGTAGTTGTATTAATAGTTGTAATAATATAATAGTAGTAATAGTTGTTGTTATATTGCAGTATTATTAGTAGTAATATTGCAGTATTAGTAGTAGTCGTAATATTGCAGTATTAATAGTAGTAGTAGTAGTAGTGGTGGTAGTAGTGGTCGTGGTGGTAGTGGTGGTAGTGGTGGTAGTGGTGGTAGTGGTGGTAGTGGTGGTAGTGGTGGTACTGGTGGTAGTGGTGGTAGTGGTGGTTGTTGTATAATTACTGTCCCGACCGGCCGGAAACGTGGCTGCGTTAAGTGTCAATAAGATCGAGAATCGGAAGGAGGCAGTCCAGTCATGTTTACGATCCTGTAATGTTGTAATGTTGTAATGCTGTAATGTTGTAATGTAAGAGAAACGTCGACGAAAGAGAAAAGTAGACGACAATCAAACACACAAATGTGGAACCAAAGCCCCCCCCCTATGGTTCGTCCCTTTTTACCCCCTCTTTTGGCACCGTCTATTCGGAGAAGCTTTCCACTTAGAATTCTTTCTGTTGTCACGACGAAATCTCGCCGTATAAAATATGCATGTACAAATGTATGCAATGAATAACATGCATGAGTACATTTACATGTTACTTTGAAGAGAAGGTCTTCGTTTTTTTAATGATTGCTATTAAATTTAAATATGAATATTTGTAATTTTAGTTAACTAATAATAATAATAATAATAATAATAATAATAATAATAATAATAATAATAATAATAATAATAATAATAATAATAATAATAATAATAATTATAATAATACATTTTTATCATAATATGGATTATATATAATATAAAAAATAGAATATAAAATATAAAAGTATACAATTTTATTAAAATTATTATTTTCATTATGATCTTATTTATTAATGAAAATTATTTTTTAATTCATATTTTTTTATTGAAATACAATAATAGCATACACTTTAAAGATTTGCTTTAAATTTCTGAAATTATTTGTTTATAAGCTGAACCGCCATTTTGTCAACGCTTTATCGAGTTGTGTTGTAAAACGTTCAGCCGGTACTGATAGTAGTAGTAGTATTTGTTGGATCAGGAAACAATATGTGTGTTTACAAACAAATGGCTTGCTGTTTTAGTGGCGCCAGCGGAGGTTTATCAGATTTTCAAGCACTGCGGGGGACATAAAATCAACCGATATAGCTTTAATTGTTTTTAAAATTTTAAATAAAATGTTTGTTTCATAAGAAAAACAAAAAAACTGTTTTTACAAAATGAGCAAAAAAAAACTAGCAACTGCATTAGCAGTAGAAAACATCTCAGAAGTGCATCGATTTAAAAAACTTTGAGTTTTTCAAATCTCTTATAACAACTTCGTCGTCTGTTTAGCTTGTCTGTTTGCTTGTCTGTTTGCTTGTCTGTTTGCTTGCTTGTGGATAAATCTTGGTAGTGAAAGTTGAAAAACTTCCTTTTGTCGAATCGAGCTGAAATTTGAAGTATATACTCGCTTCGCGTAACAATCCATTTGAATAAATTTTCAAAATTGATAACAATTTTTTAACTCAGTTTTTTTAGTTTTAAACAGTTACTCTATATTCTAAAACAGCAAAAAATCTGAAGAAATAATATAAGGGAACTGCATAAAATCATGTTTCCCAGATTTTCTAATCTTATTAATTAATACACAAAAACGAGTTTTAAAAATTTGATTAAAATATAAAAATAAAAATAGCTATAGTTATGGTTTACAAAATTGTTTTCTCTAAATTTTAAACAAAATGTGTTTTTCAAAATAGATTCTGTTTTAAATAAAACCATGATTCAAAATAGTAAAATAAAAAAAAAACTGCCTGAAACAACATAGCTTCATCATCTTGCAAACAATCTTGTTTGTTAATTGTTGTTTACAAATTGCCCAATATGCTTGATTGACATTTTAAAAGTAAATTAATAAATTAATTTTAAAGATTGCCGCAAATCAACTGGATTAGTTTTGAGCTGGAGAATTTTTCTTTAACCACAGTCCCCTAGCTACTCTGCTCAACGGTTTTAATGGTGGTAAAATTGCCCGTGATCACAATTGACTGCCTACGTGATCACAACTGACTGTTTACTTGATCACAACTGACTGCCTACGTGATCACAACCGACTGCCTACTTGATCACAACTGACTGCCTACTTGATCACAACTGACTGCCTACGTGATCACAACTGACTGCCTACTTGATCACAACTGACTGCCTACTTGATCACAACTTACTGCCTACGTGATCACAACTGACTGTGCCTACTTGATCACAACTGACTGCCTACGTGATCACAACTGACTGCCTACTTGATCACAACTGACTGTTTACTTGATCACAACTGACTGTTTACTTGATCACAACTGACTGTGCCTACCTTGCTGACGACGAGGCTGTTATCCATGAGCTTCTGCACCAGTCTGAATCCGTACGGCGGCAATGCCTCAATGACGATGTCGAAAATTTCATACTGTACTTGTGAGGTCATCGTTGTGTTTTTTTCAACAATCCAAGTTTAACAATACTTTAAACTGTTTTTTTTCTTCAAATTATTATATTTTTATCCAAATTAAAGATGTGTTTGACTCAATCGGGTGGTCTGTTGTAAACCTATTAGTGAGAGTTTAGTAATCCGTTGATGATAGACACCTCTGAATGAGCTATGAAATTCACCCAAGATTTTGCTAGAGCAGCATCAAACTGACTGCTGTAGGTATTTTTTGTTTATATAAATACATTCACGATTTTCCCGAACGCCAAAATTGTTTAGAACGATTTAACCAATTTCAGTTTTTTAACTGTTTTTATCCGAATTATTTTATAGAAAGAAATGTATAAAAAAAAAACAAATATCCGATTGAAAAAGTCTACAAGCATATATCCCAGAAACCTCTTCTAGGCTTTTCCAGCAGCTAAAGTTGTTTTGGAAAGCTAATACTGTTTCTCTCACCCTCTGCGTCTTACTTTCTTTATCTCTCTCTCTCATCCTGTCCGCCTCTTTCTACATCTTGTCTTCTTTGTTCTATCTCTATCATTCTGATGTTTATTTCTGCTGTTGCTTCTTCTTCTTCTTCTTCTTCTTCTTCTTAATACTTCTCTCTATCTCGAACGGAAGATCAGCCTGCACTATTGCTTGGCTCAATGCAGAAAGTTTACTTCCCAGCCTATCAGGCGAGTCTATCTAAAGTGGGCTCCAGCTGAAGCCCGGGTAGGTGCTGTAACGGTTGTTGTGATTGCTTGCTTTCTTGTATGTGTGCGTGTGCGTGTGCGTGTGTGTGCTTTTATCTGCATCTTTTCTGCATCTTTTTTTGCATCATAACTGCCTAGATGAATAAATACAACTGATGAACTCTGATGTATGTTGAGAACAAATAGTTATTATGCCCGAGGAACCAAGTTCTCAACAGGAAGACTGCATAAGACGTAGTTGATTTTTTTCAATTTGCATAAAATGAATATATATATCTTTATTTAATTTCGTATTTTTTCTCATTTTCCTTCTCTCTTTCTCTCTTTTCTGTCTCCATTTCTTTCTTTCTCTTTGTTTCTTCTGCCGACATATTTTTTTTCATTCGTCTGTTGTCTGCTTCTCAAATACGATCAACTCTGCAGCGTTTATTGCTGACTAATTTTTTTTCCAAAACCAGTTCACTGTAGTTCACCTTCGGACGCGTCCTATTAATGTTTCTTTGTTTATTGGTCATTGTTCGCATTTTGAGTTCTTTGTTTGTTTACTCGCACTGTTATGATTTCCAATCTTTTTTCACAGTGTGATGAACATAATTATTGTTGAGTTCCATCTTGCGGATGAATAACGTCATTTTGTAAATAGTTATCTGATTTGTTTTAACTTTTTTTCGCCATCATCGTCATCACCATCATTATCATCATTACAACCACCTTCATCATCATCAAAATCAACATCAACATAAACATCATCATCATCGCCATCGCCATTGTCTTCGTCATCGTCATCATCATTATCATTATCATCATCCCAACCGTCATCATCATAACCATTATCATCAGCAGCAAGAGCATGATGAAATTTTCACTTTTATTTCTTTTCCCGTATAAACCATGAGATGATATATTTTCCAATAATTGGTAACATCCCTGGAAAACAATCCAGGCAAGAGTTCTAAAGAAATGAGAAGAAAAAAAAGTAATTAGAAACAATTATCAAAACCAGTATTTCAATTAATTAATTACTTAAAAAGTGTTATATTAAAAAAAAACTAGAAAACTGATTTGTTACATGGTTTTGTGTTGGCTAAGTTTTTTTGGTTGGAAATGGTCTTACATTACTACTTTACTGACAGGATTCATATGCTATTTTAGTTGACGATATTTGGGTTTTCTGTGCTTTTTGTTTGTTTTGCTGTTTTGAGTTACTTTCTTGTTAACAGACTATCATGTCGAAACGGTCCGTCAGTCTAATAATACAGATTTACAAAGAATTGACTCAAATCAGTTTCGCACCAAAGAAGAGGTTTAGAAAAATAGAAGTGGTGGCTAGGAAACTGGTTTCTACCAATTGGCATACTATATTTTTACGAGTTTGTACCTATGCTACAGTTTATTATATATATATATATATATATATATATATATATATATATATATATATATATATATATATATATATATTTTTGAATACTTTTTTTTGAATATAAATAAATATATATATATATATATATATATATATATATATATATATATATATATATATATATATATATATATTTATATATATATCTTTATATTCCATATGAAAAAATTTTATATTTATTTTTATTAGTTCTATTTCCTAAACAAGCGTCAGTATTTATTTACTTAAAAATGAAAAGCTCATAACTAGTTTGCACTATTAAAATTTAGAATGACAGACCAGCCAGTTACACTAAAGTGTTTAAGTACAGAATTTGTAATATTTAACTTCAAAAGTGTTTTACTTGAAGATTCTTCTAAAAGAAATTTTTTTTTCAAATTAAAGAAAAACGTACATTTACCATCAAACATATTCGACCAACTGCTTCGAAAGGGACAAAAACTTGGACTGAACCTTTCACACAAGTATTTACTACCGTGCTTATTAGAACCAGATAAATGTGGTTATAACGAAATTAGTTTAAACGATTTCGATATTGCAAACGATTATCCAACATTAACAGACATCCTGAATAAAAGCCAAAGTCTGAATAAAATTTTTATTACTGTAAAAACCGATGACGTTGGAAACGAAAGATTTGAAAACAATTTGAACGGATTATTTGGCATTCTCAAACTATCCTCTTTAAACCTCGAAGAACTAGAATTAGACGTGGTCTGTTCAAACTCAGTAACAGACTCACGTGTCGATAGTGCGAGCCAAACATGGCCTTGTCAGAACCTGAAGCGACTGAGCTTACGCTGCGTCAAGTCAACCAACCACTGCCAGTTGGGTTTGTTCAAGTTTCTTATGATTGATTTTAAAGATACGAATTTGAAATGCTTGAAGCTATGCAACTGTGAAATTTTAGCGAATTTGAAAAAATTAAAAACGTTTTGTAATCTCGAAAAATTATTTTTAAGCAATGACACGTTGAAGACTATCTCTTCGGACTATGATGAACTATTCGTCGCGATATCTTATCTATCAAAACTGACCTGGTTAGATTTATACAATTTCAACTTTAAATTCAACCAGCAACAAGTTTGCAATCTGATAGATTCATTACCACATTTGACACATTTAGATTTGGGTATAGTCTTCAAACCAGGGGTAGAGCCAATTCCTTGGTCTCATGCAAGAAGATTGGAGTATTTTGGAGTCCATTATAGCACGAAGTTATTTGCCATTAATTCGTTGAATGAGTTTCCCAGAGTCATTGCCATTAAGATACTGGAGAACGTTGTTAAAACCATGAAAAATTCTTACGGTAAACCTGGAGTATTCAGGGACTGCTGTTTAATTTTATACACATATTTATATAAAGAAGGACACACGTACCATACCTACCTGAAGAACCATTTGTTTGTCATTTTAGAGCATTTACGACTAGGACTGTATTGTTACAGCAACAACACGAAAGACTTCTCTTACATAATTCCAATTTTCAGTGGCTTAATTGAATTTGGAATAACTCGTCATGAAGTTGAAAAGTTTGTTAGAATTTTTCTTCAAGAGAGCGTTATCTTAGACGACACTGACTTGTTTCGTTATGACTTGCACGATGAAGTATGGACGGTTTTCTTGAAAAGTGACATCTGGGTTAACAAATATATCACTTTCGCTCGTAATCATCGTTGTGGTGCTACTCATTTAGCCACGCTAATCGAAAAGTATTACATGTCTTATAAACGTCTCATTCCTGGAGCTAAAGACATGCTTGAAATAATTTTAGAAAGTTTTGCGAATTACCAAAAACTTGAATTATTATATATTATGCAACAAATGTCCAAGACTCACGAATACTGCGACTGGACTTACAATGTAATGCTTAAAATAATGCGAAACTAATTGTGTTGAGAAACGTCAAAATTATGATTCAACCCTTGAGCAACGCGCGTCTATTATTCTCAATATCAGTTGTTTTTGATACCGTATTGCCGTTTTGTAATGTCGTAAACACAATAAAGTTTCTCAATAAACAATTTTGAATTAAACAAGACTTGCCCGTGTTTTTAGGATTTTTATTTTTTCCTTTTTTATTTTGTATTTTTTCTTTCTCTTTTTTATTTTGTATTTTTTCTTTCTCTTTTTTCTTTCTTATTTTTTCTTTCATTTAAAAAAGTTTCAAACGCCTGTTAAAAAAAACTCAAACTAATTTTTCTTTTTTTTTCTTTTTCAATCTATATATATAAAAGAACATGTCCTGACTGACTGACTGACTGACTGACTGACTGACTGATAATCAACGCCGAGCTCAAACGCCTCATCCTAGGAACGTGAAATTTGGAACTTATATTACTTTTATAGCGTAAACATCCGCTAAGGAAGGATTTTTGAAAATTTTGCTCCTGAGGGGAAAAAACTGGAAAACAAACTTTTTTCTAAAACAATGTATATCTCGAAAACCAAAAATGAGGAGATTTTGAAATTTGGTATATAGATTCTTTTTGAAAAATAAAAAGATACGTGTTTCACCATTTTTTGAAAATTCGGTTTTCCGGACCTCAAATGTGGGTTGGAAAATTGGGTTATTTGGTTTTTAAAGTAGCTTCTACTCAAAAACTGTTAATGCTACAGGAGTAAAAATTAGTATTTAGTTCTACTCCAAAAATAATGAAATACGTGTCTTAGCAATTTTTCAAAATTTGGTTTCCAGGTCTTCAAATGTGGGGTGGAAAATAGGGATAATTGTCTTTTATAGTAACTGCTACTCAAAAACAGTAAATACCACAGATGTAAAAATTATTATTTAGTTTCTTTTCTAAAAATAAAGATATACGTGTTTCACCATTTTTCACAAATTTGGTTTCCCGGATCTCAAATGTGGGTTGGAAAATTGGGTTATTTGGTTTTCAAAGTAGCTTCTACTCAAAAACTGTTAATGCTACAAAAGTAAAAATTAGTATTTAGTTTCTACTCTAAAAATAATGATATACGGGTTTCACAATTTTTTGAAAATTTGGTTTCCAGGACTTTAAATGTGGGGTGGAAAATAGGGTTATTTGGTTTTTAAAGTAACTGCTACTCAACTACTGTAATTGCCACAGATGTAAAAATTAATACTTAGTATCTACTCAAAAAAAAAAGATATACGTGTTTCATCATTTTTTTGGGTTATTTGGTTTTTAAAGTAGCTGCTACTCAAAAACTGTTAATGCTACAGAAGTAAAAATTAGTATTTAGTTTCTACTCCAAAAATAATGAAATACGTGTTTTAGCATTTTTTGAAAATTTGGTTTCCAGGACCTCAAATGTAAGGTGGAAAATAGAGTTATTTGATTTTAAAAATTACTGCTACTCAATAACTGTAAGTGGTAATATATATATATATATATATATATATATATATATATATATATATATATATATATATATATATATATATATAAAAGAACATGTCCTGACTGACTGACTGAATGACTGACTGATAATCAACGCCGAGCTCAAACGCCTCCTCCTAGGAACGTGAATGTTGGAACTTATATCACCTTTATTGCGTTAACATCCGCTAAGAAAGGATTTTTGAAAATTTTGCTTCTGAGGGAAAGAAACTGGAAAACAAACTTTTTTCTAAAACAATGTATATCTCGAAAGCCAAAAATGAGGAGATTTTGAAATTTGGAATATGGATTCTTCTTGAAAAATAAAAAGATACGTGTTTCACCATTTTTTGAAAATTAGGTTTCCCGGACCACAAATGTTGGTTGGAAAATTGGGTTATTTAGTTTTTAAAGTAGCTGCTACTCAAAAACTGTGAATGCTACAGAAGTAAAAATTGGTAATTTGTTTTTACTCCAAAAATAATGATATACGTGTTTTACCATTTTTTGAAAATTTGGTTTCCAGGACTTCAAATATGGGGTGGAAAATAGGGTTACATGGTTTTCAAAGTAACTGTTACTCAAAAACTGTAAATGCTACAAAAGTAAAATTAGTATTTAGTTTCTACTCTAAAAATAATGATATACGTGTTTCACCTTTTTTTGAAAATTTGGTTTCCAGGACCTCAAATGTGAAGTGGAAAAAGGGTTATTTGATTTTAAAATAACTGGTACTCAAAAACTGTATGTGCTACAGATGTGAAAATTAGTATTTTGAGGTTTTGTGCCGGTTAAAAGTAGATGAGTTCAGTTTATCACCGGACGGACGGGCCAAGCCGTTATTTTAGGGTCTTGATACGGCCCTACCCAAACCTTAAATTAAGGTGGGACGGGCCGAGATCTTTAACCAAGTATATAGACATTTTAGTGATTTTAGGGTGTTCAGACAGGCCGGGCTAAACCTGAAGTCAAGGTGGGATGGGCCGAAGTTTTTCATCAAGTATATAGAACTTCTAGGCCTGTAAAAACGGGCCGGGCCCATATTAGATGGGCCGTGCCGGGCCAGGAATTTCGGTTTTTGAAACGGGCTGGGCCATGTTGTTGACGGGCCGAGCCGAGACCTAAAAATTGATCCGTGCAGTACTCTACTATGTATGCATGGTTCAAATTCTCTAATTTCATGCGAGCGAAGCCGCTACGGGCACTGCTAGTTTTTCATAAATGCAGCAATTGAATATGAAAAAAAATTGATAAAACTTGCAAGAGATGAACGGGGAAGAGTATTGTACAAACATGGTCTAAGAAAGAGACAGAAATACTTACATACGAGCTAGAGATGGGAATCAAACCTAAAATATAAAGTTCGGGTTGGTTTGACCATTTTTAGTTTCAAGATTGGCTTGGGTTTGGTCATCTTTTGGTTTGACTTTGACGTCTGTGAGGTTCCAGTTTGACCTCTTTGGGGTTCGAGTTCGGTGTAAGTTTGAATGTAATCGAGTTTGATTCGTCATGTATTTACTGTAATTTGAGTTCAACTTTTTTTTTCCAATTAATCTCGCAAACTTAATAGGTACATATCATAATTTGAACAACGTTTATAGAAATTTGTATCGGAATAAGAAAACAAATAGAACATTAAAATTATATTCCAAAAAAAGTAGTTGGTCTAGAGAGTCTAAAAAACAGTCTTCAAAGCATTTTCCACAAAGAAAAACTGATTTTTCCATTGAAATACACGCAGCAGGGATGGCAAGGAACTCTTTTGCAATTTTTTTCATTATTGGTAATGACTGTGTTCTATCAATGTTCTTACGAGATAGTGTATTGTTTTTTTCTGAAACAAATAACAAATTTTAAGCCTGGTACTGATTTTTCTATCCTTCATTTGCGCTTCGATATTCAGTTATCGCACTGCAAAGAAATGTTCTTTTCTCTGTGTACGTCGACAGCAAGTGAAAGTTAATTTAAAAAATTAAAAACATGCTTTTAAAATAACTGAAATAAATTTTGCGGCATCTTATTGTAAAAATATTACGTTATAACTATTACCAAGGCAGTAGGCACCGTTTGCCGGGGCAATAAGCGGTAAAATTGCTACTGAGCCGGCGGTTTTGCCAAAACAATTGATTCTTCGATCAATTGATAAAGATGTACATATTTTCTAAAGGGTTAGGGGTAGGGATAAGGTTAGGGGTAGGGTTAGGGTTAGGGTTATGGTTAGGGTTAGGGTTTAATTTTAGTAGACTTACGGCGCGACTGCCGGCTCATTAGCAATTTTACCGATTATTTCCACGACTAACCGCCGGGGCACTAACAGCGACCAAATATTACCCTGGTGAATAGTAAACAAAAGATGTTTGTAGTTTCTATGACGATGAAAATTTTTGTCATCATTATCATTATGCTTCTTTAATATATTTTTAAACAATTTTTCTTTTAAATTAACTATTTGTATAATTGAATTATATTTTTTTTGGAAGTGGATAACCTTTATAATGATTTTCCGAACTTCAAAACTTCCACGGACATCCCACGGACATCCGGACAAGTGAAACTTAATAAAATCATACACAAAACGCAAAAAAAAGAAAAATAAAAAAAAACCTGACTCATCACCAACATTTTATTTTTTAGGCTTGCTACTGCTTGAATTTTTATATTGAAGTTCCCAGTTGGGTTCGACTTTCACTGGGTTCGGGTTCGGTTCGGTTTTGGCGCATAAAAATTAAGTTTGTTCGAGTTCGGTTTGAAAATCTCAAATATGGATGAATAAGTTTGAAAATTTTGGTTCGATTTCCGTTTCTAACATAAGACACAAACATATTGACACACCCACAGAAACACATAAAAACAATTTGTATTTTTTAAAACTTGCCATCTTCAACCCGCCTTCGGCTAAATTTTGTATGGCAATAGGTCGAAATGTTAGGAGTATAGAAGAGGCCTGACATCCCTTTTATTTACAAATGGAACGTTCCATTCTGTGTGCCGGTCGTTGTGCAAGTGGACAGAGAAAGTCAATTTAAGCCGAGGAGGGAGGGTAAACTGAGAGAGATTCAATTTGTTCAATGCTTCGTGGAATTTCTTTAAAGTATTCTTTTGAGGAATAGCTTTGATTACTGGGTGGATCATCTTGAGCGTATGTTTGTCTGTTTGTGTTTGTTTCTGCGTGTGCGTGCGTGTGTGTGTCGTTTGAGAGGTTTTAGCTGAAAGACTGTCCTTAATTAAAACAAAATCTTTTGAATACTTCTTTTTTTTCTAATATTCGTGTCATATTGTGCTTCCTAAAAAAGACTGGAAATTTATAATGATGGGTTCTGGTGTACACCTGCAGCTTGATATAGTTATTAAAACAAGCAGAAACAAATGATAACGTGGATGCATATTTTGTGCTTTATTTTTCAAACAAAAGGTTAAAAAAAAACATTTAAAACCTATAAATTTTAAATAATTACATTTCACTTGAATTAAATTTGAAATACGTTACAGTTGCCACAAAAAGCATTTGACATAAATTGAATTTAACATAGCATTGCATTCAACATAAATAACTTTTGAAATGATTTGAATTTGGTACAAATAACATTTGATCTAAATTTTATTTTGCATGAAAAACATTTGAAAATATTAAATTTGATATAAATTTTATTTTGCATTAAAACATTTGAAAATATTAAATTTGATATAAATTACATATGACACAAAATGCATTTGACATGAACTAAAATCGACATGAAATACATTGGACATGACTTGCTGACATAAAAAATAAACATGACTCTATTTTTATTCGGCAAGAACTACACTAAGCATAAATAACATAAACTGCATTTTACAAGAATTACATTTCGCGTAAATAACAATCGATACGAATTACATTTTCCGCAAATTAAATTACATTCGATACGGATTACATTCCATGCCGGAGTGAACTCAAAAGACTAGAAAATAGTACACGAATACAAGCATTCATTTTTCTTATAGACAACTAAGTCATTTAGCGTGCAATAATGCCATGAAATGCAGCTAAGAATCTCTGTAACGTCGAGTCAAGCGTAACGATCAGTCATCTTAAATCACGTGCTTAAGAACTTAAACTCACGCAGATGCAGATCCACTCGGATGGATATGCATCTTTCACACATGCACAGTCAAGCAGACATTTATTATCGTCTACTACGTTCTCAAGTAAACGTTCTCAAACGCACGCACATCCGAGTCACACTGGCGAAAGAATTATAATTTTCAGTGCCACGCCTGCTAAGTGCACAACAGTGATTTATTTATACGACACGTCACATGCCTACTAGGGTGGTCTTGTTGTAGATAAGAGAAGATAAACGGAAAATAATCCAAAAAATGTTAGTAATTTGAAAAAAAAAATGAAAATTAAAGGCAGTTATATCAAATAAACAAGTTTAATGAAATGGTTGACCACTTGTTGAACCAATGTTGCGGAAGAAAACGATTGAGTTACGCCACTCGCTAGAAGCATAAAACTTACTAACCTTTGCTGCTTCCCTGTGCTTCCAAGTTTATGTGTGTGTCTCGCTGGTTGCTTATAAGCATATTCGTTCATGTGTTTGCATGGCTGGCTGCATATATGTTTGTGTGTATGCATGCATGGCTGGTTGCATGTACGTTTGCTTGTTTGCATATTCAAGTGTTTAAGTGCGTTGGATGTAATTCCTTCTATGCATACGAAAAACTAGAGTTTTTTTTCTGCAGCTGGATTATCTCTTGAAAAATTCTAATGTTAGCAGTCTTGCGAGTGTCGTCACAGTTACAGTTGCATCTGGAACTGTTTCTAATACAAACTATAACCGACTAAAATGGGATGTGGCTTGGCCATCTTTTCCAGGTTTTTGCTCATATTTCAATCTGTTGGAAAAACGCAAGTTACTAGTAGATCACATGATATTTGTGTTTTTGGGTTTTTTTTGGTAAAACCGGCACTGAATTACCTCGGGATTACTTCTAATCTAAAAATAATGCGTTTCGCTCCTAATAACCCCATACCCGCAACAGCGCTAAAGTCTTCTCAGACATAACGTTCACTGAATAAGGAAAAAATTCCAAATGAGACAATAACAAACATTCACTTTTATAGTATACACGTGACATTATCTCGATTGCACACCGACATAAAAACACAGAAATTCAAGAGAACGACGACAAAATATTGTTCACAAGACTTATACCAGACACGCTCCGGTTCAAGACCTCGGCGAGTCACTCTGATATTCCATCCACAATCTTTCGAACTTCCACGCGACATAGGAAAAAAAACAAAAAAAAAATCTAAAAATTCGATACTCGAGCTGTCTTCAGAAGTCATTTATTATTAGATCGTGTTATCGTCGTCCCGATCGTTTGAATGGGCCTGAATATCTGAATATAAATAGTTCATTTATTTATTAATCTCGGAAATAAAATTAATTTAAAAAATTAGTTTCAATCAAATCAGTTACGGATTGAGTAAAAATATTGAAAACTGATGAAAAAATTGAAAGTTTCGAAAATATAAATTTTATTAAATAGCGATGAGTTATTGCTGGAAAAATTTAAAGAAGAAAAAAAAATATTGATGAAAATATGTCTTGATGCGTTACTGTCGATTGGTCAGGGTGGGTGCCACATGCGTTTGATATGTGTATTTGTAATATCTCGATACGAGAAAATGGTTGAAGTAAAACTCTGAACACCAGAAGTGGCTGTCAAGTGGAAAAGATAGAAAGAACAGAGTTGGGTTATTCGTTGATTAGTCTTGTTGTTGGTTTCTTTTTAATAACTTTTCTGTCTTGTAATGCCGTAAAGAAAAATAAAAATGGTTAATAAACTCGTTTAAATCATTCATTTTTTTATAATAGTTTGTTTTATGATAGTTTATAGTCCTTTACACGAGGTGTTGTAAGACTGAAATGGCTGTATGTAGGAAGCACATAAGTACTTCCTGTCGGGGATCATATTTAGTTTTTTTAACTGTCCTTCCTCCTTTATCCAGGCTTGTGACTGGCTTGCATTTTGCAAGGCTGAGTTCTCAAATCATTCAGGATGAAATTCCTTAATGTTATAGGAACGATAACCACATAAGTTTATATGTATATACTAGCGGAGTAGCCGGCGTTGCCCTGGGTTTTAAAAATTTTTCTATCGTTTTTCTTTCGCTCCCGTTTCCTTCCCCGCTTGCTCTTCCACTCCCGGTCGTTTTCCCGTTCCCGCTTGCTTTGTGGTTCCGGTCGCTTTCCCATATATAAAAGATACATGGAAAAAAGTGAGGGAAAGAAAAAAAAGAGAGAGACACATTGAAAAAAAGAGAAAAAGAGAGATTAAAAAAAAATGAATAGAAAGGAAACAATAGAAAACAAAAACACTAATTAGTCATATAAAAATTATAATGACTGAACAAATTCTAACTATTCAATAGCTGGTAAGACCAGGTGATCTCCACAGTGAAATAGAAGATGGAAACAAACAAAAAAAGATGGCGGTTGATGATGATTACGAAATTGACGGATTTGGCAACTGGCAGCAATGATGATAATAATAATGATCGTCGTATTGATAATGATATTTCAGAGGTGGAGAAGAGTTGAGTTGAGTTGGGATGAGTTGAGTTGGGTTGAGTTGAGCTGGGTCGGGTTGAGATGGGTCGAATTTTGTTGATACATGCGTGTGTTAGGCGTTGGTTGAAGAAAGAGGAAAAACATTATTGAAAACAAAAACGTTTTAACTGTTGGTTGTGTTAGAAAATGCAACGTTTTAGATGGGTCTGGCTGGGTTGAGTTGATGGTGGTTTGGGTTGGGTCCCCAAAAATGCACCCATGTCAACCTTTGTTTAATTGGCATGACGAATGATAATTTAAGAAACAGATGAAATGATGATGATAATGATTATAATAATAGTTACACGGATAAATGACAGCAACGATGATGAAATGATATTATAAAGACGGTCTGCCGTAACAATGCTGTCGGGATAGTAAGCCGTTGATGCTGTAAGAAAATCAATTTGTCATATTTATAGGTGCGACGACTCTGATGATGATGATGATGATATGATGATGATGATGATGATGATGATGATGATGATGATGATGATGATGATGATGATGATGATGATGATGATGATGATGATGATGATGATGATGATGATGATGATGATGATGATGATGATGATGATGACGATGACGATGACGATGACGACGACGATGATGATGATGATGTTTTTTTCCAGTATTTGCGTTACGCTGGACTTATAGGTAGCGTTTTAATCGCCACTAAATCATTTTTGTTATTTGCTTAAAGATCATCGTTAATTTCATTGAATATTACTGATACTAGAGATAGCCCGTCAAAAATGACCGATTTTTAAAAATACCATTATATAATATCTTGCGATTGCAGTACAACTTCTTTGATCTTTAGGACTGACGGTCTACAATTGCGTAATAACTTTTATTACGCGCCTGTGCGCACTAATTTTTGATCAGCTGCAGACTGCTGACCACCGCGGCCGCCGCGTTACGCAAAATTGCTAACATACATATGATGACGATAGTGATGGCTGTTAATGTGACGAAATAAAATATATTTAAGAGGTGAAGCTACTACATGAGTGATGATGGTGACTGGTGGTTGTGGTAGGTGGATCTGACGACGGCGATGACGATAGTGATGGCTGTTAATGTGACGAAATGGGTTATTGTAAGGTTTATCGACAGTTAATCGACCTTAATTGGAAAGTCGACCAACCTGGGAAGGAGGTGAAGCTTCTACAGTTACAACCGCATGTTCTATTGCAAAGTTTTCCGTTATCGATTTCACCGTAAAAAAACCAGAAAACGAGATGCAGCAGCATTTTAATTCTTACAGCGGAAGTAAGAAATGAAAATTATTTACTCAAGATGGCGGTTTTGAGCATGTCGATCGTTTCATAAGAGTAAACGTTTAGCAGGTCACTCACGTCCATATTTGTGTCATGCACACGCACAGAGAAGCACACCGATTCTAAAGACACCGTTTAAACAAGCAATCGTGACAATTCTCACGTACGTAGTTATTCGGACGACGACCACCAGCACACGAGGATGAACAACACACGCTCGAAAACAAGTTTGGTTTAAACATGGACTTCTTAATATATATACATTTATATTAAGAAGTCCATGCTTCAAACAACAATGCGGCACGGATAAAAGAAAAAAACGCATAAATGTTAAGTTCATTCAAAGGAATGTGTTAATGTCACAACGAAACACGCCAAGCATTTGAACGCAAACACATAGATGCACATTGCACGTACAAAAAAAAACATTGCATACACACTCAGACATCGGGGCAGACGTAAACACACCGAAATATCTACACAGATGCATACATGAAGGTTCAGTGACACAAAAAAGCATACATACCACTGCATAGACACGACAAGGATGCATACATACCACTACAATGACACGACAAGGATGCATACATACCACTACAATGACATGACATGGATGCATACTTACCACTGCATCGACATGACAAGGATGCATACATACCACTGCATTGACATGACAAGGATGCATACATACCACTGCATAGACACGACAAGGATGCATACATATCACTGCATTGACATGACAAGGATGCATACTTACCACTGCATAGACACGACAAGGATGCATACATACCACTGCATTGACATGATAAGGATGCATACATACCACTGCATTGACATGACAGGGATGCATACATACCACTGCATTGACATGACAGGGATGCTTGCCTTCCACTGCATTGACACAAATGCAGGCATACCAGTGCATGGACACCAAAAGAGTGCGCCGTTTAATCGCATCTACTCATAGACACATTCTAGAATATACTAATATACAGATACACGGACATCCTCAGAAGATATACGTACACCGATAAATTATTTCTTACATCCACCCACACACACACACACACACACACACTCACACACACACACACATACATACATACATACATACATACATACATACATACATACATACATACATACATACATACATACATACATACATACATACATACATACATACATACATACATACATACATACATACATACATACACTCACATACAAGAAACAGTTAGACACATAAAGCTTTATAAACCTGTATAAACTCACATAAACTTTCCTAAACACACGCACACACAGACACACACACAGACACACACACAGACACACAAACACAGACACCGAGATTCACAAGCGGACCACCCTGTTTGAGAGCTTTTCCATACAATTCAATGCATCTGCAGTTACAAGCCGGAGATCGTCCAAGCACTGAAAAGACGTTTACCACGTCTTCTGGAAATTCGTACTCATAAAAAAAAGTAATAAAAAAATAAAATTAATATCAGAAAACCGACTTAAGTAAACATTCATGTAAACTGAAAAATAATATATTAATTTTTTTTTCTTTTTTCGAGGCAGCGAAATTGTTTTTTTTTTCTTGTTTTCGAGCGCGAAACCATACAAGTGGATGAGAGCGATTTTGTCGGTCGGCTGGAAATAATTTTATTGACTCGCAGGAAAAGAAAAAACGAAGAAAAATGCGTGAAAAAAACTGCAAAATAACGGCAAAAACGACAAAAAAAAAGTTTTCTACTTAATTGGGAGACGGTCGCAGTAGTTGGAAAAAGCGCTCAATCGGATCAAACCAGATTTCAGTCGGTTTAAAATGATTAAAAAAAAAATTTACTTACTTTTGACGAAAAATAATAATCGGAAGATTTCAATTTTTCAATAAAAATTTTGTTGACTCGATTGTAAGGCATTTAAAAGATAGAGAAATCTTTCCGTGTAGTTGTTGGAGCTCTGCCAATCATGCATGCCAGGTTGTCGTAAAAGTGAGTCGTTTAAGTTTTCATTCTATCAATACAATTTATTCATTTTCGGACACAAAAATTCACTCATACAAATGAAAGCCATTAATTGATTATTTCATTGAAATTTACTTTATGCGATTTTCATCTGATAAAACCGTGTACAAATCAACCCGTAATTGTAACCCCATTTGTACCCCATACCCATCCTTAACCCCCTCCTATCCATCCCACCGTCCGTGATAAATAATTATTTTTACGCAAATAGTTATTAAACTCTTATTTCTATCCTTTACCAGCTTCCTACCCATGTTTTACCCGCCCCTATCCACCCCACCATCCGTCATGACTAATTGATATTTTTTTCAATATCTTCTGCTTCGTTTCTTTTCAATACAACACTGGATCCACCAGACCAGACCCCGCACGACAGCCCCTTCTTAATATCAGAAATAATCCCCCCTTCCCCTGTTAACCTGGGATTCATTTGGAAATACATCAACCCTTTAACTCTCCCTCTCTCCCTCTTTCTCGACCCCCTAGATAAATCTACCTCATTTTCTTCTCGATAAATCTCGCCACGTTTCTCCCAATTAACTGCCGCAGCAACTACTATGTCTTGGGGTGGCCGGTTGAGATTATTCAGCCCATCCGCGGGCTTGTATGGCACGCTGGATAAAGCAGGATGACCAACTAATTTATTTATTTATTTGCAATTTATCTAATCATTTTTGTATTTATTTATTTATTTAAGTTATTCTTTTTTCAGAGAAATCGGCGATAACAAACTATTGTCCACGTGTGTGTGTGAGTGAGTGTATTGATGTGTCTGTGTGTAGACGTGTGTGTGTATGTGTTCATTGGTTTAGGTATGTGTGTGTGTGCGTGTTCATTGGTTTAGCTGTGTGCGTGCGTACATACGTACGTGTGGGAAGGAAGAGTATTTGTATGATTCATTTATTTGTTCATTAGCCGGCTTTGGAAATTAACGTTCGCTTGGCTCGTTCGTCATTTTCTCTGGCTTGTTTGATTGGACTATACAACGCCAAAAACTCCCGCCAGCAACAACACACGCAACAAAACTTCCACCAGCAGCAACACACGCAACAAAACCCACCAGCAACGGCAACAAAACACATCATCTAAATTTAAGTTTGTCGTCGTAGTTGCGTTTATAGAAAATGCAAAAACGTTTTTTCAGGGACAGATCTCCCATAAACAAATCCATAAAAGCACTAGATCTTCGGTAAAGAAGACAGTGCGACAGTTAATTTGAAAATAGCTGCTAATCTGGAATTGAACCGTAGCTGCTTGACAGTCCAGCAAATGCAAAGCAGCCATCTTCATCTGCTGGTATAGCAAAAGTTGTTTTGAAATAGTCTTTATTGAAGCGGTGTTTCAATTTTTTTTTCGTATTCTTTCTTGTATTCCAACTAATAAAACCTCTAACAGAGAAGTGAAAAAAGAAAAATTTTGTAGAGGGGGGAGAGGATGGCTATCGGGACATTCAAAATATTTTCCAGCAACAGATGTCACGTGGGGTCGTGGCTGGAAAGATGGGACGGTGCCTGATCTCTTTGATCTCGGCGGCAGATATTCTTTACGACGTTGATGCTGTTTATCGATGCGGATGAGCAAATGGCTTTATTTACGAGCTGTAGTCTGTTACTATTGAGGAGATAATAATAATACAAATAATAATAATGTTAATTATTATTTTATTATTATATACTTTTATTAAACTTGCGATCTCTGTTTGTTTGTTTGTGTCTTTCTCTGTACGTACATCTAACAAGTAAAATTTAACCAGCTTTTTGACTAGCTAGGAAGCTGAAACTTTCAGCATAGCTTTATATTAGAAGACAATACATTATTCAATCGAATTCGACATATTTTAATAAACAAATACACTCAATTTATAGAAACGGCAAAACGAGCACGTGATTCATCTGAAGATCGCGTAACATTCATGACGTCACGATTTATTTATTTATGTTTCTTTATAAAAATTATAAAATAACTTCAGTTATGAACACAAATTTAAGGCATATTTTTTTAGTAAATGTGATATACAGTCATATTTATCAAGTGGAATTTTGCTGTTTTTAATTTCTACCTTTTACTTTTCTATGATAGCATACTTACTATTTAAATGTTTGGTAATGTTTAACGTGGCTTTAGTCTTACTTTTTACAACCATGAAAAAATATTTTTTAGAGTGGCTACCCACCCACACCCGTGCGTCTTTCAGGTCTACAGACAGACGCCTCACTGCTGTGCCACCAGATCCAAAATGTAGCCCTAGAATATAGACCACGAATGAAGACCCAGAAAATAAATAAAAAATGTAGACCCAGAAGGTTGGCTAAGAATGTAGACCCAGAATGTAGATCCTGAATGTAGACCCAGAATGTATATTCAAATATAGACCCAGAATGTATATTCAAATATAGACCCAGAATGTATATTCAAATATAGACCCAGAATGTATATTCAAATATAGACCCAGAATGTATATTCAAATATAGACCCAGAATGTATATTCAAATATAGACCCAGAATGTATATTCAAATATAGACCCAGAATGTATATTCAAATATAGACCCAGAATGTATATTCAAATATAGACCCAGAATGTATATTCAAATATAGACCCAGAATGTATATTCAAATATAGACCCAGAATGTAAGCCCAGAATGTTGGCTCATATTGTAGACTCAGAATGTAGAGTATTGTAGACTCAGAATTTAGAGTAATGTAGACCCATAATGTAGATCCAGAAATCAACACCTGGTTGAGTTAATTTAAAGGTGTAAAAACGAAATAAATATGCTTAAATTTGTATCCATCTGTATACTAAATCACTATCATCTCCGTCATCATCATTATCATTATCATCATCATCATTATCATCACCACGCTCTTACGTTTGGTGACCTTCAACATTTGACTTCGACACGGAATCCAAGAAAGTCCCCGAGGGAAAGAAAACAATTGGCAATAAACAAGCAACAAAGAAACTAGAAAAAATATCAAGAAACTTTGAAAAAAGAGAGCAGAGTGTTTGATGAAGGTGTCCTAATAAATAATTTAGCACAAAAGTTTGACAAAAGAGAGGAAATAAGTTGACACTCCAGTTCCGTCGCCATATCATTATTTTTTGCTGTTTTTTTTAGATGCTTGAAATTTTTTTTTAATAAAATTGTTTTTATTGGTGAAAATGGAAGTCAGGAATTTTGTTTGTTTTTTAGTTTTCACATTTTAATAATTTTTTTAAATTGAATTTCCGGCGCTAAATTGCAACTGAAAGAAGTGCTATCATTATTACCAATTTATTTAATAACCATCATAATCAACATTATCGTCGTCGTCATCACCACCACAACCATCATCATCATCATCATCACCATTATGATCGTCGTCGTCATCATCGTTGTTGTTGTCGTCGTCGTCATCATTATCAGCATTACCATTACCATCACCATCACCGTCACCGTCATCATCATCGTCATCATCATCGTCATCGTCATCGTCATCGTCATCGTCATCGTCATCGTCATCGTCATCGTCATCGTCATCGTCATCGTCATCGTCATCGTCATCGTCATCGTCATCATCATCATCATCATCATCATATCGTAATTTATAATCTTGTTACAATAGAAATTTTTAATAAAAATTGCCAAGAATGCTGTTGTAATCTGAAAAAATAACTTTTACCTCCACTCCATATACGAAGCCGACTTTGTCAAAACACAGCAAAGCAGTTGTAATAATTAAGGTACTTGAAGAGGTCAGATGAATGTCCCCTTGAACTACTAAATCCTGGCGTGATATGTTGAATGGTTGGAAGGTGAAACGAATGAGTGCCTCATATAGTTTTTAAGTAAAAACATTGAAGAAAACAAGAAACAAATTAAAAAAATTTGTCTTTCAGATAACTAATTTTAGCTAATGGAAATATGTCGTTACCTATTATTTATCGTTTAAGCTCAAAACTACAGACTTCTAGCTAGCTGGGAAGCTGGTTAAAAGTGAATACAAGATTCTACCAATTCCACCTAAGCAGATAACAAGTGAAGCTACTCAGAAGCTGGCAAACAAGTCAAGACTGCATTTGAGTCTGCTGTTTGTAGTTTTCTGAAATATAATAAAGTCAAAAAGAAACGATTAAACGGATTGATAGTTATCAGATATCTAGTTGCTGAATGTCCACGGAACTGGACTTACTGCTACAGCTGCGGCTACTACTGCTGCTGGTGGAGTGGCGGCTACTACTACTGCTGCTACTACAGCTGCTGCTACTACTACTGCTGCTGGAATGGTGGCAGGCTTCTGATTCGAATCACGTTCTTGTTGACTTTTTAGAACGCTTCCTTAATTCTGGTACATCCCTAATGCTTTCTATTTTTATTCGACCTATTCTCTGCTACTACTACTCATTCATTCTCTCTCGCTTTCCTTCTCTTCATCTTTTTTTCTCTTTTTTTTCTTTTCTTTCTCTATTTCTCTCGTTGTATCTGTATGAGTGTATGTCTAGGTAAGGTCTTTTCCTCTTGTTGATGGGCTGTGAAGTCGGTGACTGGAACGGAAATAAGATAAAAGGAAGATGAAAAAGAAGTGTGCGTATGTGCGTGTGTGTGTATGTGCGCGTGTGCGCGTGTGTATGTGTGTGCGTGTGTATGTGCGTGTGAAAAAGAAGTGTGCGTATGTGTGTGTGCACGTCTGTGTGTATGTGTGCACGTGAACGATGTGAAAAAATACAAAACAGAACCGTGCATAAAAATGCTCACCAGCATCCATGCCGTGCATATGCAAATACAAAATCTACTCGCAATTGAAATCTGAAACCAGAATTTAATTTGCTAAAAAGAATCGAGCAAAAAAAAAACAAATAGATTGTTTTAAAGTTGAAAAAATGAAAATAAATTGCGTGAATAAAATTACAAAATTAATTACAATTTTTTATTAATTATTATTTTCTAAAACGAACAAGCAGAACAAATTTAAAATTAAATGCGCAGGAAAACAAAATTACAACACGAACTTTCGAAATTGACAAACAAAAAAAAACTTAATTAAAACACCGCATTGAATGGTAATATCTTTTTTTTAAGCTTTTCACAGAAGAAAATTTCAGAATTTTTTTCTATATTTTCTCCACTACAAAAAAAACTCAGCATTTGTGCAAGTTTCACTTAGAATTATTGAAAACTTTCGTTTTCCAATTGTTAAAATTTGTTTTAAAAAAGTATACAAAAAAATCATTTTTTTAAAGATCTGTTTAAATAGATATTAAAAAAAATATATAGGAGCGCCTAATTTGGCCGACTGCGTCATATTGCTCTACGAGGAGTTGACACGCAATTGCTCTGTGTTCATTAGTTTTTTCTAGAGACGGTGGAGATGAATGTTAGTTGTTGTTGTTGATTGTGTTGTTGTTGCTCGGGATGTTATTGTTGATGTTGCTTTTAATGGTATTGTTGATGTTGCTTTTCATGGTATTGTTGATGGTCCAGGTGATGTTAATGTTGATGTTGCTGGGTATGGTATTGTTGATGTGGCTGGTTATGGTATTGTTGATGTTGCTGGGTATGGTATTGTTGATGTGGCTGGGTATGGTATTGTTGATGTGGCTGGTTATGGTATTGTTGATGTTGCTGGGTATGGTATTGTTGATGTTGCTTGGTATGGTATGGTTGCTGTGTTTGATGTGGACGTCATTGATGTTTAATGAAAAATTACAAACACAAGTAATGCATTAATAGACTGATAAAAAACGGGATATATAAGCCTTATGCTAAGCAAATTTGGCGCCAAACATTAGTGAAGTGTACTGAGGCAGAGGTACATGGAGGAAGAGATTCATACAATGAGTTATGTATGGCGAAAGAAGTGCATGAGAGAAGAGGTGCATGCATAAAGACATGAATGGATGAAGATGTGCATAGAAAAAGAAGTGCATGGAAAATGGGTGCATGAACAATAGGTGCATGGAGAAAAAGGTGCATGGAAAGATAGGTGCATGGAGGACCGTGCTTCAAAGAATGTGCTAAAGTTCAGAATGCGCGATATTATGAATGTGAGGTTTTTGTGACGTTTTTGTTCATTCTTGGAAATCCAATGAAAAATACATTCATTTATATATATTTTGTTAGGTGGAAAAATAATTAGTTTAATTTTTTTTCAAAAATTTAACTAAGGTAGTTTACAATAAAAGATGGTAATTATTAAAAAAAAGATTATTTGATATAATCTCTCTCTCTCTCCCTCTCTCTCTCTCTCTCTCTCTCTCTCTCTCTCTCTCTCTCTCTCTCTCTCTCTCTCTCTCTCTCTCTCTCTAGCAATATATGTGTATGTCTTCGTTAATCACATCCGAACCGTTATAGCAATTCGAGCAAAATTTGGCATGGAGATCAACTTTTTTGAGAAGATTTTAAGCATTTGAAAAATAAAAATTTTAAGAAATTTTTTAAAATACCACGTTTTTGTGAACTGAAATGATAAAAATAATTTTTCTCTGGGCTGTGTGAGAAATGTTTTTATGGAGGCATGCATTAATTTTTACACGTTTTATGCTTAAAAAAAACCGCAAAATATCTGAAAACTTGAGCAACAACGGGTAAATTGCTAATCGGAAATATCAAATTAAAACTGTAAAAAAAATTAATCAATAAACAAGTAAATTTCAACAAAACCAATTTGAAAACAAAACTAAAACTAATTTTATACGAAAACCACAATTTATTTTTTTTTAATATTTATTAAACAATATTTTTGTTATTGCACGCATATGTCATTTTGTTAGAATTTTTTTCCTCGCAACTTTGGACGTCAAATTGTCTTATTTATCTAATCCATCATTGAGCTTCTTTCATTCGTTACATAAAAAAAACACTTGATTGTAATTTTTAATTGGTTAACATTGCATTAATTAACTTGTATTAATTGATTAACAGGCAGATATTGATTTTTCGGTTTTATTTTTTGACTGAAAATCAACTTAGATAGGCTATATACATTTTTTAGAATTTTATTCCAGTTGATTTGAATTTCTTGGAAATGTCTGAGACGAGTGTAATCCATGAAGTTTGAACTTAAAGGGAGGCGATTAATTCCGCTTTGTCGTCATCAGCTGATCCGCATTAATCGCTGTAAAATTTAATTAAGGTAATTCACCTGGTAATTTATTTACCTGTTCACCCATGAGTAAATCAACTCACACAATTATTCACCCGTGCGCAAACCCATCCAATCGTTCATTCACCCATGCACGAACCTATCCAATGCACTCACTCATTCATTCACCTATGCACAAACTTTTCACTCATTCATTCACCCATGCACATTCCCATTATCTCATTCATTCATTCACTCAGTCACCCACACGCATACCCTTTACCTCATTCAATAATCTATGCACATACCCACCCATTTATTCACTCACTCACCCATACACATACCAACCTACTCATGCACTCATCCATACACATACCCACTCACTCATTTACTCAACTATACAGATATTCACCTACTCATTCACTCACCCATGCACTTATCCACCCACTCGTTTAATAATCTATGCACATACCCCCCACTCATTCACTCGCCCATGCACATACCCTCCACTTATTTATTTACCTATAATTATAATTATAACGAGACTGGGTAAGACTTAAGTGGCGTTCAGTTCAAGTAGAACTTCAAAACCACTTTTGACAAGAGGGAAAATGGTTTTGTGGATATTTTTACATTCAGTCTAAAGTGCTGTGTGGAAGCTGATTGAACTAAATAAAGTAGTGATGTGGTGAGGAAGTTTGTTCCACATTTTAGACCCGATGACGTCGATGGATCTTCCGTTGGGTTGGCGGTGTCAGGAGAAAATCCCTGGATGCTGATCTAAGCCTCCGCTGTCATGGCGCGTTTGTAACATGGACAAAAGACAAGTATGGTGGAGCCTGGCCATGCACAGATTTTTGCACTATTGATTGTTTCAGTCTTATACTCAATTCGTTGCTAAGATCGAAGCCAATAGAGTGGGTTAAAGTCATCTTAGTTTGGCGCATTGCCAGTTAGTTGGGCGGCCGTGTTGATGAGATTAATGAAGACGTTCAAGATGACAATAAGGAAGGCCTCCATCAGTATCCTCAATCGATCATTGAAAGCATCAGGGCAGTTATGAAGATTCTCAGGGTGCCTATGCGTCAATATCCATCTACCCAATTCATTCATCTATGCATATACCCATCGCGCTTTTGCGAAAGATAAGGGCGCGTTATAAATTTTACTTTGTATTGTATTGCATTGTATTGTATCGACTCATTCATTTACCAATTCCCATACATATACTGCTATGTACTCATTTATTCACCTATGCACATACCCATCTATTTATTCATTCATTCACCTATGCACATACCCATCTATTCATTCATTCATTCACCTATGCACATATCCACCAATTCCGTTCCATTTCAAGAGGAAATGAAAGAAATAATATGCAAGTTAAAAAATGAATAGACTGAAAATATACACACATAAAGAGTGGCATATAAAACTAATAATAAAAAGCAAGAAAATAAAGAGAAGTTGTAATGGGAAAACAGTATTAAAAAATACAAAAGAACCAAATTATCACCCGAAGTAAAATGTAGCGAAAAACACGACAGTAAAAAACGAAGAGAGAGAAAAAGAGAAAGAGAGAGAGAGAGAGAAACAGAAAGAGAGAGGGAGAGAGAGAGAAAGAGAATATGAGTTATGATATATTGTGTGGCGTACTTACGAAATGTTGGTGCAATTTCTAGCTTATTTGCTTTTCCGGATGCTCTTCATCTTTTTCTTTTCTTTTTTTTTAAAAGACACGCGATGGCGTGTCGCGGCTGTAAAATGTAAATTGCTAGTTAGAAAGGTGGCGGTGATGACGATGCTTGTTACATCGGTGGTGATGTTTGTTACATCGGTGGTGATGATGATCCTAGTCATCATCAAAATCGTCCTTCTCCGTTAATACTGATAATTAATATTCATCATCGTTGATGCCATCATCATCATCATCATCATCATCAACATCATCATCATCCACATCATCATCCTCATCATCATCATCATCCACATCATCATCATCATCATCATCATCATCATCTCTAGCACCAGAGATAATAAAAGAACCTCAATTGCTTAGGCATAGAAAAGAATTGAACAAAATGGAAAAAGAAAGAATAGGGAAATGTGCAATTCGTTCTCAACGGTAGAACGAACCAATATGTAATCCACTCGTTCTATTTCTAGATTAATATCTCTGATAGCTATCTCTTTCTTTCTTTCTCTCTTTCTCTCCCTGTCTTTTTCTCTCTCTTTTTTCTGTTTCTTTGTTTATTCCTTTTCATGTAATTTTCTATATCTTTTTATTTCTTTCTTTTATTTAAAGATTTATTTATTTATTTGTTTATTTATTTATTTATTTATTTATTTATTTATTTATTTATTTATTTATTTATTTATTTATTTATTTATTTATTTATTTATTTATTTATTTATTTATTTATTTATTTATTTATTTATTTATTTATTTATTTATTTATTTATTTATTTATTTATTTATTTATTTATTTATTTATTTATTTATTTATTTATTTATTTATTTATTTATTTATTTATTTATTTATTTATTTATTTATTTATTTATTTATTTATTTATTTATTTATTTATTTATTTATTTATTTATTTATTTATTTATTTATTTATTTATTTATTTATTTATTTATTTATTTATTTATTTATTTATTTATTTATTTATTTATTTATTTATTTATTTATTTATTTATTTATTTATTTATTTATTTATTTATTTATTTATTTATTTATTTATTTATTTATTTATTTATTTATTTATTTATTTATTTATTTATTTATTTATTTATTTATTTATTTATTTATTTATTTATTTATTTATTTATTTATTTATTTATTTATTTATTTATTTATTTATTTATTTATTTATTTATTTATTTATTTATTTATTTATTTATTTATTTATTTATTTATTTATTTATTTATTTATTTATTTATTTATTTATTTATTTATTTATTTATTTATTTATTTATTTATTTATTTATTTATTTATTTATTTATTTATTTATTTATATATTTATTTATTTATTTATTTATTTGTTTATTTGTTTATTGATTTACAACATTTTCGGTAATCTGTTTGACGCTGGCATCAACTGTCTCAGACAAACTGGATAAACCTACGTAATCCTTCAAAATTTCAAACAAACAAAAAACCAATATCTTTTAAAACGTTTGATTAAATTTAAAAAATTAATTATAACAGCAAGATCATGAAAGAAGTTAAATACGAAATACCGGCTATCCGGATTCAAGTAGAAATCTCGCAATGCATTGAGTAACACGAATTTATCAACATTCGATTCTCGTATCAGTCGTTAATTAGTTAGTGCTACCCTACTACTACTACATCTGGGTGATCTAATGAGATGGAGAGATAAAGGGGTGTAGTGGATGTGAGAGGTGGTGGTGGTATATAATGAGGGGTTGTCCCACTAGTTGTGCATGTGTGTCTGTGTGTTTAGGTGAATCGCTGCTTGTGTGTGAACCCACTCACACACACATATGTGTAAAAATAAGATTACGTTTGTGGGTTTTTACGTGGGTTTATGTGTTTTTATGTGGATTATTGTGCTGATGTTTGTGTCGTTTTGTCGGTTTGCTGAACGTTACATGAGATTTTGAGGCTTAATGGATATGTCTGCTTGTTTGTGTGTGTGTGTGTGTGTGAGAGTATCTGTCTGAATATATGTATGCTTCTTGTGTTGATGGATAACAATGACAATTTTTTGGTTTATCTAATTTGTCTTTCTGAGAGAAAGACAAATTATTTTGTAATTCTTAAATGTCACGAAAGCACGAATAATTCTATTTATTATAAATATTTTATTATGAAATAATTTTAAACTGAAATTAATGAAAAAAATCGGTGGTGGTAAAATGTAGTCTGTTAGTTATGTAGCAAATGTTGCAGTGGTGATGATGATGATGATGATGATGATGATGATGATGATGATGATGATGATGATGATGATGATGATGATGATGATGATGATGATGATGATGGTGATGATGATGATGATGATGATGATGATGATGATGATGATGGTGATGGTGATGGTGATGGTGATGGTGATGATGATGACGACGACGATGATGTTGATGTTGATGATGATGATGACGATGATGATGAAGGTGATGCTGATGATGATGATAGCGATTGTAAAACGTGACTAAGGCTTAAATAAACAACAACAACAACAGATCTAAAATGGAAAAACAAATTTCCAGTTTATTCCATCTCCAATTGAACGTTTCTGTGAATTGGCGATTTTTCAATTCGAATTTGATTTCATATTTTAATTATTTTCATTTATTCATTTTTTGATTATTTTATTCTCAAATAATAAATCAGCAACGATTTTTAAAATAACTCAAACTATTTAATTGAAAAAAAAAACAAAATTAAAAGCGCCATTTTGTGTGTTTTCTTCTCTAACAGATGATTACAGGAAGTAATAAACATTTTATATTACGATTCCACTTACATCAACATGACCTGTTTGTAAGCATTTTTGTAGGAAACGGAAATAAACATTCATTATTTTGTTTTGCGATTTTCAAATTTTAGGGGATTTTTAACTTAATTTTTTAACAAATAAAATGAGTATATAACATCAGTTGAGATGCCCGCCCGGGCTTGCTCAGGTTTTTGACCATAAATTTGGTGGAAATTATGTTTGTTGATATTTCAAATCAAATTGTTGAGTTTTCTCAAGACGTAAAAATTATAATAAAAAGTAATAAAACTAATTATAATAATATACAGTTGTGAAACAACTACTTGCTAATAATAACAAAAAGTTAGTTCATTTTGAGCTAGTTAAAAATATACAAGTCAAAAATCTAACGTTTAATTAAGCTATCAAATCGCAGTTGACAAAACATGACGCCTGAAAGTTTGACGTACAAATTAAAGAAAAACTAAGATTTTTTTTAAAGCCGTCAACCGTTCAAGTCCAGCTGTGTCGTTAAATCATATTTGATTTTGTTTTCTTTTTGTTCCCGTTTGTCTTCATATCATATCTTTTCAACTCTTTACAGTTAAAAAATCTTTACACTCTAAACTTTTTTACGTGATAATACAGTTAATAGTATAGACATAATTTTTTGTGTACCATTTGTGATACACACTAGTTTTTAGCTTCAGTGCTTTTAAAAATAGTATTGTTGCAAGGGTGTAATTATTACAGTTCTACTGTGTTTTTCAAAGCTTATTTAGGGAATGCTTTGAGTTGTCGTATTTTATATGTGTTTTATTTTATAATAATTTGAAAACAAATAGTTGTAGTTTTATATTATCTCATTTTTTATACGCATGTCATTTCTTGTGACAATCACAAATGTCACACGTCAATCGCTTCATGCTAATATCGCCCTTGTCTTTCGCTTCCAGTCAAGCATATTCATTTTTTTTAGTTTTTTATTCACTATATTTTGTTTTAAACGTTTAATTAAAAAAAAACTTTTTATTATTTTTTCAATGTCATTGTAATTTAAATTTTACTTTTGCCCTGTTTAATAGAATTTTCATTTTTATTTTTTCTTGCGTTTTAAATAAACAAAAAACCTGAAACCACAAGTTTTGTTTATAAGATTAACAATCAATTTAGTTTTGTTTATAAGATTAATAATCAATTTAGTTTTGTTTATAAGATTAACAATCAATTTAGTTTTGTTTATAAGATTAATAATCAATTTAGTTTTGTTTATAAGATTAATAATCAATTTAGTTTTGTTTATAAGATTAATAATCACTCATTAAAACAAAATTATCAACAACACCTAATAGATGAATTATTCAACATCGTCTTCATAGTTATCCGCGATGTATTTTGCTTAGTATTTTAATCATTTTATCGAGGAAATCCAGATGTCGTTTATTAATAAAACCTTCCAGATTTCATTGTGAAAATTGTTTGAACTTAATGCAGTTCTTGTAACAAATTTAGGAATTGAGTGGCGTACTGACTAAGACGATATTTCTTATTATTTATTATTATCGCTGATGGATTCGTTTATTATTTCAATCATTTGATCGATATTCTTTTAAAAATCTCTATCACGATTTGATCAAGTTCTAGATAGTTGTGCATCTGAAAACTAATTAATATCATTTTTAAATTCTGTTGTGAATAAGGAATGAGACTGCTCTAACCAGAGTTACAAAACTGCTACAAAACAAAATTTGGGCGGTGAATTAAAGAGGAAATCCAGATGTCGCTCTTCAGTAAAGTCCTCCATAATTCGTTTTGCAAATTGATTAAACCTAACGAAGTTGTTATAACAAAATCAGGATCCGAGTGAGCAATCTGATTAAGAATGATTTCAACAAACTTTTCAACTTTAAGACGAGTTATTCCAAGTTTAATCAAAGAGGAGAAAGTTGACATTATTGTACTGATTAAATAAACGTCGTTGCTATAACAATGTAATATCTTCCCTGGTGCAAAAAAGTCTGAAATGTCAGAAAAGTAATTTTTTAGAAGAGTTTGACATGTTTCATGGGAGGAATAATGGATAAATAACTGGCAGCACCTGAAAAATACTTCTTGTTTGTCGTAGGACCTT
>OZ022239.1:48980117-48990117 GCA_963978895.1 Erpobdella octoculata | reverse complement strand
AATTAATGACTTAGTTTATGAACCTATTGATTGTTTTTAATGTTTAAATCAGTTAGTATTTCACAGATTTTGACCGTTTTGGTTGAATATAACAAGCATTTCTTCAAATAAAATTCAACCTTTTTCTGTCCAGTAAATCTCATCATTCCGAAAATCTTTGCATCTGACTTGAGTACTTACGAGTCAGCGGCTTGAATAATAGAAAACTAAATTTTTAACCACAAGCGAATTATTATCAGTATAAAAACATTTTCAACTAAAAAAATCTTAAAAGAAGATATTGTAAAGATTTTTTCAAATGGATACCGGATATTTTTATTATTCCAAGCAAATAATGTAATTTCTCAGAAATTAATTTAAAATTTACATATTTAATAAAATACAGCTTGGCAATAAATTTTTATTTTTTTCTACTTTCTGCCTTGTCTTATTTTCTTCTTTATTCCTTTTCCTTTCTTTGATGTAGAGCGTGTGGTTAGGGTGGGAATCTAATTTGGAGGCGATTTATAGAGAAGCCGCTCTTAGTCACCTCAAGGAGCAGATTATAAGCAGGCTGGCCAAAAAAAAAGAAAGAAAAGAAAAGAGACTATTTTCTTTTTCTTCGTTTTTAAAGAGAACAAAACTTTTAAAAATTATTTTAAATGTTTTTTTTTCTAAATATATTAATTCAGTTTTTGTAGTAAAGCTTACCACTAATTGCATTTTTAACGTTGTTTAATTAGAATGCAAAATAAAACCCCATGAAAAACGGTACCTATTTTTCTTTAGTTTTGTTACATGGTTTAAAACTGGTAGATAATAACGAACAAATAACAACTATTTTTTGTTAATTATCTCAACTTTATTTCAGTTAACAAATATAAATATAAATATTAAATCGGTTTTAGTCGAGAGGAGTTTAAATACAGCCGTTTAACATTTTTAGGAAACAAATCACTTTTTGAATCAATTCGTTTTAATTATTAGAAATGCAAATTTATTTGAAATTCTTTTTGTATTTCAAACTTTATTATGAAAAATAGTTTTTTTATTTTTATAAAAATGATGCAAACAAACCACAAGGATAATCTGGAACAAACGAATGTCAAATCTGGTCCATAGGCGACTCAAAGATTTTTGTGTCGCACTGTCAATTAAATTTAATATTAGAGATCGTCATTGTATCAGAATTTTCATCGTTTCACCATCATAACTGTCGTCGTCATCTTCATAGTCGTCGTCATCATCATTCAACTCCCACCACAATGTAATGGTCATTATTACAAAGACGATGATTAATGTTGCACTTCCATTACAATTGGTTTAATTACAAACGCTATCTGAGAGTTTCACACTTATAAACTCGACCATTAAAAATGTTTTTGTTATCCACCAATTTGTCAACCATCTTTTTTTCATAACCACTGTTCCATCAGTTCATTGGTTCGTTACATCCGCCTGACTTTTCATTTGTTCTCCTATTCATATATTCATCCATCCGTCCATCCGTCCATCCGTCCATCCGTCTGTCCGTCCATCCATCCATCCATCCATCCACGCACACACCCAGCCAGCCGTCCGTCCATCCGTCCGTCCATCCAATATTTCCCTCATTCTACGTTTACCCATTTTTTCACAAAACCCAAAAAAGCCCACCCATATATTCTTTTTTGAAAACATTTCTCTTTTTTAAGCATCTTTTCATTCCTTATGTTTTCCAGGAGTTTTTGCTTACCTTTACAAATTTATTTTTTTCTTGTGCTTGTAAAGTTTTAAAATTTAATTAGTTTATTTATTTATTTTTATTATTTTTTACCTATTTTTTTATTCCTTTTCAAATTTCATTTTAAAGTTTTTTAAAGAAATTTTTTTTTTGCTTTTATTTTTTCCAGCTATGATTCGTTGAACAATAGCATTCTCACAATTCACTTTTCTAATGCAATCTTGTTTTTTTGAGTTTTCGTGAAATTTTTTCTAAACTTTTTCTAAAATTTTTCTGTTGAGTTGTTCTATTTCTATATTTATAAAACTTCAGTTTTTCAGTTTCAATTTTAAAATATCTAAAAACTTAAAAAAAAACAACTTTTATTTTTATTAAAAACTAGCGGGGTTACCCGGCGTTGCCCGGGGTTTTTAGAGGTTTTTCTAATGTTTGTCTCTCTCGCTCCCGTTCCCTTCTCCACTTTCCCGTTTTCGTAGCGTTCCCGGTCGCTTTTCCGCTCTCGGTCGTTTTCCAGCTCCCGGTCGCTTTCCCGCTCAGAAGTTCTGTTATCGATTTTCTCTCTTGCTCGCGTTTCCTTCCAAGCTTGCTCTCCCGATTCCAGTCGCTTTCCGCGTTCCCGGTCGCTTTCCGCGTTCCCGGTCGCTTTCCGCGTTCCCGGTCGCTTTCCCGTTCCCGGTCGCTTTCCCGTTCCCGGTCGCTTTCCCGTTCCCGGTCGCTTTCCCGTTCTCGGTCGCTTTCCCGTTCCCGGTCGCTTTCCCGTTCCCGGTCGCTTTCCCGTTTCCGGTCGCTTTCCCGTTCCCGCTCACGCTTGCTCTCCCGTTCCCGGTCATGCTTGCTCTCCCATTCCCGGTCACGGTAGCTCTCCCGTTCCCGTTTCCGTTCCCGCTCATTTTCTCTTTTACATTCTTTCATAACTTCTGTTAGCCTATAAAACGCAAAATAGATTTGCTAAGACTATATATATATATATATATATATATGAATGTTTGTGGGTTAGTTTGTCTATTATAGAAACGGGAAAGCACCCGGAACGGACAGCGAGCGGGAACAGAAAAGCAAGCGTGAGCGGGAATGGGAGAGCAAACGTGAGCGGGAACGGGGCAGCGACCGGGACGGGAAAACGACCGGGAGCGGGAAAGCGACCGGGAGCGGGAAAGCGACCGGGAGCGGGAAAGCGACCGGGAGCGGGAAAGCGACCGGGAGCGGGAAAGCGACCGGCAGTGGGAAAACGACCGAAAACGGAAAAGCTAACAGGAGTGGGAAAGCAGGTGGGAAAGGAAACGGGAGAGAAAGAGACAAACATTAGAAAAACCTCAAAAAACCTGGGCAACGCCGGGTATCTCCGCTAGTACATACATAAACACACACACAGACACACATACATGCACATACACATACATACATACACACATACATACGCACATACATATATATATAGTTCCCGCTCGCTCACCCGCTCCGCTCCGCTCATTTTGTGACGGATTTCAAACAATTTTTTTTTCTTTTTGATTTTCATTGACTCTCAAGGTTGTGTGAAAATTTCATTACGATCGGATGAATGGTGTAGCAATGCATAAAGGACATTAACATACATAAATACATATATACAAACATTCATTTTTATATATATAGATTAAATTTTTTATCAACTCAAAAAAACGTTTTCCAGTTCTAAATAAACTTACGATTGAATTATGTTTTTAATATTAATAATTTTTTAAATAATTTAACTCCTTTAAAATACAAAATTACTGTGAAGGTGAAGGCTCGGCAGCAGTGCAGAGAGGTTTCAGCTTCAATTTGGTGGTTATAAAATGGATTAACGTTTTGTTTTGTGGCTTTAAAGACTGTTGATGTCGTTTGAATGGTGGTCGTAAATGCATATTAAACGTATAAATATGCAAAAGAGTGAATATAACGGATTTATAATTTAATTTAATAATTTATAGACTATTTAACAACTGGTAAATAATTATACATCAAACAAAATTCATCTGAATAATTATACACTAAATTTGCATAATTTATCAAATTAAGTATACATAAAATTTTTCGATTATCATACAATAATTATAAGATATTCTCAAAATCACAATAATGGTAATAATAATTGTCATATATAAAAACAACTTATAATAATCAATAAAGTTCATAACTTACATAATTAATTAATTACCTCATACAATTTAAACACAGCCTTTTAAATCTGTGTAATTCATCAAATTAATTGTACATAAAAAGTCTTGGTTTTCATAGGAGATATTCTTTATATTACTATAATGCTAATAATAATTTTCATATATAAAAATAACTTATAATAATCAATAAAATATACATATTCATAGCTTGAATAACTAATTAATTACTTCATACAATTTACGAACAGCCTCCTACGAGTTTCGCAATGCCACACATGAAGAACGTCTACTGGCTTATCTCTTCAAGGACTACGACCCAGTCGCCAGGGCAGTCCTCGACGTCAACAAGGCCGTCGAAGTTTCAGTCAGTTTCGTCCTTCTCAGGATCCACGGCTTGGTGAGATGAGTGTTTATTGGTAAATAAGGAAGAGATAGCTAGTACACTCGGTTAAGAAAAACAATTGTCAACAATTTACCAAGGGCTAATGATTTTAGTTCTATTATAAAAACTGTTTTAATCAAAATAAACATCAATTATTTGGTTTTGGACAAACATACATTTTACAGTTAAACTTTATTTATTAAAATTAAAGACATATTCAAATTTAATAAACATTACTTGGAGTAAAAATGCAACTCATAAAAAGACGTTGGTAGAAATAATGTAACAAAGTGGATTCCATAGGATGCAGAAAAGCTAGAATGTTATCAAATAGAGTTGATGATCAACTCAGTGAATAAATTAGTAAATATATGAAATATTATATATAAATGTTATTTTTTATTACCATAATTATTATTATTATAAATCATATTTGTGCATTATTGTTATTAAATAAATTACCAAGTTTGTCAAAAATTGCATTTTTTAGCTTTAACGTTAACTCGTTATTTGAAAGAAGTTATTTTTAATATAGAAAACTAGAGAAAAAGAAAACTTTATGTTACGCACGACTGCAAATACATCTACTTTTTGACCACAATAAAAACCGCATTCACTTTAAATGCAAATTACTTCGGAGAAAAAAATATAAACAAGTGAATTATAAATAATTATAACCTTTCGCATAATTTCTTCTCTAGCACTGCAGCAGCCGCATTCTCACATAGCATCCTTATTTACTGTTATTGAAGCCGCCGATGCGTGGCAGGCCTACTAAAAAAGATGAATGCATGAACAGAAGGACAAACGAATGGAAAAATGCATGCATGGATGGATGGATGAACGGATGTATGGATGGACGCATGGACGCATGGGTTGTGGACGAATGGACGGATGAACGGATTGATGGATGGAGGGACGGAGGGACGGATGGATTTAAAAATAGACGAATGAATGGATGGATTGATGGATGGACGGATGGATGAATGGTTGGACGAATGGACGGATGAACGGGTGGATGAATGAATGGATGGATGAAAAGACATATGCGGCGACGAATGGTGAGCTATTACTTCGAATTGTAGACTATAATGCATGTCAATGCATGGCTGAACGAAGGATGAAGCAAATGAAAGAATGAAGACATGAACGACTGACGAGAAAAACGTGAAAAATGGCGCGAAAAAAGGCAAATAAAAGAGAAGGAAAAAAGATAGAAAAAAAGAATTTCTAGAGCTTCATCGAATAACTTTCACTCAAATCCTTCTTTATTTCATTTCTGCAAAATATGATTATATTTACTCCTTCTCCTCGTCAGAATCTTCTCTGAGGAAGACCGCGCCGATAGATATGAGGTTTATTTGAAGAACGGAGTTCTCTTAAAAAAAAATAATTTGTCGAATTATAAAGTCTTGTGTTTAATATAAATTCAAAAAGTTGTTATTTTAATTTATATTGCATATATTATGTTGATTAAGTTCATTTAAATGTCGACAAGTGGAATTAATATAAAAATAAAAAATATAGTTTGAATTAAATACCAAACTTCAAACCCAAAATCTCTAAGTTCTCAACTTATTAGTTTATAAACACCAGCTACTTGCAGACTAGTTAGAAACATCTAAAGAGTTAACTTTTTACAGCCTACAACTATATGATTAAAATTCTTTAATTTTTAACTTTTAATAGACTAAGCTATAATTATCATAATTAGTTAATTCTACACCTCCAGTAGTACTACTGCTCCATTTGCTAAGTCGGGATTTATAACGCTCGAATATCACCGATCGTTCAATCGGTTCGACCGATTTGAACCGATTAGACGGCTCACGTACAGTAAAGAACATCAAGGAGGAGAACCGGCTGTGGTTCCTGAATATGAGATAAGGTACATCTCCACGTGGACAGTCCAACGTACCTGGATGGACAGTAAAAGGAACTATGATGCAGAAACAATTACGCAATCGTACAAACTCGTTTTGACGTATTCGTGCTCAAGTCGCGTAGGCTATTTTTAGAATCGCAGTAATTACTTCCTGATGACTTACGTCAAACGATAAAAGGATATGATGATGATGATGATGATGATGATGATGATGATGATGATGATGATGATGGTGGTGGTGGTGGTGGTGGGGATTGTTGTGATGGTGGTGACGACGACGACGATGACGATAATGATGATAACAGTGATACTCTCTCGCCTTTCTCTCTCTCTCTCTCTCTCTCTCTCTCTCTCTTCCTCTTTCTATCTCTCTCCAATTTAGAAACTGAAATCTGAACATTCATCTAACACTTTCACCACAACATAAGAAATCCAACAGAAGCCAAAACAAAACAGCCGCAACACGGCAGTGATAGGTTGAATAGCATCCATTCCCTTACCACCACAACGACAAAGGCTAACTAACCACTATGGCACCAGAGCACTGAGCATCTACCCAATTCACAGCGGGTGTTGTTGCTCAGTTCTGCCTGCTCCACTTTGTTCTTTCCATGTAATTCATACCTTATCGCACTGTCCGGAATTTTGCGAAGCGATTTATGAGCAAGACGTGCTGTCAAGAGATGGTCTCTCTATGTATGTATTCCTTCTTTTCTCCCTCTGTCTCTGTCTCTGTCTCTGTCTCTGTCTCTGTCTCGGTTTCTGTCTCTGTCTCTGTCTCGGTTTCTGTCTCTGTTTCTGTCTCTGTCTCTTTTTCTCTCTATAACTCTTGGTTTTTTTTTATTTTACTCTCTCGCAATTGATCTTTTAACTATTCTTAACTTTAATGTCTTTAAAGATCAATTAAATGATCCAGACAACAGCTCGTTGTGGCGAGAAACCCCAGCAGAATGTGAAGTGAAATCCGTGGAATTATATTGAACGCAGAGAAACATCAAGTTGTGGTTGAATGAGAAAGTGCTCTCAGATAATCGAATAGAAATAATTTTGATGGATTTCGCTGGATGCGCAATGAAGCCGCATAATCTGGGTCGTATAATCTGGGTCGCATAATCTGGGTCGCATAGTGATTTATATGCGGCTGTCAATAAGCGTCGTTATCCGAGACAGTTAGTGTCGTTATTCATCGGAGTATGTCGTTTATAATGTCGCTTTTGTTCTAATGTATGTTGATTCAACTTATGATTTTGTTGAGAAATATCGTTTAAAATGTTTTTCTTTGTTCAGATGTGTTGATTCAACTTATGTTTTTGTTGAAAAGTCTCGTTTATAAATATTCTTATTTATTCTATTGTGATAATTCAGCTTATGTTTTTCTTGGAAAGTGTGTTTTATATGATAGTTCTTTGTTAGAATGTGCTGTTAATGTAGTCGTTCTATGTTGGAATGTGACGCTTTTATAGTCTTTTTTGTTGGAGTTTTTTGTGTTTATTGTTTTTCTTATTATTTCTCTTTATTTTGTTGTTTTTGTTTAAATGTAATTCTATAACGTTGTTTTTTAAATGCGGTTTTTGGTTTAATGCGTTTTTTATAGCATTGCTTTGTGTAAGACTGTTGTTTTTTTAATGTTGTTTAGGATTAAAATGTGTATATGTGTCTTTGTAATTAAATGTCTACAAATGCGTATCTTTTGTGTGTATCTTTAATTGAATATGTACAATGAATTATGATGATAATTACACTGTGCTAAGAGTATTCAATCAAATTACGCTAATTGGTTATTTTATTATCTCTTTCATTAACACGCTTCTTGTACTAAATCTCATAAATTTTTAAAAATTAATCTTAAAAGAAGAAAACTACCATCTTAAAAAAATGTGGCTTCTAAGCCAGGAATCACTTAATCCGAATTTTATTATTCATCATTGTTAATTTCTCTTCCACAACGACTCTCTTATTTTAAAGGTGGTTGACATTTAATGGTTTTCAATCAACTCTTGGTCAAGCTGTTGTGATATGATTAGTTACACTATAACTTTCGTTTGTTTTTCTTGTAATTCATTCATTATACAGATGTGTGGAAGCAATAATAAAATCTTTCTCACACATCCCATATCAATGTGTATGTAACCTGTGATTTCTTTTATAAGAGACCACACATGTGTATATCTGTAATATAACATCTTTTCCACGTATTCCACTTTAAATCCTTCCGCTTCCAGATGCTAAAAAATCACATAAATCCGCTTCCACCGTTATGAGCGCCAAACCTTGGTGATTATCTTGCATAATCGTTCCTCCGGAATCCGGATTCCATAGGGCCTTTATATTTCTTCGTCTTTCTTTCAGGTTTGTTTACACGTGTGTTTGTCTATTTTTTTGTACTTCCTTCTTTTTCTCTGTTTCTCTCTCTGTTTCTTTTTCTGTCTGTCTGTCTCTCTCTCTTTCTGTCGGTCTGTGTGTCTCTCTCTTACAATTACTCTCTCTCTCTCTCTCTCTCTCTCTCTCTCTCTCTCTGTCGGACTGTATCTCTCTTTCTGTCTGTATTTCTATCTGTCTATCTGTCTTTCTATCTGTCTGTCTGTCTTTCTATCTGTCTGTCTGTCTTTCTATCTGTCTGTCCGTCTTTCTATCTGTCTGTCTGTCTTTCTTTCTCCATCCCCTTCCTCTTTGTCTGTCGTTCTATCTGTCTGTCTGTCTTTCTTTCTCCATCCCCTTCCTCTTTCTCTCTAGGATGATCGGATGCGACCTCGCGTGACTGGTCTTTTGTTTTTGTCATTCTGTGGTTGTTGTTGTTGTTGGAAAATGGCGATTATAAGACAATTATTTTCAAAATTAAAGATGATTTTGATGTCGTGTGGAGATGATAATGATGGGGGTAGTGATACTTATACCCATGGCGATTATGATGGCTATGACTGTGATGATGATGATGATCGTTGCGATAAAGAAGAGTTTAAAATTGTTTTTTCAACATTTATTGAGCTCAGAAACTATTGAAGTTGAATATAATTGAAAATAAATTAAGGATATGAAAATAAAAAATATACAAAAATTATTTCCATTTTTGTTTTTGAAATAAAAGTATTAAAAATATGGATAATGTATTTTTAAAAAGAAACAAATTAGTTTTGCCAGTGGTTTTTTTGTTTAAACCAGACAATGTTTGTCTGCTGCTTGGCATGCTGAAATCAATGAAGGCTTAATAACTAAAGAGCCTGCTAGACTGTCTGGAAATAAACAAATGATTTTGTCCAATTCGATGAAGATGATGACCACGTCCTGGTGATGATTATGATGATGATGATTGTGGTGGTGATGATGATGATGATGATGATGGTGGTGGTGATGATGATGATGATGATGATGGTGGTGATAGTGGTGGTGATGATGGTGGTGATGCTGATGGTGGTTTTGGTGATGATGCTGATGATGATGATGGTGGTGATAGTGGTGATGTTGAGGTGATGATGATAGTGATCATGATGATGACGATGGTGGTGATGAGGATGTTGGTGGTAGTAATGACGGTGATGGTGGTGATGATGATGATAAGAGGATGATGATGATGATTATGCTGATGATGGTGATTGTGATGGTGATGGTGATGGTGATGATGTACGTACCTATATATTTTTTTTATCTGAAAAACTCACAACATGTCTTGCTCCTCTTCCATCCGATATTTTTCATTTTGATTTTCGTTCAATTTATGTTTTAATCTTTATTTTTTGTTCACATCACAAACTCAACAAAAATCTATTGATCAGAAGTCTGCTGATTTACGCCACATTAAAAATTGTAAAACTGAAGGTAAGAAACTGATTTACGTAAAACCGGGGAATGAGTCAATTATTAGCGCTATTCTAAAGACGTTTGACAACGAATTTGTC
>OZ022239.1:48947617-48975117 GCA_963978895.1 Erpobdella octoculata | reverse complement strand
AATTTCCAGATAAATTGATTTAATCAGTTATATAAGAATAAATAACTAAAGAAGTAAAGGACGAAAGTTTTTTTGTTTAATTTATTGCCAGATAGAGTTACTTTTAATTTAATTTTTTTTTAATTTGTGAGGTTAGTTCAGTAAATATTAACTTATTATAGACATTTACTGCTTCAATGAGTCTCGTTTATCATTCGGAGAGCGATATGTACGCAGTACATGTACAACAATAATGTATACGATGCGTGCAATCACTCCCCCCTCCCCGAATGCACATTGCTGGGGTGCATATCATTGCTCAATTTTGTAAACTTTACACTGGGGTTCATACTACGTAGCAAAATGCCACCCGGAAGATATTTCGTAAACGAGTCGCGTAGTACCGGTCAGTAGTACCCACCGAGCTAGCTGCGAGCGGGGGTCCTAGGAGAGAGAGGGAGGGGGGATGGTCAGTGTTCTCCGCACGGATGGTTTCTTTCATGTCCGGATGCAAGCCGTTCTGCCTTTATGGGGCCGTAATTTTGATTTACTCGTTTGGCCTTTCATACCTTGCTTTACCTGTCCCCCTTTGCGAAATTCCTTTCGTCTTTGAGTGATTGAGTGGATGGCTAAAAGTTGGTCGATGGGCCGAGTGGATGGGCTTCATTGGTCGTAGGGAAGGTTAGGTGATGGATTTGGTGGATTTACGTGTGGATGTGGAGGTTAGTGGATGAAAGACTTCCTGTATATCCCAGGTGATGTGATCAATGCCCTAGTATATATTCGGGAATTGATTTTATAATAATGAGGTTAATAGGTCAGAGACGGTTGACGGAGTAGGTTAATTGTGTAGGTGAAAGTTCAGGTTGACTGGGGTTTTGTTGATCGCGGAATTATATGGGGATACTATTGTAAATGCAATTTATGTTTAATAATTTAAAAATTTTATAAGGAATTTGTACTTTATTGGACAGACCTGCGCTCGTCTCGAAAATAACTTACAAACAGCAGTTTAAAACTGAACTTCTTATGCAGCACCGCATCGACAGAAAAAACCCAACCCGACAACTCCAAACAAAAAAATCCGATCAAATCTGTCGGTGTAAAATATTCACGCACAAGCCCGAGGCCAGAAGCACGTTGCAGTCGCGTGTATTTTACATTTCGACTCAGTTTTTTTCTTCAACCAATCACGAGAAAGGTTAACGGAAAGTTCGTCCCAGGGAAGTTTCGCCCCCGGTTTTTCGGTCTTGGGAAAGTTCGCCCCCACGCTTTTCGCCCCTGCGAAAGTTCGCCCCCGGTTTTTCGCCCCTGGTTTTTTTACCCCGGTTTTTTGTCCCCTGGTTTTCGTCCCCGGTTTTTCGTCCCCGTTTTTCGCCCTCAATTTTTTGCTTCCAGTTTTTGGATTTCAGTTTTTGTCCCTGGAAAAATTTCTTTCGGTTTTTGCACCCGGATTTTTACCTAGATTTTTTTCCCCGGTTTGCATCCCTGATTTTTTATCTGAAAAAGTTTCTAATTTTTTGCACGTTCCTCTCATGAAACGTTAGTTCCTGGCGTTTTTGACTTTCCCCCTCGTACAACCTTTTATCCTTGGAAAAATATCCAGAATGAGCAAGGTCAGAAGTATATTTGGATTCACACACGATGATTGCCTAGGAAAATTCAGCTTTCCCGCCTTTCAATCGGCAACCGCTTTTAGCTCCTCTTTTCCACTCATATTTGGAGGTCGTGTCGACATTCCTTGTTTGATTCCGTGTGCAATTGATCAGGACCCGTACTTTAGAATGACGAGGGATTATGTTGCTCCTCGACTGGGTTACCCAAAACCAGTTCTTCTTCACTCTACATTTATACCTGCACTGTAAGGTGCACAAACTAAAATGAATGGAAGCGAGGCAAAATCTGCTGTATTTTTGACTGACGCTTCTAATTTTGTTCGGACAAAAATCAATAGATATGCTTTTTCTGGTGGTGGTCGTAACTTTGAAAAGCACAAGTTAAATGGTGGCAACTGTGACATTGATGTTTCGTACCAATATTTAAAGTTTTTCCTAGAAGATGGTGACAAACTAGAAGAAATAGGAGAAACGTGTTCCAGTGGTCAGTTTGGCACTGTTGATCTCAAAATGGAGTTAATCGAAAAACTTCAGAAAATTGTAGGTGATCATCAAAAAAGAAAGAAAAAGATGACACATGACGTTGTGAAGGAGTTCATGACACCCAGAAAATTAAAGTTTAACTTTTAAAAATAAGCTTTTTATGCATATATTTGCTTAAGTATATGGAGTTTTAGGGTTTATTTGCTGTTGCTGTTGCGATTTGTTCAATAGGATTCTACATAAGATTTCTCTTATTTCACTGTTTGTTGTAATAAATTTTTTTTTCTTCAAATTTATTTGAAGTCCCTTTTCCGACTAAGTCGATTTGGACTAAAAAGTATCATGAGATCTTAAATATTTGGTCAGATTGTAGTCCCAATTATAAATTCCTAGTCAACTCAAGCAAATCATATGTTAGTATGACTAGCTTATTTATGTAATTCTGCGTTTTCTCTAAAATTTTCAATACGTAACTATGGTGGAATGTGTCCAACGTTTTATTCGATAACTTTTGTTATTTATTAAGTTATAGAAACGGGAGTTACATCGTTGGATTTAAAATTGAATTATCTAAAACAAGCGTTTGAATATTTCCAGTGCAGCAATTAAAAAAATTTAATTTTTCAAAGAAGTGCTAAGGTTTATTTTATGTAATTTTCGTCGGAAAATCGTCGTTTTTGGCTTATAACATTTTATTTGTTGAACCGAAGAAAAACCAATTATACCATAAGATTCCAGTTTTAAAACCCTATCTAACGATGTATAGCACAGCTTCACTGCATACAAAAAATTATTTTGTTTAAATTTGTACGGCCAGCAATATTGCTAACTTCACACGCATCTTTACCGAATCTGTCGGTTATCACGCCATTCGTCGAATCAAAAGAACAAAAGAAAGATAATTAAACTGCCGAAAATTGTTCCCCTTACTTTAATAATTTAATCTCATGTTCTAAAATTTAGCTATTGCCTAATATGAAATCAATGTTAAAGATAAAGCCATTAAACCCATTTCAAGTTGTATCGGCACTGTAACTAAACGAGGTTTGCCTGTATCATATATATAGAATAGAGATAGAGAGAGGAAAAAAAATAGAAAATAGTAAAGAGATAGAAGAATACAAATATGCATATATATAGAAAGACAGAGAGGTGAAAAGGCTTAGTAATAATCAATCACTCGGCTGGTAAGATGGATGTATGTGAGTTATGAAAGAAAGGCCACGATTTTGTGACCATCGGGCTGGAATGAGCAAGCTGGAGAAGGAGTGGAGCAAATGTATTTTCCAACAACAGCATTAGAATTGCGAACAAAGACATAAATACATCGTAGAAAAGATAAATGACTTTCAGCTTTCAGCTATTCTTTCGCAATTGTGCTCAAGTCTGTTTCTATAAATAGTAAAACGTCTGTGATTGGTTGAAAGCGGATTTAGCTGTTTTTAATTAATACTTTGGGAATAATTTGTTTATTCATTATAGCAAAATAGTTTTGAAAAGTAAAATAAATTTATAAAATGTATAATTGTAAACTAAATGGATTAATGCAATTTTATTTAGATTTTTAATTCATTCTATCTAAGCACAAATATCATTTTTGTGAAAAAATTCAATTTTATCAATTATTAAAAAATTATATTTAAGACAACGTAAAAATTATTTTATTGAAATTTAATATTCTTCAAGGTCTTGTCTTATTTTCTTCACATTTGAAAAAAAAAACAGAAAGAACAAAGACTTTATCTCCTTTTCTTTCTTTTTCATGATGATAATCAACTTTCAAAGACAAGTTTTTTCTTTATTTTTTCTCGTTTTTTGTTTGCCCGAGGAATGAATTTACGGTTTTGAATTAAGATTTAACGATGGAGACACGATTTTATCGAAAAGGTACTTTATAAATTATTTATTATTTTATTCAATTTTTGATTGAAAATAGCATTAATATTAATGTTATTAATTTCAATGAACATATTATATATGATAGTAATTTTATTATAAATATCTATAACAATAAAAGTCTTAAAAGTTCAGGTATTATTATTATTATTATTATTATTATTATTATTATTATTATTATTATTATTATTATTATTATTATTATTAATATTATTATTATTATTATTATTATTATTATTATTATTATTATTATTATTATTATTATTATTATTATTATTATTATTATTATTATTATTATTATTATTATCGTTTTTATTAGTAAAAGCTGTGCAACTTATTGCAGTAGTAGTAGTAGTAGTAGTAGTAGTAGTAGTAGTAGTAGTAGTAGCAGTAGCAGTAGCAGTAGCAGTAGCAGTAGCAGTAGCGGTAGCGGTAGCGGTAGCGGTAGCGGTAGCGGTAGCGGTAGCGGTAGCGGTAGCGGTAGCGGTAGCGGTAGCGGTAGCGGTAGCGGTAGCGGTAGCAGTAGCAGTAGCAGTAGTAGTAGTATTCCTATAATATTTATTATTTTTATCATTGTCGTCTCCCCGCCAACTACAACTACTCTCTTGATTCGACGACCACCATCGGTCATAGCATTTCTTCATTTACGACACCACGGCAACTCCCGCCCAGCTTCTTCGGAGCAACTGCCGACATAACGAGACCATTTCCTCGTTTTATATCTTCACTCCCCGTTTAAACTCCTTTCTTCACTCTTTCTCTCTCTTTTTCTCTTTCTCTCTCTCTTCCTCTCACTCCTTCACTCTTGGCCATCTTGCACTTGTCTCCATGAAAACGACACTTACTTCCAAGAGCTTCGAAGTGCCGTTGGCTGTTCGTGTGAAAACGTTGGCGGAACAGAGTTCAACGCTGTTGTATATTTAAAAACTCAACCAGACAAAAAAATACTTAAGAAAGTACTCAGAAATATATAGAAAAATATTTTTAAGTTTGTTTTTAATAACATTGATCAAAAGTATTTCGAGAGGAAAATTGCGATAAAAGCATTTTGAAATTGCCTTTTTAGAGAAACTGAAACTTAACTTTGTTTGCATTATGCAAAAAGCAGACTAATTCTTGCACAAGTGAAATGATGACGACGACGACGACGACGACGATGATAATAATGATGATGATGATGATGACGATGACGATGATGATGGTAGTAGTAGTCTAAACAGAAAACAAATTTTAATTTTTTTAACAAAATGAATTTTTCAAACGCTTTTTAAGCTGAAAACTTGAAAAAGTTTTTTTCTCCAAATAATTAGCATTTAAAGATGTATTGCTTCGCCCTGTGTTTTTTGCTCGGCTTGAGTACTCACGATTGGCATCTTCGTAGTGCATCTGTGTGTGTGTGCGTGTGCGTGTGCGTGTTTGAAAGAGTGCATCATGTGTACGTTTATAAGTGCGGGTATGTGTTTGATGAGATGAGGAATTTATACGATTGTGTGCCCCCTTCCCAAGAAAATTCTGGAAATCACTTGTGCGAAATAATGCAAAAAATACAATTTGTTAACTATACATGTTTTACATGTTCAAAAATGACTGAACTTCAGTGAAATTGTTGTCATCCCTTTTGCTTTTTGGTGCCCCCAAAACCTGGCGCCCGGGGGCAGATTCCCCTCTTTGCCCCCCTTCACTACGCCACTGTGTATGTGGTTGATAAGATGAGGCATGTGTTGGTTTATGTGTGCCGTTATGTTTTTGATAGGGTATGGTATGTGTGTATTTACGGGCGCTGGTATGTGTCCGAAAGGGTGTGGTATGTGTTTGAAAGGGTGTGGTATGTGTTTGACAGGGTGTGGTATGTGTTTGAATGGGTGTATGTTCATATGAGCCGGAATGTGCTCGAAGGCGTGGGCGGTTGTCACGTGTTAAATTCAAAATTACTTTTCCAGTTGTCGAGCTTTTAAGGTTGTCGTGCTCAAAACAGCTGTTTGCTTGTGACGAGAAATCGAAACTCGCAGATCACGTGATGTTGTGAAATTGAGAAATTTCTGATCAATTAAACGACTTTTAGATTCAATTTACTATTTTTTGAATTTAATAATATTTCATGTTTAAAATATTTTCTAGCTGTTTTATTAAAATAACAGGCGAAAAAGTATCACACCCGCAATCACACATACACACACGCACATCCACACGCACACATACACACCTACACATGTACACATACACACACACACTTATACACGCACATACACAAACACACCCAACCACCATTCTCACACACACTCCGACATAGGCAATCATTCTAGTTTATTTAAAAAAATTAATATTTCATAACCATTTTTTATTTTCAATTACAGGAATGGACCGACGAGAGATTGGTCTGGGACCCGAGCAACTTCGGTCACGTCAATGACGTCATACTTAAGTCAGAAATGGTCTGGCTGCCTGAACTTGCTGTCATGAACGGGTTAGCCTTGCTACACTAATTATAATAATATATGCAAATTAAAATAATTTATGCAGTATTTATTGCATTGGAGTATTAATGAAAGAATCTCTACTCAATAGACAACTTAAAAATAAACTAGATTTTTCTTTACTAGTTTTTTTAAAGATTTATTTAAACCATTCTTATATTCAACTAGCCATCCTTGATATTCAAGTTACGCGCCATAAATGCTTTTAGCGCTAACGAAAAATAATAAACGTAGGATATACTGCGCTGATGTTACAACTAGAACAATGCTTGATAAGTTTAAAATTTATAAACCAATATTAACGTTGTATAGCTCTACATCTTAATAACAAAAATTTTCTTTTATAAATATAAATAACTGCATTACAAAATAGACACAACACATAAATCTTTTCTTGGACTCAAAGAAAAGTCATTTTTAAAACTTGCCAGAATATTTTATTAGCCCGCTTCCTTCTAGCACCGAAGACTGTGTAATTTGAAATTTATGAAACGTTTTTGTAAATTTAAACGTTTTTTTTAAGGTGTGTGTGTCTGTTAGTTTATGTGCTTCTGAGTTTTAATGTATGTGTGTGTCGGTCAGTGTGTGTGTGTGTGAGTGTGTATGCACGAACGTGTGGGCTTGGACATATCTCACTTATTGATTGATTGATTGATTGATCGCTTCCCGATGACCGCCAAAATCCGGAAAATTTTAACTTTTTGACGTTGCAGTTGACACCGAATAAGTGAAAAATTAAGAACGGGTTTGCTGCCTTTTAAGTTTGAAAAAAAATCCTAAATTTTTATGGCTTACAAAAATAAATTAAAATTAAAAAGAAAAATCCCTAAACTACTATTTGTCTTATTTTCACTTCTCCCAACTCTACAAACTAAACTATTCCATATTTTCATTTGGACAATGCAACACGACTCAACAAAGCATTAGAAAAAAACTGTTGTTTTTTGTTGTTTATTTGTGTCGTTGTCATTTTTCAACTTTCAATGTAACTGTTTTGGTGCGAATAAAAGCAAAAAAATAAAAAAAATTTCACTCATTTATAAAAAAATAGTTTTCAGTCTATTCCTTTTTACAGTTGCAGTTCCGTTTTAACAATTCAACCTCATTAACGAAAAGGTTGAGCCGTGTTAGAATTCAACCCAGTTGACAAAAGGTTGTGTCTTAGTAGCAAGATTGATGATCTTCTACGACAGAAAAACATGTTTTTTTGCAGGAAAACTCGAACCGAAAAACTAAAAAAAAAAACCTTATTGGATAGTTTTTTCTTTTACATTCAATTCCATGAAAGCTCTCTGACAGTGTTTTCCGCGGCTTTGAAGTTGCGTTGATTTGAAAACGGCGGTGGTAAAGAAAATGGAAGTTAGTTGAGGAGGAAGTGAAATTTGTTTGTTTTTTTTTCTATGAAACGATCAAAAGTAGAAGTTTCAGCTGTTTGTTAGAGTCTATACATCAAATCTCATTCAGTTTCTTATTTCAGTTTCTCAGTGCAAATTTAAAACAAAATTTAAGAATTTCAATAATTGAAAAAAAAATTAGGATAAAATAAATAAAAGTATGAGAGAGAGAAGAGAGAAAGAGAGAGAGAGAGAGAGAGAGAGAGAGAGAGAGAGAGAGAGAGAGAGAGAGAGAGAGAGAGAAAAGGTGAAGTACCGAGTTGGGGGGCTTGTGGCCATCTTGACACTTTTGTCATCAAGCGAGCGCATCGATCAATCACGGTGTAAATGTGTACGTCCGCTCTTTATCACTAGTTCATTAAATATGAACGAACTTCCACCCCTGGCACGTGCTTATTCGTGGTGGTCACATGCGGGTTTGTGAAATAGTGTGCTCCTATGTGTGTGTGTGTGTGCTTGTTTGCATCTGTTTCTTCGTGTATGTGTGTGTGTGTTTGTTTGTATTTGAGTTTTTGCGTGCGTCTGTGTGCATCTTCATGGTTGTGTGTGTCTGTGTGCTCGTGTATGTGTGTGTTTGTAATTGTGTGCTCGTGTGTGCGTGTGCTTGTTTGCATCTGTTTCTTCGTGTATGTGTGTGTGTTTGTATTTGAGTTTTTGCGTGCGTCCGTGTGCATCTTTATGGTTGTGTGTGTCTGTGTGCTCGTGTCTGTGTGTGTTTGTAATTGTGTGCTTGTGTGTGTATGTGTGTGATTGTTTGTGTAAATGAGTCTGTGTTTTTGTAGTGTAAGTGGGGATTTGTTCATAGGTTACTATTTTAAGTTTGATGACTGGATGTGACAAGGAGAAAATGGGCAATCACATAAAGTGACCAACAAACAGATGAAGAGCTTCTAAAACAAATGTCCGTGAGACCATGTATGTGTGTTTATGTGTTTATCTATGTATGTGTGTTTATCTATGTATGTGTGTTTATCTATGTATGTGTGTTTATCTATGTATGTGTGTTTATCTATGTATGTGTGTTTATCTATGTATGTGTGTTTATCTATGTATGTGTGTTTATCTATGTATGTGTGTTTATCTATGTATGTGTGTTTATCTATGTATGTGTGTTTATCTATGTATGTGTGTTTATCTATGTGTGAATAGGGTTTTCTTCGTGTATGTTTGAAATATTTGTAAATGAACCTATACGTCCGGTTTGGTTTAACATTGCAGCATACATCATACCAGTGGCGCACCCGAGATTTATTCGGGGGGGTTTGAAAACTCATTTTTGAAAGGTTTGAAGAAAAACTTTCAGCAATAATTTGTCAATATGGGCATACGGGCCCCCTGTGACCCAGATGGTGGTGCCTAAAAAAGTAAATGTTCATGGCCATTCACTGACTGACATTTGGTGGTGAATCCTTTATATCATTTTCTAAAATTTTATAGAAACTGTACATTGATAATAGAAGTTTTAAAATAATAAAAGCATTACTTATTGGCATTTTATAATTTTAATTTTATAATTCTCAATTTCAGACTTTAAAATGTTAAAATACGTTTGCCATCTAAAAATAACACGTTCATTGAGAAAATGATGTAAAAAATTAACAGTTTAAGTCTTTTGTATAATGATCAACTCGTCCAAACTTTCACAGTGCTATTTTTCTTCATTTGCTTAATGCAAAATTATCAATGATTTCATCAAATTTATTAGATCTAGCTAAATCACATTCAATTGCTAGTAATGCTGAAACACAAAGTCCACCTGTCCATGCTCGTTGTAAACTATTTATTTGTTTCAATTTGCTCTATGACCGTTCAGTTCTGCAACAGTCACAGGTATTGTACAAAAATGTTTTTATCGCAACAGCTACATTTTCAGTACTTTCTTTCTCATTGTCAATTTCTTCAATTGCTTGGTTGGCTTCTGAGCGTTCAATTGCAAATGATCTTGGTTTTTTTTATAGTTCACGTTCTTTAAAAATTTCTATACAACTAATTTCAAACAATTCTAGTTTTAAGTCCTAATATGGCCAATGGTCCGGGCTCCTTTACACTGCTGCGGGCCCTTGTGCTTTTGCTCCCCCTGTCCCCTCTTGGTGGCCCTTCCCCCTTTCCGACCAGCCGTGGGTGCGCCACTACACCGTACACCACGTTTCTGCTATCTTGTGGCTTGATATTTGTACGCTTGCGTGCTTATTTCTGTTTTATTATTTAATATGTTCGTGACGTCATTGGTCCTTGTACTTCCTTCAGTTAGCCGTCTTAAAAAAATTTTAAGGCCGGTTTTAATGGTTTTGCTGTGAGGGAATGTGTAGGAAGTTGTTTTTTTATGTTTTTGGTTACAAATATATTTATGTCCGAACAAGGATATAAAAAGATAGTTTGTCTGTAGTGCGTGCCTCATCCATCCATCCATCCATCCATCCATCCGTCCATCCGTCCATCCGTCCATCCGTCCATCCGTCCATCCATCCGTCCGTCCGTCCGTCCTTCCATCCATCCATCCATCCATCCATCCATCCATCCATCCATCCATCCATCCATCCATCCATCCATCCATCCATCCATCCATCCATCCATCCATCCATCCATCCATCCATCCATCCATCCATCCATCCATCCATCCATCCATCCATCCATCCATCCATCCATCCATCCGTCCGTCCAACCGTCCGTCCATCCGTCCGTCCATCCATCCATCCATCCATCCATCCATCCACCCACCCATCCATTCAATTCATCATTCTGTTTCACTATTTCTTTTCACGCACACAATCGAAAACACGAGCATTGAAACATTCCGCATTCATTACACGGCTGACGATGGATGACTAAACCCTTTGACCTTTGACCTTCCCCGTATCGAAGGGCGCCTGAAGAATACGTCGCTTTAGAAGTCGCCCTCCGCCATGTTTTCCGAAAAATTTTCCATTTAAAAGAAAAATAATCTCAAACTAAAAATTGTTTATCAAGCCAGAACGAAGCCGACCAAACACCGCCGAATGATTTATTGTGCAATTTTTTTTCTCTCGATTGACCGATTGATTGACCGATTGATTGACTAGACATTTCGGTTTTGAGCGATCGATCCAATAAGTATTTAATTGTAAGATTTATGCAATTATTCCAGCATGCGCGCATCATTCTGACTCGATATACGGTATGATCGATTGCCAGTGTTGGGTAGTATTTCAAATACATTTTATTTAAAATACATTTTATTTGAAATACATATTTAAAAATTATTTTTGTATTTTCATTTGTTAACTTGTTTCTGCTTAAACGTACTCGTGATGCGTATTGATAATTTATCAGTATCAAGTGTTAAAAAAAGTATTTTAATATATTTGCAGCAAAATACTTTAATGTATTTTGTATTTGAAAAACAGCCAAATATAGGTATTTACTGCAGTATTTGTATTTTATATTTGAAATACTTACCCAACACTGTCGATATGCTCGTACGCTTCAAATCTCGAACGACAGAGCCGAAGAACTGATGCCGGACTTCGAGCGAATTCGAATCCTGCTCAACCACACCGGCCAGCTCCACTGGGAACCGGGCGGCATCTTCAGGACGACTTGTGACATCGACATTGCCTACTTTCCGTTCGACGTACAAGTCTGTCCCATCCTCATCGGGGCCTATTCCTATTACAGCAATCGCATGAACATCACAACGGCACTGGATTACATCTCAACTTTTGGTTTTCAAGTAAGGTCATCTGATTAATTGTAAATTACATTTAGTTTAGCGTGTACATGCCTCGAGAATCTGTACAAAAAACCTCTCCACATTTGTTGATTTAAAGACCAATCTCTTTTTTATAATAATCATCATCATCATCATTGAAGTAGTAATCATCATCATCATCATCATCATCATCATCATTGAAGTAGTAATCATCATCATCGTCATCATTGAAGTAGTAATAATCATCATCATCATCATTGAAGTAGTAATAATCATCATCATCATCTCCTTCTTCCAGGAAAATGGCGAGTGGGAAGTGGAAAACACAGGCGCCGCCTGGAACATCACCATCTTAGATTGCTGTCCCGGCAACGGCTATGCCCACGTTGTTTTCACGCTCCAGTTGCGCCGGCGCTGCAGGTGGGCGGGGGGTGGCTGAGCGATGATTGATGAACGGATTTGAATCTGAATTAGCTCATAACTGCTCCCGCGGTCATGGGCTACTTGCTCTACCGGCGCTGCAGGAAGGCGGGAGGGTGTGAGGGCGTTAGGCTCTGGGGGATGTAAATTTTTGATAAATGTTTTTGCAGTTTTCGATTCTTTGCATGCATCGGCCATTAAACGTGCCAGCTTCACGTCCAGTCTACCCGAGGGAGTTAAAATTATGAACCAGCTTTTAATCTCTTTTTCAATGTTTTTCCGGTAGCTCTGTTGTCTGTCTGATGGTAAAATTTAATGGAGATGCGTTTGATTTCGTAGAAGATTTTTGCCGAAGTGCTCTTTCAAACTTAACTTTTGCAAAATTTATTATAAAACTGTTTGTTGTTTTCAAAATTAAAAAAAAAATCATTTTTTTCACTCAAAGGTTTTATCTGATGAACATCGTCCTTCCCTGTATCATGCTGTCAACCCTCATCATGGTTGGCTTTTTCCTGCCGCCAGAGGCCGGGGAAAAGATCTCTCTGGGCATCTCTGTCCTGCTTGCCTTTACTGTTTTTCTCCTCATGATTGCCGACAACATTCCCAGAACCTCGCTGGCCATTCCTCTCATAGGTTTTGTTGGGTTTCAGTTTCGGTTTCGGTCACATTTGCACTGATGCAAATTGTTCTGAAATTATTAGTATAAGTTTTAGTTTAAACTGAATGTTTAAGCTAATATTTTTTTAAAATTAATAATGTATTTAAGTTTAATAAAGTTTATTGAATTTTAAAAACATTTTAAAGTTTAATAATATTTCAAAGTTTGATATTTATACTTAAGGCGATAAATAATTTCGCAGTTGTTTACCTGATGACAACGATGACTCTTGGTACGATCTCCATTTGCATGACCGTCCTTGTACTAAACGTCCACCACAGAGACCCGAGGACCACCCGCTTGAGCCCCCTCATGAACACCCTGCTTCTGGTTCACGTGGCCAGATTTTTGAGGGTCAGTACTGCCCACTCGCGAAACTACGCCAAGAGTCGCAAGCACCTCGAGGCAGAGAGGAGTTTCAAGGCCAAAAACGCCAAGACGCTTCATCGCACCTGTCACGTTCCTTCAAATCTCAGCACTTACTGGAAGGACAACTTTCCGAAAATCAACAAAACTAAGCCGGTAAACGGAGAGCCGCTGATTAACGATCTGCCCAGCGTTGACATCTACTGTGGTCACTTGGAACAGCTGAATCTTTTCGGTAAGTCAAAGTCTACGAAGTGCTCACATCTGAGCGCATCTGATCACAGAGGTCAAGCGAGACCTTTCACGAACCCGTCCTTCTGCATGGACAAGCCAGTCAGCAATCCAGCCGAACAGCCAGCCAGTTCCATATCAGCTCTTGTACAAAAAGACCAGACGTTGTTGACGCATCACCAAGACTCTAAAGAAAACAAAGAAAGTGGACGCTTATCCAAGCGTCAGAATCCCAACAGTCCGCTAGGTGACATAGAAGAGAAATCTTCGGCGAACAACATCTGGAAAAAACGTCATTCATCTTCATTGAAAGCAACGTCGTGCGAAACCGGCACATGCCACGGCAGTTTAAAGGTTGAGCCAGAAAACGATCCGGCAGATACCAACAAACAGAAGCTGTTGAGTCCTGTACTCCGTGCCAATGGCCTGGTTCCGACTGCGTCAGCCAGTCACCAGAAGCAGCCGTCGAAGATCATGCTGACCGTCCGTGATGATTCTCAGAAGGTTCAGATGATCAATCTCAGTGAACGTGCTATGCAGGTCAGAAGACTGAGCAAGAACAACTACTCCAACGAAGAAGCGGCCAATCGCCAAAACCTGAAGACTTTAGAGAACGTCGAATTGAAGTGCAATACCTCGAATTGCAATAACGGTCAGCAAAAAACCAGAAACAGTTCGCCCATTGCGAGCACGAAAATCGATTGCAACAAACTCATCGAACAAAGCGACTCCGGCTGCAGACAGCAGTTGTGGTGCCGCCGACGCCACGTGGACGACCTCCAAGAGCGCTTCAACAGCTTCGATGCGGTGACAGTCGATAATAATCCACTGAGTATAAACCTCGAGCAGAAACACCATCGTCTTTCCGTCTCATCGGTTCCCTGTAAAAGAAAAGAGCGAAGCCATGCCGCTGACGTTTCAAATGCGGCCAATAAAAACAATCTCTGTCCCGCGGCAGCAACAAGTAGCGACGACGACGACGCCGATGCGGAACGCAAGCGCCATTGCGACCTCAAAAATCCGGTCGACATGGAAGCGGTGTCGGTTCAAGACGAGTGGAAAGACCTGGTGAGGGTTCTTGACCGCCTGTTCTTCTGGCTCATCTGCTCTCTCATGACTTTTTCATCTCTCCTCATACTCCTGTATCCGTCTTATGCCAGTACTTAATACTATACAAGAGCTCTTACTCACGTTGTTGAAGGCTTCCCAGCGTTTATAGCTTCATGTAAATCACGTTACGAATCGTATTAGTATTGAAAGTTATTCGGTTTAAACTGTGTGCAATTCGTTTAGCTTTGATGTCCATATTTCCTTATGCGAACAGATTAGTGATCAGTTTTGTGTAACTACGACGACTATGGACAGACGACACTTCGCCACAAATTTGACGGATTATATCGCGACAAAAAGAAACAGAAATTAAAAGTATATTTATTTTGTTAATTCAAAGTCACCAGCTTCAATTAAGTACTATTTACTTTTCGCACGAGACCGGAAGCATGTCAGAAATGCGATTTAAAACCGCGCCGAGGCAGCCAGAGGGCGCGAATATTAACGATCGAATGAAGGACTCGTCGTGTCGGAAGCGAAATTTGTTTCGACGGCAATATGGCTTCGGGTTCAGTCGTTCCGAAAGGGAGATGGTTTTACGGCTAAAAGATTGGCAGTGAAAAACCAATTTTTTCAGGGAAAATTGGAAGTAATTTCTTGAAGCTGGCGCCTGGTTTTTTAAAAGGTTTTTTTAAAGAGTCTTCTGTCCTGCAACGTTACTATTTTTTTTTACCCTTTTGAGAGAATTATGCTAAGGTTTTTAGAATAAATGAGATTGTTTATATATTTGTTTATTTACACTTATCGTTTTTATTTTAAATAAGGACTCTCATTATAGCTGCAGCTGTAATTTATGAAGCAGAGAAGCTAAATCGTAATAAACAGCTGTTAAACAAAAACAAAAAAATTAACGAAACTTTTACCGGCTGGTCGAGCTTAAACAGCGTCTGTGATCGTTTTTTTATGCGTTAATTATATTTATCAGAAGAAAATGTTTCTCATTTGTTTATCATATATTTTGTGGCCAAACGACGTCGCGATTTTTTAGCTCCGGTGAATGCTTGCAGTCCAATTACGTTTTCTATTTTATTTATTTAATGTTAGCTCGTGTTTGTAAATGTTTATAAAGTGATGCGCGGTTTTGTATGAACAATCGTTTATGACTGATTACCAGTACCAATACCAATACCGATATATATATATATATATATATATATATATATATATATATATATATATATATATATATATAGTCTATTCAGTTTAAAGCCGGATCCGAAGCGTCGTATTTATTAGATTTGGTGTCATGATATTTTTGCTTGTCCGTGCAATTGAAACCGAAGACATGTTAATTTTCATACCACAATTAATAAAAGAGAAAAATTTTAAAGTCTATTATTAATAAGTTATTATAGAAATAATATCTATTACAAGACCATTATTATTACTATGGCTCATACCTAATTCAAATAAAATTGTTCTTTACCAATATAAGAAAATAGGTTTTTTTTCATAGAATGCAGATATGAGCAGTTCTCATCCAATATTCATATAGCGCCTCATTTTCTTTCTTTGACTTAACGGTGAAATAGTAATATCACCTGTTGTTGAAACAAGATTAGGTACTACTTTAGATCTTGCCCAAGAGTAGACAAATAATAAACGACCAACGTAGAGAGCAGGAGAGGAGCGGAGAGTGGAAAAGCCAAAGAAATAAAATGTCTTCCACGGTGATTTCATAGAAAATAATTACCCTAAGTTGTTCATTGATTCCCTTTTACCGACCCACAAAACTTTGACAGGTCCGACCCGCACACTCTCCTAGAAAAAAAGTGACCCCTAACTAATATAACGACTTGAGGCTTTCATCACCATCAAATCTCATCTTATCTCAACCTTATTAAATACTCTTTTGCAAAATGCTCTTTTCTTGTGGTCGATATTTATGAATCCGTCTTTCTTATTCTTCTCTTGCAGCTTTGACGTCACAAGACACTACTAAACGTTTTCCGCTAAGGCCTAAAAACGCATTTGTATCGTTTCCTTGTGGTTGTGACTGACCAAGCGCCTTTAGGTTTTAGTGTATATAAATGTCTAAGTCTGATTGATTGAATACTTTCTAAATGACACGGAGCATTGATTAACCTATGTTGACATTTGTTATATATAATCAAATAAAATTAAAGCCCATAGAGATGGCACGGTACCCGACCCGAACCCAAAGTTTGGCGGCGGCACTACCCGGTCTTTTTGATACCCAAACTTTTGAAAACGTGAATCCCGAACCCAAACTTTCAAAAAATTGAAACCCGAACAAACCCAAGACTTTTACCAAACTTAAACCCGAACTTACGAAAAAAATCGAACCCATGAAAATCAAAACCCAAACCCTGAGCTTTGAAAAACATAAAAACAAACCTGCTTCACCAGATCTTCGTTCACTGTACTGGAGTCTATTTTGCACAGAAATACACAAAATACCACTCCTTAAAAAACTGAATAGAGTTATATAAGACAAAACAACAACTACAGCAATATTTCAATACATTTGTATAAATTTTAATGACTTGACATTTAAAAACAAAACCAAACCGCATTTGAGTGTAAGTTTGTCTAATGTTTTGTTTTAACCATCAAATAGACACTTGAAGACAAATAAAATAAAATAAAATTAGAAGCTTCTGGCTAGTCTGGAAGCTAGTCTGATTGATTGAATACTTTCTAAATGACACGGAGCATTGATTAACCTATGTTGACATTTGTTATATATAATCAAATAAAATTAAAGCCCATAGAGATGGCACGGTACCCGACCCGAACCCAAAGTTTGGCGGCGGCACTACCCGGTCTTTTTGATACCCAAACTTTTGAAAACGTGAATCCCGAACCCAAACTTTCAAAAAATTGAAACCCGAACAAACCCAAGACTTTTACCAAACTTAAACCCGAACTTACGAAAAAAATCGAACCCATGAAAATCAAAACCCAAACCCTGAGCTTTGAAAAACATAAAAACAAACCTGCTTCACCAGATCTTCGTTCACTGTACTGGAGTCTATTTTGCACAGAAATACACAAAATACCACTCCTTAAAAAACTGAATAGAGTTATATAAGACAAAACAACAACTACAGCAATATTTCAATACATTTGTATAAATTTTAATGACTTGACATTTAAAAACAAAACCAAACCGCATTTGAGTGTAAGTTTGTCTAATGTTTTGTTTTAACCATCAAATAGACACTTGAAGACAAATAAAATAAAATAAAATTAGAAGCTTCTGGCTAGTCTGGAAGCTGGTAACAAATCGATTACAAGACTACATATAAACAGACAAGTGCAGCTAATAGTATTAGCATGTAACAAAAAAACATAAGAAAAACTTGATAAAAACTGTTTTAATCTAACTGGGTGTTAATTTTGTTAAAGCTCTTTCGATTATGCAGACATAAAAATGAGCACCTCATTCTTTTTATTATATTAATAAAAAAATGTTCTAAACAAGTATTTTTATTCTAGTCTGCTTAATGTATATATAGGTTTTAAAAACTTTCTTGAAGCAGGATGCACAGGTCGCCGAGATAAATCTTGCAAGTAATTGAATATTTTTAATTGATGATAACGAATGTTTGTACCGTCATGAAATATCAAATTATCAAATATCATGCAAACTTTCAGCTCAATCTGAGAGCAGGAAGTTAGTAGAAAATTGAGAATAAAATCTTACAAGTTGAAGACAGACATACCAAGAAAGATATAATGAATGAAATGAGTTTATTTATATAGCGCCAGATAAGTCAGAGGCGCTTACGAAGGTTCCTTTGGAATAGGAAACTTTGAAGAACACGTAAAAACACCACTGTCACAAGCAGCTAATCATATGCTAGCGTAATTACAGCTCAGCTGTTCGTGATCAAAATTGCTTGAGTAAGCTAAGAAGTTTCACCAACATTAGAAACTAGAGAACTGCAAGTCCCGGATCTTGATTTTAAAGTTTTAAAACGGGATGAGCCAAAATCTTTGTGCCAAGTAAACAGAATTTAGACCTGTAGAAACCAGTCGAGCCAGAAAATTTGGCTTGTGAAATGGGCCAAGCCAAGCTGGTGACGGGCCATGAAAAATTGGCCAGTGCAGGACTTTATTAGAAACATTCAGAACATTTCATCTATTATTTTTATTGCAAACAAAACAGCATGCTTCTTAAATTAAAGTTAGTATTATGATTATACGAATTGTAAATGTAGATGTACATCAGTAAGGCAGAGTGTTTTAGAAGAATAGGAATAATGAGGTTCAACTAAGCAATTAATTAGATTCAACTGCTACAATAGTCATAGTTTTCTTATAATTAAATACAACATTTAATCCACTTAGCATTAATATTTGTTTAGTATAAAAATAAAGCCATCAGAACTTTAATACTTAATAAAAATAACAAATCTTCAAACAGAACAGAGACAAAATTTTATGAAATCGATTATGTTACAACGCAACAGTTACACGGGCATTTTAGTTAAAATGTCCAAAATTTTTCCTAAAACAATCGGATTCGTGCAATAGAAATCTTTACTGGAATACGGAGGTCGGATATGAACTATGTCATTTATGGTCAAAATAGTTTCATCATCTTTTGAAGCTTCAATAGAAATGTGATTTGTCTTGAACCAATCAATAAGCTTGGCTTTCTTCTTGGCAGCATCGGAAGGACTGCATTTGCTACGATGATACTCGGGAAGAGAATACATGCCGTCGATCCTTTTCTTTATCTCGTCGTCAACCCTGTCGTCTATTATTTTAACATCTGTTATATTGTGGCCAATTACTAATGTAAGTTTGTGGGGAGTTTGACTATGGACGTTGGAGTCGCAGAGGACAAACGTGTATGAAACCGGATCGACTGTGTATACCCGCCCTCTATAGATCTCTTTCGTAACAGAACTGATTTCAACATTTTTGTACATGAAATTGAATAATACAGCAGGATCTCTCGTAAAAATGTCATGCCTTTTTTGAGTGGCTTCGGCGTTGTCGCAATCTTGGTGGGCCTCACCTTTGTAGGACTTTTCTGCATCAAACACTTTAGCTTGATTCATTTCTGTTTCTACAGCAAGACACTCGGCAATACCAAAAGTGCAAAAAGCAAGAGTCGAAACGATTTGCAAATTTAAAAAATCACCTTAAATATTTTTCAAACGATATAAATATAAACAAAGATAAATTCAAAATATATTCATAGATATTAAAATCATAATAATGTATAATAAAATTAATAAAAAAACACTTATTAAATTATTATTTATTTGATTAATTTTAAATTATATTTTTCAATGTATGATACATTTTAGTCATTACAATTTTAAATAAATTAGTTGTAGTTTTTATACCTGCAAATAATTTTTTTTTAAATTTCACAAAATGTTTTAATAAAAATCATTAAAAATTTTTTTAGTTCGTTACAAATTTTGAATAAACCACTAATAGTCTATTGTTGTTGTTTATATGTTTTTATTTTAATAAGTGCTGTATGTCAGACACTAATTGTTAGTGTATTGCGTATTTAATTTTAACTTCTGGTTGTCCGTCATTTCTATTTGTCAATCGCGTCAGTAACAAGAATGGATACGGTTGAATCAGACGAAGAGGTTCAAGAAACTTCAGCAACTTCTTCCAGGGCTCAGGCAGCAGCCCAAAACAACCCTGAAAGAGATGACGATGAATTGAGCATACCCAGAGCCGCTTTAAATAAAATGATAAAGGAGCTTATTCCGAATATTCGAGTTGCCAATGAAGCCAGGGAGCTGATTCTCAACTGCTGCAATGAGTTTATAAAAGTGGTGTCAACAGAGGCGAACGATCTTTGCAACAAACAACAGAAGAAGACAATTTCTCACGAGCACATTTTAGAAGGTGCATAATAAATGAGCTTGTTTTTTATATTTATTTACAGTACACTTGTTTTATTTCTCGGAAGTGTTTGCTTTTTAAGACTTTTACTGCATTTGTTCATTTCTTACCGGCTGCCATGGCTTTACTGTCCTTGTTTAATACCTGGACGTTTCATAGATTTCCTGAGCAGTTGAAGTTGAAAGGTTTTCTGCCAAAAATCATTTCATTAAATAATTAGAGGACTTACCTGTAGATAAATTTATTTCTGGAAATCAGTAATACGTTGTGCACAAAATTAACCTTTAACTTCATATAGTAATATATTTTAAACAAAAACTCAAAAACATTATGAAATGTCCGTTTTCAGCCTCTTATATTCAAGCACGTGTCGGCTGCCCTAGTTTGTAAAAATGGTACCAATAATGATACGCCTTGTTTACTTCATAAAATGTAGCTTGTGGCGACTGGCTTTCATTGCTTCATAAAGTGGTTACTGGTACCTGGTGCCACTGGTATTTCTGATCCCATGGGGAACCAACTGATCATATTTGTAAGAAGAAGACATATTTTTTGGCTAATGATCTTAGTTAAATGTAATCTATTAAGGTATGTTTGTTGTACGTTTCACTAATCCCAACGTACATTGTCCATTCTAGACACGCAGGTGGTCTGTGCAGGTGCTGCTAGTTGTCACTTAATACTTTTATCGTTATGATTATTAGTTAGCTTATTTGTTTTTAGCCCTTCGCAACTTGGGGTTCAGCAATTACGAAGCTGAGGCGAGAACAGTACTGGAGGAGGCGAAGAAAGTTGCGACGTCAAAACGACAGAAAAAATCGAGACTGGAAAATCTCGGCATTCCAGAAGAAGAATTGCTTCAGATGCAGCAACAACTTTTTGCTCAAGTTTGAATTAAATTTGTATTTTTTTAAAATTTAAAACAAGTGGCCGCAATCACCGATACATCATTTATTATTCATAGAGCAAGCTTGTTTCTGAGTATTCAAGGATGATTATCTGCATGTAATATTTATTGAAAGTTTTAGCATTTACATCATCTCCAGTTTGTATAAATGGTCACAGATCAAATTTGAGGTATTCTTCTTGGTTCTTGGATGAATAACACTTGTGATCACTCTTATCATGTCTATTATGTCCATCCTGCCTCTTTTGTCATTTTTTTTCAAACCAACCAATTTGGATTCTGTATTTAGTTATTTCTACTCTAATATATTATTTTAAATCAAAGCATAAGATGTTTCTGAATCAATGGGCTCAGTATTTTGAGAATATTTTTTGACTGCAGTGCTGCCACGATCACTCGAGATGGAGTTATGTAACTTGCTCAAAAGATTTGTGTTCCATAAGAGTGTTTGAACTAAATTTTAATATCTATTTAGCTATGAATTCCTTTAATGAATGTAAAGATATTTCGAATGATAACATTGATTTTTATTCAAAAATGATACTTGCTGCTTGTACAGTAGTTGCTCGTGTCCTCTCGATGGCAATACAGCAAGATTTAATTTCTATTATCCTTGCAGGCGAGGCTTCAAATGGAGCAGATGGAGCAGAAGGAATGGCAAGAGATGCAGCAGAAACTCCAGGAAAGAAATCTCCAGGAGCAACAACAACAGCAACATCCCGGACAAGCCAACCCTGTCGACGACGATAATGATTACAATTCGTAGTTGTTTTTTTTATTTTATAGTTGTTGTTGCTGGAATGAGCTCGTTGTATTAACAACCGAAGAAACTGCGTAGAAATGTGATGATAACTTTGGAGAACTTTTATTTTTGGACGAGAAAATTATTTTTTAAAAGCATGACGTGTAAATTATAACAAAAATTTAAATAACGTTATTTCGTCAAACGGTGTTTTCCAGTTGGTGGCACTGGCAAATCCAGCCAACTTTGGAGGGGGTGGGTGGAGTAAGGTTGAAGTGGAATAAACAATGTTAGTACAGCTCTCAGAACCATAAAGTTTCCCATTTTTCAAGGGGACAGAGGCACTATTTGGCGAGATAGGAGACCTCTTTAGGATTTTACAAAAACCATTTTTTTGGAAAAAAGCTAGATTTAAGAAAAAAAATTGAAAAGCTCTTGTGACAACTTCTCTCCGGTCGTCTGCTATTTTGAGAGGAAAAAGTTTATAAGTTATTGAAAACGTTTTTGAAAAAGTATCTACGACTACTCCAATGCTCCCCTGTTCATCAGCTATTTTGGGAAGACAAGTTTATCATTATGAGGATATACTATTTTGAAATGTGTGGTTCTATTTTAAATAGTTTGCCCCCGTGATTTTGCTGAAATGACAATCTTGGGGGAAGGGAGAGAGAGAGAGCAAATCCATCATCGAAATCAACTTTTTGAAAAAAGCGTCTAGGTTTGGGGGGGGGGCGAATATATTTTCATATGTTCTGTAAATAGAGGGTACGAACAATCAGGAATGATGCGCTTCTCATCTCTAGGTCCTCTGACGGCAATATTATGAATTGCGGCAAATTTAATGTCCTTGACAATGGATACAAAAGCTTTTTTTTATCTGCCACACTTGTTTTGTTTTTATTGTGCGAGTGAACTTAGAGATCTACGTGTGTTGTAGTTTTTGGCATGAATACGAGTGCTCAAGCTGCATTTGGGGCGTGAACACTGAACTGTTTGTGACGATCCAGTCCACCACTCTAGTCAGTAAGAACGTGTTACCAGTTTATTCATTCTTTGACAATTGCATGCACAGGGACACACCGAGGGACAAATAGCGTACCAAACTCCAGCTTTATATAACCGCGTAGCCAGACAAATGTTTCTCGGTGGTTCAGTACTCGCAAGATGGAGCCCAACATTTTTGTGGCTGGATCAGTACCTGCAAGAGAGGTCCGAAATTTTCCAAACATTCTTACGCTTTCTCTTTAAAAAAAAAACCGGATAGCCGAGCCATTTGTGTTGCAGAAAATAGGTATTTGGATTGGAGTTGAGGTCCCTACAGCCCTACAACCGTGAACATCTGATATCCTCTCATGGCTTTACGTTTTTTTTGTTGTTTTTTAATCTTTCGTGTCCATTATATAGAAGACTGGACGCGAGAGAAATGCTTGATTATTTAGCTTTTTAAAAATTTACTCACTGATGAAATTCTTCAAAAATTATTTCATTTTGAAAGCGTGTCATGGCTTGGTTTTCTCAGTGCGTTTTGATTTGGTTCCGACGAGGTTGGAGCAAAATCTATTGGCAAAATGTGAGGGGGGCATAGAAGGATTGACCTTCCTGGATCCGCCAGTGGTTGGCGGGAAATCGAATTCGCCATCAAATAGTTTAACTAACTAGCTGAACGAATAAGCAAAACGCTGCACGCCGTTTTTGCCTTCAACAATTTATTCAGGAGATACGTTCTATTACGTTACAAATCACCATAATGGCGTAGCGGAAGGGGCGGTACTTTTAAGGGGGAGCGGCAAAAGTCATTTGGGGTGGGAAATGATAATAAAAGTTTATTTGGTCTAATCCATCTCCGTTCGTCGATTTTTTTGGTAAAGAAAAGGTAATTAGTTTTCCCCGTTCATAAATTTTTTTGGAGGTCCCCATTCCGAGCATCTGAAACTCACGCCACGTCACTTAATCACCACCAAAATACTTTCTCGACAGAGTGAACATGTCGATTATGCCAAAGAATAGATTAAGGTTGTTCTAATCGCTAAATCTGATTCTCTGTGCCACTTAGTTGGGACAGAAAATTTATTTAGTGCCCCCAAAAATTCCAGGGTTCTCCCACTTCAAAATTCTTGGTTATGGCCCGTCTCAGAATAACCCCCTGTCATCAGCTATTTTTGACAGAAAAAAAGGTAAAAGATTTCAGAAAATGTTCGATAAAAGTAAGTATACCTCCCACTACCCCCATGGTCATCAGCCTTTTTTGACAGGAAAAATTTTGTGTTATGATACAAACCAAAGCGAACATTTATTTTAGCCTACCAAATCAAAAATTGTTTATATCTACTCTACTCTGTCATTACTTTCCTGACTTTAAGAGTAGAACCACCATTTTTATTGGGTCAAATAATATCTAAGCCAAAAAAATTAAACAAAAGCTATGTGCAACAGCGATAAAAAGCATCAATTTTATGTTGTCAATTAAAAATTTCTAACAACTTTACTTAAAAATCAACATCAGTTAAATTTTCATCAACCACGAAGTTAACCTCGGCTTAGATACCTGAAGACTTGAGCTAAATCTCAATCAACGCTTCCATTGAGTTATTTTAAACGACTTCAAGAAGACCTCCGCCAGTGCCGTTCTGTCTTTCCGCACTCCAAATTGCTTCGTGACTGACCGCCATTGCATCTGGTCAATCTAAATGGCTATAATGGACCGTAGGGATGGGTGAGGCGCGTTTTTATCGTTAATCGGTTTTCAAAGAGTGAAATCCTTGATTACCAACTCCGCAGCACTGAATTGAAATCGCTTAATTCTCTAATTTTTCTTGCGGGTTGCGTGACTGAAAAACAAATAGATAACAAAACAAAAAAAGAGGCGACGGCATTTTCATTATTTAAACTTAAACTTAAAATGGAGATTTGCTTACCATTACCGTTTCCAGTTCTGTTATTGGTAGGAAATAGTTTTGTATAAATATATAAAATAAATGTAATAAGCCAATTTATTTGATGCATCTATTTATGTTTTATAAATAAGTGTACTAGTTTTTGACACTTAAATAAATTTGTTTTTTTTTAATGTGTATTTGAGAAGTAAAAATCGGAATTCTTATTCGGTTTTGATTTGACAGCTAACACGGCCAATGGCTGCATCATGAGCAATCACGTGCAGATTATGTGGATTTTTAGTGGTCAGTTTGAAAACCACGTGACTTCCTAGGTTTTTCCGTTGGTCAGTCGACATTTTTTAAGGCAAAATAAAAAGCTAGATTAATTCTACAAAAAGATTTTAGTGGACAAAATCTTTATAGCAGCTTGCATTAAGTTCTTACAATCTTTATATTGTCTTTCTAATATTTTTTCTTCTAATGTAAAAGAAGTTATTTGTTTTCTTGAAGTAATAAAAGTTTAATTTATTTTATATTTACCGAACTATATTTAGATTAAATGGAGCGTTCGTTTGTTTCAAATGCAATAAAAAAAGAAAGAATATGGAACCCAGCGTTTACAGACAATCCATATTCCAGACCTTTCCAACAGGAAACAAATCTCAAGTATTTTCCCAGTCTCAATAGAATTAATCCAGAGCTCAAAAATCAAAACGAAAATTTTCAAAAATCATGTAACTGCTCTTATTGTCAAATAAAATCGATGAAAAATTCTCTACCAGGACTCAATCATCAAGACTGTCGAATGGGGGAAGATCTTCAACATCCACAGGAGCCTCTCAGAACGACCCAATTAAGCCACGACCCCCGTCTGAGACTGTTATTCATGTCAATGATATGGAAACAATTATGGTCTCCTTCGTTGTCACCAACATCGATGTTTTCTTTATTGACAAACACCAGAAAACAAGACAATTCCAATAAAAATTATAATTGTCGTCAGAAGTCATCTGGTAGCGTTAGCCAATCGTTGGTTAACGTTAGCCAATCCGAGCTGAGAGCTCCAACGTTTTCAACCTTGTCAGACATATTGCAACCATATCTACCTTCAATACCTGTTCAATCACTACTTCAACAGGAACCATCACCTGGTAAAATTTTACTTTTCCAAAGTTTTCTTGTTTTCCACAAGCGTAATCTTCAATGATACTTTCCACCATAAATAACAGATCAAAGGGCTCGTAAAAACCAACCATCGTCGTCACCAACAGCTGATCCACCACCACGGCAGGTCCAGCCCGTTGAGAACCGCTCGTATCGGCATCCGTCGCAATCGACTAACCCAGCCAGACTTCACACCTGCGTCAGGTGTGGAAAGGTCTTCAAGCGGGCTTCGACCCTGTCCACTCACTCCATGATCCACGCTGGCATCAGACCTTTCCAGTGCCCCTACTGTGCTAAGAGGTTCCATCAAAAATCGGACATGAAAAAACACACGTACACACATACAGGTATAAGTCATATTGATAAATCTAACGACCTGTTGTTAGAAATAATTTTATGATTATATTACATTATTATAAATAATAAATATAAAAAATTATTATAAATTATGTATATATATATATCCTATTATATTATATTATAGAATTATTACTTATATTAAGTATTATTTCATTATTTTATTTTATTAAATTATTATAAATTATTATTTTCACGGTTTATTTTTTGTTGGCCTGTTTTCGTATTTATACAAAAAAAAGTTATTTTATTGTTATTTCAAATCTAACTAGAAAAACTAAAATCTAAAATTGTCTTTAAAAAGGAAATGATTTCAAACGTGTACTTAATAATAAATGAAGAACGGATGTAATGCTATAATTATATAAATGAATATTTTATGTTTATATTCTACTTTATTATAATTTAGTAAAAAAAACATTTATTGAGTTCAAATAAATAACTACATAATCGTAATAAACGCAGGCGAGCGACCATACACCTGTCTCCAGTGTGGAAAGAGATTCACACAGTCATCCAATCTCATCACGCACGCTAAGAAGCACAAGCACATGAACTTTTCGTGAAACTTTCCACGACCTTTCCAGTTTGGTTCGAATGCGACATGTGCCAAAGAAAGTGTCGAAAACTGAATCAGTTTCTAGCTTGTATTCTGGTTTTACATTGCATTCTGAGGTTTCCCGTTGTACAAATGAGGTTTTTACAATGTACTCCAGCCAGAGCCCTGAAGAAGAATAAAATGTGCCGATGCAAGATGGCAAGATCTTTTTCTGGTACCCTCTTTTTAATTAAAAACACTCTTTTCAGGACCCACTAATTTTGGGGCCCCATTTCTATCTTTTGAGAGCCCAAAACCACGTTAATTGTTAAATCTACTGCCCATGGGCCCCTAAACTTTCACTGGCCCCTGAACGGCGCACCGGCTGCACCTATTCTAGTAGAGCCTGACTACAGCTATAACTATAGCAGCTTGGAACTAGAGGTGGAAACCCAACCCACCTGAAAAGGTACATTTCAAACCCAACTCATGCATGTTTAAAAAAATTGTACCCAACCCAGCTCATGCCTCCTCTACTTGGGTTTGGCTCGCAAAAGCAAGGCAACGTTTTTTTCTAACTAAAGATTATGTGTTTAACCTGAAATGTACAGAATTTTAGTCTTGTCTACCCTGGTAGACATTATCGCATCTTAATTTCAGTTTTGATCTTATTGGATTATTCACATCCTGATACCAAAGAATACTTGTGTTTAAAATAAACAAGTAAAGGAAAAAACGAGTTTTTTAACACAAA
>OZ022239.1:48935117-48942617 GCA_963978895.1 Erpobdella octoculata | reverse complement strand
ACCATCACCATCACCATCACCATCACCATCACCATCACCATCACCATCACCATCACCATCACCATCACCATCACCATCACCATCACCATCACCATCACCATCACCATCACCATCACCATCACCATCACCATCACATTCCTACTTCTCTTAATAAATCTACTTTTCTCGCAGCTTTCTGTTGTTGACTTAAAACTCATCTGTTTAATAAGTTTATGTCCGAGCGCTATTGAACGGCGCGGAAATAGAGCTATAAAAATATAATTTGATTAATAGATTGATTGATTGTCAGCACATTTGCAACAAAAAACTGTTAGCCAAAACAAAAGCATGCGGTACCTACTCTGGTCCAGGGGCTGCGATAGCGACCCTTTCAAATGTGGTCCACGAAACAGAACGAAATGCAACAAGAAAGAAAACAATAATGAAGAAAAATGGATTGAAAACGAAACTTCAAATTCGCGGGGTTTTCAACGCCGAAGCGTCACGTGACCGACCGGAAAGGCCTGAAGAATGGAGTGACGTCATGATGACGGCGACGTCAAGAGTGGTTGTTTGCGAGCGTGTGCGAATGCGTCAGTGTCACGAAAAGGATGGAATTTAGCGACATTATTCGGGCCTTGCGATGATAATAGTTCTAGCGGGATGGCGGTGATGATGATGATGATGATGATGATGATGATGATGATGACGTCGTCGTCGTCGTCGTCGTCGTCATCATCATCACCATCACCATCACCATCACCATCACCATCACCATCACCATCACCATCACCATCACCATCACCATCACCATCACCATCACCATCACCATCACCATCACCATCACCATCACCATCACCATCACCATCACCATCACCATCACCATCACCATCACCATCACCATCACCATCACCATCACCATCACCATCACCATCACCATCACCATCACCATCACCATCACCATCACCATCACCATCACCATCACCATCACCATCACCATCACCATCATCATCATCATCATCATCATCATCATCATCACCTGGATGTTTATCTTTCGACAAACGAGTAACGACTATCGATAAAAATGCTCCAACTAATTGATAGCGCCTCATTCCATCATTCGAGCAAATTCAACCGGGCAACAGGGAATCGAACCCATCTCACCGTTTGACTTAAAACTGGTTGGTTAGCTGGCTGTATTGTACAAGTAAGCTGAGATTATGAATTAAAAATATTTGTTTTTTTTTAAATTTTAGATTTGTGGGTTTGCGACCGGGAACGGGAGATCAAGCGGGGAAGGAAACGGGAGCGAGAGAGACAAGCGTTAGAAAAACCTTTAAAAACCCCGGGCAACGCCGGGTACCCAGCTAGTTACTAATAAGACAAGCAGACAGGAAATGCAGTTTTGTGAAGTATTTATGAAATTTCTCTTCCGGTCGCTCCAGGACGCGAGTAAACATCCGACATAAGAAATAGGAGAGAGAGGACAAAAGACAATGATAGAGAAATTTATAATGTGGCTAAAATAGGAGAGAGAGAGAGAGAGAGAGAGAGAGAGAGAGAGAGAGAGACAGAGAAAGAGAGAGAGAGAAAGAAAGAAAAAAGAGAGAGATGGAGAGAATGAAAAAAGAAATAATACAAAAAATACGATTAAAGAGAAAATGAAAAAAAACATAAAAACGACTTAAAATTTTAATAAAAATCTTTCCAAAGAAAACAAAACAAAAAATAACCAACGCCGACACATAATAAAACCGCATATATACACATAAGCAACACAACGCAAGCACATAAGCAAATCAAGACAAACCCATAAACAAAACCGCATATATATATACATAAGCAGCACAACGCAAGCACACATAAACAAAACAACGCTAACTCATAAGCCAGCCAGGAGCCGACCAACGCCTGGAAAAACGGACAATAAAGAACTCACGTAAACAAGCAATCAACCCACCTGCACACGCACGCACGCACGCACGCTTGTACACGCACACAAACATAAACACACGCGCACGCACATACGCACACTCGTCCACACACACACGGAGCACAGACACAACGTTTTATAAATTCCCGCCTTGAGTTTCACGGGCGCCTGCGTCAGATCAGCTTGGTGACACTTTGGAACATCTTCTCGTATAAACAAGCCCATGCCGGTGTCGTTGAATTAATAAATATATATATATATATATTTATATCTATAAATACATATACAAATATATATATATATATATATCTAATTGTTTTATAACAAGCAATACGTAGTTATTTATTCCAAAGTTAAATAAATATATATATAATAAAACGTGTTAAATATTTATAAAAAACAATAATAATGCAACGTAATAGAATAATTTTAAATTTCAAAGATAATAAAAATTGTTGAATTTATTACAGCTGGGAAGTATGTTTATTTATTACGGACATATGAAATATGATTGTTAATGACGAATTTTCGAAACCATCAAGTGAGAAATTTGTTTTTTTTTCTATTTAATTTTTTTTTAAATATTGATTTACGGGTTTTCCAAACGTGTTTTGTTTTTTAAAAGTAATACTACAAGTTGCTTACATTTTTTGTAGTTACAATGTTACAATGTAATACTGTTACTCATCATCTTAGTAATATTTCTTCTAAATATTACACTATGTTATTCCAGCAAATCCATAAAACTGGAAAGTTGGTAATTGAAATCAATCGTAACCTATTTCCTGTCACACTTACTTCCGTTTGAGAATTTATTGATCACGTGGTTAATAAAAATTTCATAAAAAAAAACAAGATTTTTTTTTTCATTTCAAGCAGAAATTTGTTTATCACGTTGACAAAGTTTTTATTTCTAGTTTTTCTTGTATTTAAAAAAAAAACAGAAAATTTTTTACGAGATATTGCAAATTTTTTCTAGAGAGAATAAACATGCAAAAGAGAACAAAAACAATTTTTTATTTCGTAATAATACGCTCTGGATTGTTTGTCCAGGCACCATCGTGGCATTTCATTAGATACAAGTACAAGCTAACTCTCTCTGAGAAGTGGGTCGTTCGAAACCAGAGATGGTGAAATGCTTTTCTGATTTATTAACTCTTTTTTTTCTAAGTATACAAAATATAAATTATATTAGATGTTTTAGTATATGTTGATAATATACATTCGGTGGTTTTTATCACACATACACATACACATACGCGGTAATATACACGCACAGACATGCACACACGCAAGCGAGATAATTAAACGCATCTTATTGAGTTGTTTGACTAAAAACCAAAAAAAAATTAAAATTGAAAAATTAAAAAAAATTAACCATATTCAAGTTAATTATTATTGTAATTAGAAAAAAAAACAAAATGTAATAAATAAAAAATAATTTTTGGATCGCTTCAACAGTATCACGTGACTTATGGCATCGTCTGTGTGTCACGTGGTTTAGTGATTCTGCTAAGGGAGGCTTGAATCACATTACCTTCCCTTCTCGCACCTGCTTTCCAAATATTGCCGGTGCCTTCGTCGGTGCTGATGGTAGTAGTTGGAATGGTCGGTGCTGATAGTAGTAGTTGGGATGGTCGGTGCTGATGGTAGTAGTTGGGATGGTCGGTGATGATGGTAGTAGTTGGGATGGTCGGTGCTGATGGTAGTAGTTGGGATGGTCGGTGATGATGGTAGTAGTTGGGATGGTCGGTGATGATGGTAGTAGTTGGGATGGTCGGTGATGATGGTAGTAGTTGGGATGGTCGGTGATGATGGTAGTAGTTTGGATAGTCGGTGATGATGGTAGTAGTTGGGATGGTCGGTGATGATGGTAGTAGTTTGGATGGTCGGTGATGATGGTAGTAGTTGGGGAGGTCGGTGCTGATAGTAGTAGTTGGGATGGTCGGTGATGAAGGTAGTAGTTTGGGATGGTCGGCGGTGATGGTAGTAGTTGGGGAGGTCGGTGCTGATAGCGATTATTTTTTTAAGGCTGGCTCTGGTTGTTTAAAATGGTTAATGGTATATAGTAGAATTGGTTGTTTGAAATGGTAAAATCGTGGTCATTGTTGTTTATGGTAATACCGTGAATGTGGATGTTTAAATGGTAAATTAAGGGCCTGGTTGTTTAATAATAATTTAGATAATGGTGATGGAAGTACACAATGGCGATGGTAAACATCTTTGGAATGGTAAAACATGTGTCTAAGAAACGTCTGGAAGTAGTAGACAGGCAGTGATATTGGTAGCAAGTTGGGCGATCATGATGAGCCGAACACATAGCTAAAAAATGAACCTGAGTTCGTTTTGCGAAAAAAATGAATGAAACGCATTAATAATTTGGGATCTTTGACAAATTATCACAACAACATACACCATCGTAATCATCATCATAACCACCATCGTCATCGTCATCGTCATCATAACCACCACCACATCTTCATTGTCATAATAACCACCACCAGCACATCATCATCATCAATCATAATCATCATCATCAGGTTTCATCCTCATAACCACATTTATCATCATCATCACCATAATCATCATAATCATCATCATCATCATCATCATCATCATCATCATCATCATCATCATCATCATCATCATCATCATCATCATCATCATCATCATCATCATAAAATAACTAATACTTTTTTTTATCACCATGCAATGTTTTGATTTCTCCAACGTACTCACGACTTAAAGACTCATCATCATCATCATCAACAACAACAACAACAACAACAACAACAACGCCATCGTCGACTAAACCGCGCACTCATTACTTTGACAATTAAAACCCGAATTGCTTAAGAGCTGAGAAGGTTTTACTATCGAGCAGAAGTAATATTGCTTGGAAATGTTGATTATAATAACGATATTAATTATGTCATCATTATCACCTCCAACATCATCTTCATCGTCGTCGTCGTCGTCGTCATCGACATTGACATCGTCATAGTCATCTTCACCGTCACCGGCACTACCACCACCATCACCACCACCATCGCCATCAACATCACCATCACCATCACCATCATCATCATCATCATCACTGTTGTCGTCTTCATTCTCATCATCATCTTTAATATCGTCCTCATCGATTTATAAGCAGATATCAAATAAAAAAATCTGTTATTAAAAATGATGATGACGATGATCGTGTTGACGATGCTGGTGGTGATGATGATGATGATGATGAATTAGCAATACAAATGTAGTTCGGTGGGTGTGACCGTCATCATGATGTAATTTCTTTAACATATACAGATAATTAATCAAACATGTGGTAACATTTCAATAAAAATAACAAAAACAGGAAAAGAGAGAGAAAGAGAGAGACAGAGAGAGAGAAAGAGAAAGAGAGAGAGAGAAAGAGAGAGAGAGAGAAAGAGAAAGAGAGAGAGAGAGAGAGAGAGAGAGAGAGAGAGAGAGAGAGAGAGAGAGAGAGAGAGAGAAGAGAGAGAGAGAGAGAGAGAGAGAGAGAGAGTGAGAGAGAGAGGGAGAGGGAGAGAGAAAGAGAGAGAGAAATGAAAGAGAGAAATAACCTAAAGTCCATCATATTATATTATATTATATTATAGAGTATGCAAACAAAACCAGGTAGGAAAGCAGCGTTCTTGTTTTCTATGCAAACAATGATGCATGCAAAAAATATTCGTCCAGCAAAACTGTCAATCAAATGAACTTATTTATTATTACTCTCGAAATAAGTAACAACAATAATTTTTAATATTTGATAAATCCTTATTATTAAAAAAATTAATCAGTTTAATAATTAATTGTGGTTATTTCTATTTATTAAAATCATGAAATAAAATAATATTTTGTTATTTAAAAAATAAAGTCATTATTCAAGATCTTAGCGTGATGTCATACCGTATACACAACCACTTCCGCTTTCGATTGCAGGTGCGTTTACAGTTTAAATGGTAATTACGGCAGTGCTGATGATGATGATGATGGTGGCGACGATGATGATGATAGTCATTATCGGAGTAGTGTGGGCGATTTGATTCATGTTTATCACACCGACATGATACAATTTCTCTCCAAAGCACGGAGGTGCTTAGAGAAAATATATTACAATCATTATATAAAGTGGGGGAGATGATGCTGGATGCCCGTCCAGCAACAATTGGAGTCGAAACCAGACTCAGCAACCGGCTAACGACGAAGTTATTTCAAAAGTTTCCAGCTGCCTTGTACAAGCGGCAGATCAGTCCCATGGAATGAGGCGTTTGGCTGGTTTATCTTCTGACTGGAGTTTGTACTAATAGGCAAGCTGATTTAATAGTGCACACCTGATGCTTCAACTTTTTTCTATAAGTAACCCGAATAGTTCTTTACTTTTTTCTTACCATCATCGTGCTTAGAGAAAAGAGGAGAGAGAAAGACAGAGAGAAACAGAAAGAGAGAGAGAGAGAAACAGAGAGAAAAACAGAGAGAGAGAGAGAGAGAGAAAGAGAGAGAAAGAGAAAGAAAGAGAGAGAACATGTGAGATTGCAAAAAAAACTCAGATTATTCTACGTGAAAGATTAAGCAACGAAAGAACAGCTTAAGGAATTTCGGGGAACGACAGTGATGTCTGAACTTCTCAATAACGTTAACGTTTTAAGATTTAGTCTGATGAGATTGATCTTATAAATTTAATATTCAACATTTTTACTTCATGGCAGTTGAAAAGAAAGTTTAATTGCATGACTTGCGTCACTTTTGATGGCACCACCAGTTGCAAGATGTGATGCTTAAACGCGTGCCGAGTTTTGCTGCTCGAAAAAACTAATTTTGAATAAAAATTTTTAACAAAATAGCTTTAATAGAAAAATAAATACTAAACAGCATTTCAGCTCTCAATTTCTTAAGAGAACGTAAGCTATTGGCTCTATTAATTTTGTTTTTCTTTCAATGAGCTAAATTGCTTGTTGAAATAATTTTATTTTCATTAAAAACTAAAAAAAAAACAAACTTCAACTTAAAAATTCTTTCGCGCGACCTTTGGCCATTGATAAAAAGAGAGAAAGAAAGAGATGTTTCCCGCCACTCTGGTCACGTGATATTATATTTATGTCGTCTGTCACTTGAACCGGAACTTGATGGATGATTCAATATTTGGGACTTTCTCAATTACTTTTTAGTTTTGTTGTCATGGTGAAAAGGAATGTGCATAACATGGCGGGTGTTGTTATTGTCGCTGAATAATTTCCTTTTGTATTCACGCTCTTTTGAGATGAATCATCGATGTGACGTCATCGTCATCATCGTCGTCGTCGTCGTCATCATGATCGCCTTTACAACCTTCGGTATGTTAATGATGGTGACCGCCCACACATGCCCGTTAAGTGGTTTATCGTCATCGTCACCACCACCCACCATCATCATTAGCATTATCGTCGTTGTCATTTTCATCATTATCAGCATCGTCGTCGTAATCATTGTCATCGTCGCCGCTATCATCAATGTCGTCACCATCATCATCATCATTATCATCACAAACGACAAATTACTGAGGTTTTATTACGATCAACCTTGACCTATGCGCGTTC
>OZ022239.1:48912617-48930117 GCA_963978895.1 Erpobdella octoculata | reverse complement strand
TTTCTACCTTGAAATTCTTCCTTTTATTTGATTTTATCTCTTTTATTTCTTAAATACAATAACAATGTTGGTGGTTTTTAAATTAATTAACAACCTGTTATTTTCACGGACCCATGTTATTATACTCACGATTTGATCCCCATCACAATCGTCGCTGTCCCTATGGTCGTCATCATCATCATCATCATCATCATCATCATCATCATCATCATCATCATCATCATCATCATCATCATCATCATCATCATCATCATCATCATCATCATCATCATCATCATCATCATCATCATCATCATCATCATCATCATCATCATCATCATCATTTCCGACTTGCGGAGATGTGCGTTGCTGGCAGTGTAATTATTTTGTTTGTTTTTTAAATACAAACCCTAAAAGTTTTTTTTTAAATATTTAATAAATTTAATTCAGTTTTGCATCATCAACATCATCATTATCACCATCACCATCATCATCACCATCACCATCACCATCATCACCATCATCATCATCCTCATCACCATCATCCGTATCAACCAAAGATTTCACAATAATTTCCTAATTACTAACACCATCACTATTCATATCACTATTATCGCCATCATTACCGTTTTGCCAACGTCATCATTACCACCATCGTAATCATAACCACCTTTATCATTAATATTGCCATCAAGTTTCCAGCTCTCAATCAAATAAAACAACCTTTATTAAACACTCAGCTCAGTTCTGCATTGTACCTAAATATTTCATTCAAATCACTGGCACAAGTCATTGTGTTTTATCTCTGGTACATTTTTGCAATTCAGTTTGTTGTTCTAGAGTTGTTGTTCTTAAATATGTTTGTTTATTTGTCTCTTTTCATTTTTGTTCGGTTGTATGTTTGATTTTTTGTCTGCTTTTTTGTCGATTCGTATGTTCGTTCGTTCGTTTGTTCGAATGGTTGTTTGCATGTCCGGATGCTTATTTGTTTGTTTGTTTGCATGTTTGTTCGCTGGTGCAAAGGCTTGTTTGTTTGTATGTATCCTTGCTTGTTGGTTTGTTTGTATCCTTGTTTGTTTGTTTGTATGCTTGTTTGTCGGTTCAAATGTTCTTCGGCATTTTTGTTCACTTTTTCGTCAGTCTGTTGACACTCAGTGACTTGACTGAAATGCCCAGAAAGCTCACTTCACTTCTTTTTAATTTTAACTCGTTTTATCACGTCATCCATCAATTACTCATTTGCTCCCTCGTCATTTCTTGTCATTCCTTTTTACGCTTAGCCACTCGGTAAAAGTTTCACGTTGAAAGAAAGATCAAAAAGACGTGACAAAAAATATTTTTGATAAAAAAGCTAAAACAAAAAGATGGAAAAAGAAAAAAAATGTTGAAAATAAAAACCAAAAAAAAAGAAAAAAAGAAGAAAAAATTAAGTTTCGCAAATTTAATTTTAATGACAGTTATAAAATGTAAATGTTAATGTTTTTTTTCATATAAAAATATTAACACTATTTATTTATTTTTAATTCAGGCTGTTTATCAACATGTGGATGCATCTCGTCAAAAACCAAACAACAATACTGCTTACATCCACCAAAAAAAAACTTTAAGAAAAAAATCTAAAATGTGGAATAAATAAAATGTTTTTTGAAGATGAAAATCAAACGTTTTGAGCCACTTCTTTTTTACACTTTCTCGTAAAAGAACAGAAAATATGCTGAAGAGAATGAATTCAGGACAGGTTGGTGATGAAATAACAGAATTAAACGTTTATTCATTGGAAAATTATTCTTTTATAATATATATATATATATATATATATATATATATATATATATATATATATACATATATTATCGCTTAATCTTTTTTAATTTATTGTTTTGTTTTTTAATCATTTTCTTTAAATGTACTTACATCTTATAAATTATTTTTTATTAATTCAAAAATAACTTTATGCTCGTTCAATTATTGAATATTCATTGAGATTAAATTTTTTTGACCAATCCTTAATTTTAATTTATATTATTTGTTAAAAGAGTTTCATTTATTTTAAACAAACTATTTGTATTATAAATAAGGTTATCAGTTTCATCATGTTTAAAAAAAATTGTTTTCAAAAGTGATATATTTTACTAAAACACCGTTTAATATAATAGGTATATTTTTTATTATTTTCAGTTTTAAATTTATTTTTTAATTTCTATTGATTGTTGTATGTTACAAAAAATAAAATTAATTTATTCAAATATATTTTTACAAATTAATTACCAATAAATATTTAGTATTGTTTTATTAACTAATTTTCATAAACAAAACAAGCAAATTGCTGCAAATAAAACATTACTGTGATCATTATTAACAAACAAATAGGATGCATTTTACCATTTCATCTTTTTGTTATTGCGCGCTGAATAGTTCCTCATTTTATGAATGCATAATTAGTTTAAGCGGTTCCAGTTTCCAGCTAATTTGTATATTTTCAACATTTAAAAGAAATAATTTTCAATACTGTATAAATTATTTCTACATTGTATTTTTTCTCGTTTTTGAATTTTTGATTAATGAACTATGACGTGTTTTTTTATCTTAAAAAAAAAAAATAAATATGAAAAAATTCTTTTCTAATTTCAGGTCACGAAAAAATGAGTAATATTCACTTTATAAAATTTAAACATTTCCCTCCTGAGAGCTCATTTATCAAATAACTTCTGACGTTTGCTTGCCTTGACGCTGCCTTCCGTGCCAACAATTTATTTCAATTTTTGAAACTAAAATGCAATTATATTTTTTATCTCCTTTCTAATTTAATATTTTTTGTTTAATTTTTTTTTTAAATAAATTTGTTATGCATAGAAATAAATATATGTTTTCAACATGGCAATAGAATTTTTGTCGACAGGTAAAATATAGGTGTTGTAAAATTATTTTCTAAAAAAATATGGTGAGATTCGATTTAATTTTACATAACTCTTTTTTGTATTCACTTGTTATTAAAATATTTTTTAAGCTTTTTTTATTGATTTATTGCCTATATTAATTGGCTTAGTTACTAAATCAACGGTCATTTCATTATTAACTAGTACTATTTGAGAAGTATAAAATTGAAATTTTTTATTCAGTTATCAATAATACTAGATATAATAACATTAAAAAAGAATATATATATATAAACGTTAAACTTATTAACAAATGAAAAAGCTGTCAAAAAAACAAAATTTAATAGAAAAACAATTGCATTGAAGGTAAACCACTCAAATTTATTATTAATAAGTAATAAATAATTTTCGAATCTCACTTGTCAGTGGAGCGGCCGTGATGGATCACCGCTCCTCAGGTGTGTTACTAATTTTAAAACGCTCTCGTGAGAAAAAAGACCAAAACAATAATAATAATATAAACAATAATAACAATAATAATAAAAAAGGACAGAAATAAAAAAATTTAATTATGAGAAATTTAATTGAAATTTTATACTTATTGTTTGAAAAAGATTTAATCCTTTTGGTATCTCGTCATTCTTTGTAAAAACCTTTTCTTTAATTTTCTTGCTATTTATTCAACATTGCTATTATCATCAATAATTATAACAAAAATACTGATAAAAATATTGTAATTTTGTATTTTAGTTCCCATTATTATCATTATTACTAACAATAATATTCTTATTTTACTGATTGCTGATATTAACCGCTACCTAGCAAACTTATTAAAAGTCAGTTGCTATAAGCTTAAACGTTTCAAAAGTCAGAGGTGTTTGAATAGCAATTGAAGTTCACGTCTAAAAAACATAATATACTGGCTCGGCTTTTCAGAGGTTTTTTTATCGTTTTTCTTTTTTGCTCCCGTTTCCTTCCCCGCTTGCTCTCCCGTTCCGGTCGCTTTCCGGTCCTGCTCACGCTTGCTCTCCTGTTTCCATTCTTCCCTAACTTCTTTTACCCCATAAAACGTAAAATAAAGTTGCTAAAAGTTGCTTGAAGCCTTCAAACGTTGATGTTACGTGAACTAAATTTGAATTTTATAACGCAATTACCTTTGATGGTCGTACATAGGCACCTTTGGCCTGAAAAGAGTTTTTTGGCTCCCCTGAGTCGGTGGATGGGAGTTGGGAGTCCAAACCTTCTTAGCCTTCTTCCTCTGTATGAGAACTACCTCCTTGCAAATTTCATCAAGATCGCTCCAGCGGCTTAGATTTCTATAAAAGACAGACTCACAAACATTCATTTATATATATATATATATATATTATTTTAACTATTATTATTATTATTATTATTATTATTATGATTATTATTATTATTATTATTATTATTATTATTATTATTATTATTATTATTATTATTATTATTATTATTATTATTATTATTATTATTAAAACAGTTCAATAGTTTTAAGTGCCAGTTGTTGCTTGTGCCTACTCAATAGCATCGATCGTCATAGCAACAGAAACAAAGAGACAATATCGTCAGAATGGAATGTTTTAAAAACATGGAATAAAAGAGAAATAATAATAATTCCGTTGAAAGTTATTTTTGAAAGCAAAATGATTATTACGAAATAAATTATTTTATAATTTAAATGAAAAATAAATTTATAAACATTTCTTTTATTTTAATTTTCATTCAAAAACTAACTAAACATTATTCATTTTTTTTATTTCTTTATTATGTTCTCTTTTTATTAATTTTTAATTCCGTTTTCTCTCTACTCATTCATCCACCAACACTTTCAGTCAATCCGGCCGACAACGGGTAGCACAAACGTAGGCACGGGCCTGCCTCCCTTCCTTTCTGTTGGCGTCCTCATCGCTGGAGTTGTTGGCGGTCTCGTCGTGGTCTTGTCGGCCATCTTCTTCTGCAAACCGTGCCTCAAGTGGATATCGAGGAGGAAGAATTTCTACATGTGAGTTTTTCGGTTGTTTCCACACTTAATCAGTTTACAGTTATTAAAAATTTATGTATTTGTAAATAAATAAATTAATTAATAGCCGATAAATATATTACAGGCATAATTTGTTTACAATTATTTACAGTTATTTTAATAATAATTTAATTATTTTTAATGCCAGAATGTATGAATATAGTAATCCCCATTTGAAGCGTCTTGGCAAATGACTAAGGCGCCAGGAAGAAGCAGCACGTTGAGATTACACAGAGTTACCTGCCACCCACGCTTTTCGTAGGCTGCTTCTTATTATTTATTATTACCTAGCCTAAGCTGGTGCACATTTGTCGACTACAAGTGGATGAAAGGCTGAGTTGATCTGAGCCGTAAGAGTAAACTTCTTGTTGCCCAAAGAAGTTACGCGATGCGAGATTCCGCCGATAATTGAACCTGGGATCTCAAGCATAGAAGTCCCAGAGACTTCACAGCTTCACCACAGAAAATTGCTTTATAATATAAAATGTTTATTAGTCCGCAAAACAAAAGTCAATTCAAAAATAGAGACTTTGACAAAGAGTTGATCATATCTAAAAAATAATTAAGTAACAAATATTTCATTAAAATCAAGAGATTGAAAAATGGATTTGACGATTAATACTAATCAACGAATCATTCACTCAGATGCAACTACCAATAACTAATTTATTTTTTAATTTATGTGATTTTTTATCACTAAATCGGCCTGCGTCTGTTTTGCTTAACCTTATCAAGCAAAACTTGAAAAAATAAACTTTTAAAAGCTCTCACAATTAACGTATCAAATAGCATGTTTTCATCTGTGTACAAATCTCATTTGATAGATAGAGTGATTGATCTCCAGTTACCGATTTAAAGCATTCCTTTCAACTGTGAAACATCTGATTCCACTTGCTATGTATGTATCTACGCCTTCATAGCCAGCGGCAAATTGCCGAGGATTTTCATTCAACGCTATAAGTGTATATATATACTGTACACTTTTGTGAATGGATGCGACGTCAACTTCTGAAACGTCAGATATGTCTGTCGTCGGTAATGATGTCGCTGTTGTGTCGTGTCACATCCACGCTATTCACGTTCATCTGCTGGCTATCCGTCACCTCAGTGGTATTGACATAAAAATTTTTAGCACACCTTTCACTCTAAACGACTACAAAACAACAAAACCTGCAAATATTTTGTTGTTGTTTTTACTTTTGGTTAAAAGTTTTAAAAGTAATTTAATAAAATCGTTACATATCAAAATATAAAACGTGATTTCTATTGATCGAATGAAAAATTTATGAACGAATTTTATAAGCTTCTCTTTCGAGCGATTATACGACGTCAATTCGTATTTAAGAAATCACTTTCGAAGTTGACTGACAAACGTTTAAGAACTTTAGCTAATGTAGATCATGTTTGCTATTGCTTTGTAAAACTCTGGTCTGTCACCATGTTAGTCACATATCTCAGTTTTTTACGCCGAAATATTATTAAAAACTCAAGTACACATAAGAAATACACTGTAGATTTCCGATGCTCCAGCTCATGGACTGCTTAGTAAAAGTTTTTATTCAAGAGGCAATGCTCCAGTTGTTGGAAAACTTAACACGACAGACTCCCTCCCACAAGGAAAATTAAAGAAGCACTTTCGTCATAGAAAAACTCAAAGAGTGCACTCTTTCATAGAAAAGCTCAATGGGGGCGGTGGGGGGGCACAGTCCCTGATGATACCCTCGACATTCCTCTTCGTCCACGCAACCTCTTTTCAGGTCGTTTTATGATCCGCAATATCTTTCATCGCTTTGTTTGTCTGTAAAGTTAACGTTAACGTTGCTTTTAGTCTTAGCAACATTGTTGATGTGGTGGCATGTTAACGGTTTCTTCACTTTCATTGTCTTCGGTTTGTTACCGAACGTATGTACGATTTCCGGGATTTGATTTAGGCTGTTTTTTTCTATTGGTCGGAGTAGGTACATCGCAGTCATTTGCTTTCAGATCGTGCTTAGCGTTGACAGAAGTTATAAGATAATTTACAAACATGTGACGACAAATAGATTTTGACAAGTTTTTATTCTATATTAAACGATTAAATACGTTTATTTTGTGGTTATCAGGTACGTTCGTCACGCGTTCATTATTCTTTTTTTTTATGGCAGCGAACAAATTCTGTTAGAATTGCATTTTAACGGCTGTTGCTGAAGAAGAAATATTACCAACCGTGTGGTGAGGAAGATGCCTATAACGTGCTAGCTGCTGGAAAGCAAAATTGTGGTTTGAGAACAAAACAGCCTAGCAAAACATTTGAAATCGGTTTTATGCCACAACACGAGACTACATCTGCAACTCCGTTTTATTCTTGAAATTCAAAAACTGAATTGAAAATAAAAACGAAATAAAAAAGGAATTATAATTTTTCGCCGTCTTCTTTTGAGAACAGAAAAATGTTTTATGTTTGCCGGTTTCAATGGTAAGGAATTATCGACTTGAAAGGACAAGTTCAACGGAGAACATTCTTTCTTCTTAACCGTCCGAGATACACGGATGACATGCTCTCAAACTGTTTTTCGATTTATTAGACTTAATTTTACTATTATTATTATTATTATTATTATTATTATTATTATTATTATTATTATTATTATTATTATTATTATTATTATTATTATTATTATTATTATTATTATTATTATTATTATTATTATTATTATTATTATTATTATTATTATTATTATTATTATTATTATTATTATTATTATTATTATTATTATTATTTTATTATTATTATTATTATTATTATTATTATTATTATTATTATTATTATTATTATTATTATTATTATTATTATTATTATTATTATTATTATTATTATTATTATCATTATTATTATTATTATTATTATTATTATTATTATTATTATTATTATTATTATTATTATTATTATTATTATTATTTGTATTACTTCTACAATATCAATATAATTACAAATGTAGTTGTTAATAATAATGCTATATATTGTTGTTATTATTTCATGGCCAATAACATTGTTATGATGGTGTTTATCATCCTGATTATCAACATTGTCATCATAATCATGTTCATCCATCACCATCTCCACCACCACTATCACCATCATTAACATCATCAGAATCATCACCATCATTATCATTATCATCATTATCAACATCATCATAATCATCATCATCATCATCATCATCATCATCATCATCATCATCATCATCATCATCATCATCATCATCATCATTATCATTTTTTATTGGCGTTAATTTCAGTTTTTTTATTATCAATTTTAGCCGCCGACACCACTCACTTAACTCAATAGGTTTCTTTATATGAAGATACATTTAAGTGATTCAGGGGAGCTAGAAGCGGGAAGGAAAGCGGCGGAGCTCTTTACTGTTTCTGTTGACACTTACGTGTGTGTGTGTGTGTGTGTGTGGTTTAATTAACGTCTGTATCTGTCAATTAGACAATTTAGACGGTATGTATGTTTGAGTGTTTGGTGACGTGTTTATGCTGGCTTTGAGGAAGGGAGGCCACCGAAAGCACAAGGCTTTCGTGGGCACATGGCTCGACTCACTCCAGCCCGCCAACTAATGCAGTGCAATAAGTAGGACAAGGACCGGCAAATCGACTTCCCCTGCAGCTAGCAATTTAACCAGCCTCGGATGATCCTCATAGGCTATGGTATCGCTCCGCCGCCTCGCCGCCCTCAAGCTGCTGACACTTACAGTGTGTTTACTATTTATGTAGAAAAACATAAAAATAAAAATAACAATTAACCTTCAATAAAATTGCTTGCATTAAGCAGCACACCTCTTGTTAACGAGTGGTTGGAAGTTAAATATGTTTATTTCAAAGCGCTGGTAAGCGGTTGGCCATGTAAGCTTCTGTGAACTTTCTGTCAAATCAAGAATAGTTAGACTTAAAATCAATAAAATCGGCCTAGTAATAATTCGCTGGACTATGGAGCAGCGGCGGAGCGATACCATGGCTCGTTTGGTGAAATATTACCATAATTTTGTGATCGTAATTTTGTGATTTTGGTGATTCTTATGAGGTCAATTTTTCGTCTGATCGGTTCGAGTCCTTATTTACCCCAAGCTAACTGCTCTGCTCTCTTAAATATATCTTCATATAAAGAAACCTATCGAGTTAACTGAGTGGTGTCGGCGGCTAAAATCTTATATATAAAATGATTTTTTCCAGTGTGAGTTTAAAGACGATACCATAGCCTATGAGGATCATACGAGGCTGGTTAAATTGCTAGTTACATGGGAGGTCGATTTGCCGGTCCTTGACCAACTTATTGCACTTATTAGTTGGCGGCGAGCCTTGTGCCCACGTAAGCCTTGTGCTTTCGGTGGCCTCCCTGCCTCAAAGCCAACATAAACACGTCACCAAACACTCAAAAATACATACCGTCTAAATTGTCTTATTGACAAATACAGACGTTAAACCAACCACACACAGACACACACGTGATTCAGGGCTTTCAGATTTTTAAGGACTAGGATCACTCTGAACTGTGTCAAATATTTAGTTATTTGCTTTTTTGAACTCACAATACATTTTAACGTTTTTTTAAACCAAATTTAATTTAGTATTTTCATAAGATCTTGACGACCACGACCGTGTTGGTGACAGTATCTATGTTTGTTGAGATTATTGCTTGTTATATATTTATTCAGTCAGGTATAACCGCCGTGCTTTAAATAACCATCATTATTGTTGTCACCATCATCTTTATCTTCGTCGTCGTTATAATCATTATCATAATCATCATCATCAGGAGCAGCAGCATCATCACCACCACCACCACTACCACCACCACCATCATCATCATCATCACCACCACCATCATCATCATCATCATCATCATCATCATCATCATCACTGGAAACGTCGTCAACGCTATTCTTCAAAAATCGAAACTTTTCAATGAGAAACTAAAATAAAATTTAAATTTAAAAAATATGACTCGCGGATGTTTTGTATTGATTTCCGGATGGAAAACATTAAATTTGGCAATTTATTTACAATCTCTGCTTCTGCTTAATTAGAGTATTTAGTATTTTCAGTAATTTTTCTAATTTTAAAAATAGCTTCTTGATACTACTAGTAAATTTCATAAACAGGAAGTAAATATAAATTGAGAATTGAGTGACAAAAAGTATTATTATTCCAACAACACGATTAAAGCATTCCAATTCAGTCATATCCCAGTGTCTTTCCCTTTTGATGTTCCAGATATGAATGAAATATCAGAAATTCACGCAACACAATGCACCGATGAATTCACTCGTACACGTTTTAATGACACTCTACTTGATGTTACGTCAGTTGTATTTTTTAATGACATACTACTTGAGGTTCCGTCCTCGCAAACGGAGTTGTATTTCCATTCGTAATATAAAATATAGACTTGTTGTTTTGTTATTTAATGCAATGGAAGTTTAACTGTAGAAAATAAAACAAGTAGAAATATTTTAAAAAAAATAGAAAGAAAACAAGAAAGAGAAAGAAAAAAGGAAGTGAAAAAGAGAAAAAGAGAATCAGAGAGAGAGAAAGAGAGAGAAACAAAGAAGAAAGAATGAGATGTATATCTCGATCATTTATGACCAACTCCCGATTGGGATTTTACTTTTTATTACAATCTTTGATAACATGTGATCCCGGGTATTTATTTGACAAAGTGAGGTTTTGTGTGTGTGTATGTGTGTGTTTTAATGCGTCCTATTTCTGAGGACGTGCGATATTGTGTATTTTGTATCGTATCGATTTTGTCTAAGTTATTCATTTGAGGCTTAAAATTGGGTCACTCTCTATAGTTGTTTACATTTGTTTTTTTACTGTTTCTGTTGACACTTACAATGTGTTTACTACTGTTTACGTCATAGTGTGTGTTTATGTGTTTTGTTCGATGTGTGTTCATCTCTTTTTGTCACACGTGTTTGCTCTTTCCTTTACATTCGTCTGAGTAAAATGTTTTTCTTTTGTATTTTTTCGATTTATTATTTAAGAGTAGAAAATCTATTAAGCTAGTGTGCTAGGAAAATTAACGTTTAAAAAGAAAAAGATATATAGCTATGAGCAGAATGTTTAAATTTGATTGAAGCAGTTTTAATCGATTTAGGATTCTGGTTGCATATTTTGTTTATGAATTTTATCTCACAGAAGATAAGATATTGACATCATTCATTTGATAAATTATATTACAAGAAATTCAGTGAAAAATAAATAATTTTTGAAAGTATAGAAATAAAATTTTTAAATGATTGTCTAAGTCAATTTTTATATTGAAACATTTAAAAAAGACTTAGAAATTCCTATTTAAGAAAAATGAAATTTATTAAAATGCAAAATTAAATTTGAAATTAAAACTTGACAAATGAAAACTGACAGTATCTGTTGTAGATATTCTTTTGTTATTAACAATCACACAACCTCAACAACTATAACTCCACATTTTCTTGCCGACTCGTTTATTATCGCAAGTTTCATTATGTTCTTCATTGCCACATTCCAAACTGGACCTTAACATTTATATTTTTTGTCAGCTGATGAATAATTTTGTAGTGAGTTTCTGTGTGAATGTGGATGTAGTAAGTTTCTGTGTGAATGTGGATGTAGTGAGTTTCTGTGTGAATGTGAATGTAGTGAGTTTCTGTGTGAATGTGGATGTAGTGAGTTTCTATGTGGATGTGAATGTAGTGAGTTTCTGTGTGAATGTGGATGTAGTAAGTTTCTGTGTGAATGTGGATGTAGTGAGTTTCTGTGTGAATGTTGATGTAGTGAGTTTCTGTGTGGATGTTTATGTAGTGAGTTTCTGTGTGAATGTGAATGTAGTGAGTTTCTGTGTGAATGTGAATGTAGTGAGTTTCTCTGTGAATGTGAATGTAGTGAGTTTCAGTGTGAATGTGAATGTAGTGAGGTTCTGTGTGAATGTGGATGTAGTGAGTTTCTGTGTGAATGTGAATGTAGTGAGTTTCAGTGTGAATGTGAATGTAGTGAGGTTCTGTGTGAATGTGGATGTAGTGAGTTTCTATGTGGATGTGAATGTAGTGAGTTTCTGTGTGAATGTGGATGAAGTGAGGTTCTGTGTGGATGTTGATGTAGTGAGTTTCTGTGTGAATATGAATGTAGTGAGTTTCTGTGTGAATCTGGATGTAGTAAGTTTCTGTGTGAATGTGGATGTAGTGAGTTTCTGTGTGAATGTGGATGTAGTGAGTTTCTGTGTGGATGTGAATGTAGTAAGTTTCTGTGTGGATGTGAATGTAGTGAGTTTCAGTGTGAATGTGAATGTAGTGAGGTTCTGTGTGGATGTGAATGTAGTGAGTTTCAGTGTGAATGTGAATGTAGTGAGTTTCTGTGTGAATGTGAATGTAGTGAGTTTCTGTGTGAATATGAATGTAGTGAGTTTCTGTGTGAATATGAATGTAGTGAGTTTCTGTGTGAATGTGAATGTAGTGAGTTTCAGTGTGAATGTGAATGTAGTGAGGTTCTGTGTGAATGTGGATGTAGTGAGTTTCTATGTGGATGTGAATGTAGTGAGGTTCTGTGTGAATGTGGATGTAGTGAGTTTCTGTGTGAATGTCTATGTAGTGAGTTTCTGTGTGGATGTGAATGTAGTAAGTTATTGTGTGGATGTTTATGTAGTGAGTTTCTGTGTGAATGTGGATGTAGTGAGTTTCTGTGTGAATGTGAATGTAGTGAGTTTCAGTGTGAATGTGAATGTAGTGAGGTTCTGTGTGAATGTGGATGTAGTGAGTTTCTATGTGGATGTGAATGTAGTGAGTTTCTGTGTGAATGTGGATGAAGTGAGGTTCTGTGTGGATGTTGATGTAGTGAGTTTCTGTGTGAATATGAATGTAGTGAGTTTCTGTGTGGATGTGAATGTAGTGAGTTTCAGTGTGAATGTGAATGTAGTGAGGTTCTGTGTGGATGTGAATGTAGTGAGTTTCTGTGTGGATGTGAATGTAGTGAGTTTCTGTGTGAATGTGGATGAAGTGAGTTTCTGTGTGGATGTGGATGTAGTAACGAAATGTGTGTGTGAATGTGAAAGTTGTGAATTGTTGTGTGAATGTGGGTGTAGTGAATAAATGTGTGTGTGAATGTAAAAGTTGTGAATTATTGTGTGAATGTGGATGTGAGTTTATGTGTGCATGTTAAAGTGGAGAATGTGTATGTGTTTGAGTGTGAGTGTGAAAGTAGTGAATTTGTTTGTGGATGTTAAAGTAGTGAACGTCTGTGTTTGTGAGTGTGGAGGTAGTTAATTGGGGTGTGCATGTTAAAAAACAGTCAATGTGGAAGTATTAAATCTGTGTTTGTGAATGTGGATGTAGTGAATTCATATGTGCATGAGAAAGCGTTGGATGTGAAAGAAGTAAATATATAAAAATGTTGAATTCGTACGAGGATTCTGCATGTAAATTAGAAAAGTGAATATAAAATTTAATTGAGTATGAAAGATTGAAGTTCAGTTTTTTTCAATTGCGGCTGTAATCGGAAATGATTTTCTTACGAACTTCGGTTTTAATCAATTTAGTAAAAAAAATTTATTCCGAACTTTCAAAAACCATTTTCGAAGGTTTGGTGATATTTAGAAATTATTCGAAATAGTCACAACACTTCCAAAGATTTATTGATTTTTGAAAAAACAGAATCTCAGACAATGAATTAATTCAACTAATGGAAATGAATTAATTCAACTTATGGACATGAATTAATTCAACTAATGGAAATGAATTAATTCAATTTATGGACATGAATTAATTCAACTAATGGAATTTTTCTAACTTTAGGTTATCCCACTGCCACTAACAAATATAAGACGTGGTGAATTTAAAAATATTTTCGAACATTTGCCCAAAATAATTAATTTCTCTTCTAAACACACAAATACATTACAGAACCTACAAAGTAACAACTTTTTTTTCAATTCCTTTGTAATTCAGAATTATTATCTTTTAGAACATAGATAATCAATTTTGTAAATTTAAAAAACAACAATTAAGCCGTTAAAAACCATGTTTTTTTCCACAAATCCCTTATATTTTACGAGCAGCCGGCATTTCAGTTATTACAAAAATTTTTCTTTTAAAACGATTTAAAAAAAAAATTTATTTCTGAAAACATCTACATAATTGTGTTTGATTTTTTTGTTTTTAAACAGAGATAGTTTTTATTTTTAATTACAACTTTTTTCTGTCAAAAATTTTAAAACTTTAATGGAATGCATTGTGATGAGGAGCAAGCCTATATTTCAAATTGCCCGGGGGTTTTTAAAGATTTTTCTATCAATTTTTTCTTTCTTTCCCGTTTCCTTCTTTGTTTGTTTTTCCTGTTCTGCTCGCTCTACTCGTTCCTACTAGCTTTCCCGCCTGCTCTACCGTTCCCATTTTCGCTCATTTTCCCGTTCCTTTCGCTCGTTTTCCCGTTCTCGCTCGTTCTTCCGTTCCCGTTCCCGGTGGCTCTCCCGTTCCGGGCTCGCTTTCTCGTGTCTTCTTATTTTCTCGCTTGCTTTCACGTTCCCGCTCGTTTTTTTGTTCCCGCTCGTTCTCCCTTTCCCATGGGCTCTCCCGTTCCCGCTCGTTTTTCGTTCCCGCTCGTTCTCCCGTTCCTACTCCCTTTCCCAATCCCGCTCACTCTTCCGCTACTGCTTGTTCTCCCACCTGCTTTCCCGTTTCTTTTTTTCTTCCACCACCTCCGAACGTTTTTTGCCTTTAAAATTTAAAATAGATTTGCTAAAAGCTTCTTGAAGCCTTCCAACTTTTTTACGTAAACTAAATTTGAATTAAATGTTCGTACATAAGAATTGTTAACCTGGAAAATATTTTGGTAATAAAATTTTTTTTTTAAATTAAAGAATTAAAAACTATCTTAGTTTTTTCTATTTTTAGACATCCACGCTAAAAATTGGTCCAGCGGTTTGAATTTGCATATAAGAGAAACAAACAAAAAATATAAAGAAAGTTTTAGAAAAACACTTTTTGGAGAAGCCTGAGAAACCGTTGCCCTTACCAGCAAGGATTTTGCAAAATAATTTGTTTGAAAAAAGAAATATGGAGGAAGTTTTAGAAAATGTCTGAAAAAGTACCTTTTTCTTCTTCCAGATAATCTTAAGAAGGTGGTTTATAAAAAAAAGTACCATCTCCCTATGTTATGAATATTATCAGAGAATAATGTAAAACCCCTGGAAACCGAAAATTCTTGCGTTTGTCTGGACAGTTCAGATTGTTAAGTTTGCAGAGAGAAAATTGACTTTTCCATCAAATTCAAGACATCGGTAATACTTCACAATTAATTATTTCAATTAAGAACTTTTTCTGTCAGTTTTATTGGTTAAGAAAAGAAAAAGTTTTTTTCGTCGGCAAAGTGGATTGAATGAATAATCTTTTGTGGATGTATGTTTGCCTGTGCCTACAAATGTTTGAATGTGTCTGCATATGCTAGAATATGTCTGAATGTGTTTGAGTTTGCATGCATATGTTTGAATATGCCTGCATATGTTTGAGTGTGTCTGAATGTGTTTGAATGTGCCTGAATGTGTTTGAATGTGCCTGCATATATCTGAATGTGCCTGAATAGGTTTGAGTGTGCCGGTATCTCTGCATATGTTTGAGTGTGCTTGAATATATATCTGCTTTAAGCGTGCATGCGTCTGAGTGTGCGTACATATGTCTGATTCTGCGTACATATGTTTGAGTTTGTCTGCATATGTCTGCATACGTCTTCTTGTGCCTGCATATGTCTGGGTGTGTTTAACAAGAACATATGTGCAAATAATTTTCATGCGTCCGTGTAAACTCAACCCCGAAATAATCCATCCGTTTAATTTAATTCCTATTTCGGATTAATTATTTTATTTTTAGTTTTTTTTAGTTTTATTTTTATTTTTTTTCTTTCTCTCTTTTTTTTGTCTCTCTCTCTTCCCTATCGTTCTTTTTTCTGTCTTTTTTCTCCCCATTTACATTTTCATTTTCAATTCTATTTATATCGTTTTTGTTATTAAATTTTTTTCTAATTTATTTTTTCTTCATTTTGCTTAGTTTTATTTTCTTCTATTTTTATCCACGTCATTAATAGTATTATTAATAAATGGCAAAAAAAACATTTTGCAACGCAACCCATTCAAACTAACGCCATTCTTCCTCCGATGCACGAATAAATGGAAGCGATTAAAACATAAAAATAACAAAAACACAGAATAATTGAACATAATTAAATAAAAACGGAACTAAAATAAAACATGAAATTACAAGAAATATACAAAAACATGAAATTACAATAAATATACAAAAAATGGAGTTACAAAAAATATACAAAAATGGAGTTACAAGAAATACATAAAACATGGAGTTACAAGTAATATGCATAAAAACATGAGGTTACAAGTAATATACATAAAAACATGAGATTACAATAAATATACATAAATTTACAACTGAATTGGTATAAAACTCGTTACAAAAACGCATAGAGAAAGTTGCAAAAAAGACAAAACGCCATAAAAATAATATTGATAAAAATATATTAATATATAAGAAAAACAGTTGGATGGAGATGAGAAAGAAAGGATTAGGAAGAAGAAATCGAAAGAAGAGAAAAAAGTGAAAGTTAACAGGTTTGCTCTTAATGGTGATTGAAGTGCAATGAGAAAATAAAAGTAATAATAAGAATAAGAATAATAACAGTAATAATAATGGAAAAAGAAATATTAGAAGCAGCAGCAATAATACTACTACTAATAGATATTAGATTAATAAGGACGATGATGATGATAACGATGATGGTGATAACGATGATGATGACGATGATGACGATGATGATGATAATAATGAAGATGATTATGATAATAATTATGTTGATGACGATGACGACGACGACAATGAAAACGACGACGATGACGATGACTATGATGAAGATGGTGATGATGATCAAAATGACTTTGACGTTGTCGTTTTGTCGTTGCGGTTGTTTATAAAACGAATGACTTGTTGTTGTTGTTGTTGTTATTATTAAAACTTTATTTTTTAGTTTTCTTTCGTCCTGTCTACCGTGATTTCTTAATGTTTCTCATCAGCACTAATTCATGTCAAGTTCTGTCCATCTGCTATCTCTCTCTACGGAATAACAACTGTACACATAAGAGTACTGCATGGGCCGATTTGCGCGGTCCGGTCAATCGGTTACACGGGCCATCCAGGCCCATCGGTTACTCGGTCGAGCCCGGCCGGTCGGTTACTAGGCCCGGCCCGTTTCGTAGGCCAAAATTTTAGGCTCGATCAGGCCCGTCTAATTTTGGCCCATGCCGCTTTTACAGGCCTAAAATCACTTATCTTTGGTAACAAATTTCGTCCCGGCCCATTTAAAAATCATAAACATCATTTTTTTTATTAAATTTTGGCACGGGCAATGAGCCCCTCGCCAGCAACTGAAAAGGGCAACTTCAAAAAATTAAAATGAAAAAAATACGTATGGCAAAAAAGAAAACAAAAATAAACAAATAAAAATACAAAGTCTACTAAAACGCATATTTTTTTTTATCATGGCCAAGCCCGTGCATTGCTCAAGCACACATTATTTTTACATGAAA
>OZ022239.1:48852617-48907617 GCA_963978895.1 Erpobdella octoculata | reverse complement strand
TTGTGCTCTCTTAAATATATCTTTATATAAAGAAACATATCGAGCTAACTGAGTGGTGTCGGCGGCTAAAATCTTATATATAAAATGATTTTTTTTATTTTGAGTTTAAAAAAAAGTAAATATTCGACACAATTCAATGTGACTCTATATCTTAGACCTTTAAAATCTCTGAATCACTTATCGAACTTTACTCTCTGGCGGGCTTAGTTTTTTCAAAACGAATGCGAAGACAGGCATATCCTTTGCAGACGTTGATGACGCTAAATCGAGTTTAAAATTTTTATTTTTCCATCATATGTCCAATTATCTGATAAAATTGTAGTAATATAGTCAAAATGATGATGGTGATGGTGGACGTAGCACAGTGGTGAAAGCAGTTAATGCTATCATCCTGCCGTCGTGGGTTCACATCTCAGTCACGGCGAGGCGTAATTCCGTTGAGCAAGGAATTCACTCACACTGCTCAGGCCAACTCAGCCTTTCATCCTTCACTGGTCGATAAATGAGTACCAGTTTCACGACTGGGGTGTAATAGGGTTCTGCACTTTCCAATTTCGGAGACACGTGCGGGTGGCAGGTAACACTGTGTGATCCCATATGCACGAGCAGTTCCCGGCGCTGCTGTGGTATTATCAATACGAAGTAGCATCCTAATGTTCAATACATTTACATTTACATTCATTTACAAAACTCGTGTGTTCATACTCAAAAACAACGATGCTCGCCCCAAGCTTACTGCTTTGCTCGCTTAAATATATCTTCATATGAAGACTCCTATCGAGTTAAGTGAGTGGTGTCGGTCGCTAAAATTAATTAGAAAATATTGAGATTAACGCAAATAAATATTATTTATTTATTGGGTTTATAAATGGTTTGAGTTTAAACTTTAAAGACACAATTACTGCTAACAGAAAATATCATCTGTAGAAGCTTCGACATCAATAATTCAACCGAAATATGTTTTTAAGATTTTTTTCTCAATATTTATTATATTAACAAATATTGAGAGAGTTGAATGATTAAGAACTTACGAGCTCAGATGAATTGCTCCCAGATGTGTGACGTGAGAATGAAACAAGCTTTGTCATTGTCTGTGATTATTAAAGACTAAAAATAAATTGCACACTGGAAAAGTGAAGATTTTTCATTCCAATGAAATGATAAGTCTTAGTGTGCTGGAGAGAATGTGTAGAGGTATTACTCAAATTCCGTTGTTTTTTTCCTTTCAAATATCAACTGAAGTTTTTTCTTTAAAAGAAAACATCTAAATAGGCTACTTCAAAAGAACAAACTGTCGACTGTATAAATTGTTTTGTTCTGTTAAATAAAATATAAACAAAACTGCGTTCTTTGAAGTTTTTGAATGAAATGACACTAGGTCGGTTTTGGCCAGAAACAACAAAAAAAAACAAAAAAAAGAGGCTCATATTTTGAAATGGTCGTTGAAATTTTTTTACGATCGAATTGGAAAACTAACCAAAGTAGAAAACTTCTAAAGCATAAAAATCATATTATAGTGATCATAAAATTAAAAATGCAGCTCAACTCGATTTAAAAATAAAAACAAAAAAGTCAAGTTGTTCACAGAAACCACTTTTATTCAAATCAGTTTACATTATTATTATTATTATTATTATTATTATTATTATTATTATTATTATTATTATTATAATTATTATTATTATTATTATTATTATTATTATTATTATTATTATTATTATTATTATTATTATTATTATTATTATTATTATTATTATTATTATTATTATTATTATTATTATTATTATTATTATTATTATTATTATTATTATTATTATTATTATTATTTGTATTATTATTATTATTATTATTATTATTATTATTATTATTATTATTATTATTATTATTATTATTATTATTATTATTATTATTATTATTATTATTATTATTATTATTTGTATTATTATTATTATTATTATTATTATTATTATTATTATTATTATTATTATTATTATTATTTATTTCTCCAACAGAAGGACCCGTAGGACAGCATAAAGCGTACGTTCGAACAGAATTCAAAGCAAAAATAAAAGAAAAATAATTACATTACATTTTTTATTATTGACAGATTTTTTTCCTTCATAATACATTTCCTCCGACTACCACTCCATCACCGCCTGGGTGGTGTCATTATTGTTTTTGTTTAAACAAAAAACTCAGAGTGAGGCCAACGTGAAATTATCACGTCAATTTCTCTTAAATATCTTACTACTGCGGCGGGATTCGAACCGCCGTCAAACCGACCAATGCGCCACCGCCTCATCATTAGGCCATCTGATTTTTTTTCATTATAAAGTCATTATTTTTTTGGTATATTTTATTCTTAGCTATTCTTCATTTCTTATTAACTATTTGTTGTAATTTATTCCGTTGTAATTTGACCACATCCGTCTTGAGTGGCTGACGACCACCTACGAACAAATCGCCTTATATGGTTGTGGTCGTTTGTTTCTGGTTTTTTGTTTTGGTCTTTGTTCAACAATTCCGTTGTCATTAATATCGCATTCCTGCCGGTGAGCATGTCACATCACTAACGACACATCCGGGTCACATTATCGTCACCATTACCATCATCATCATCATCATCATCATCATCACCACAATCATCAACACTGAAACCATCATTATCATTATCATCATCATAATAATCACCATCAACGAGACCGGCATTATCATCATCATCAACATTATCACTATAAATATAAAACACATTTTGGTAAAATCATGATCATTTTCATCATTATCGAGACCGGCATAATCATCATTATCACTATCAATGTAACCCATAATCATCATCATCATCATCATAATCATCATCATCATCATCATCATCATCATCACCATCACCATCATCATCATCATCATCATCATCATCATCATAATCATCATCATCATCATCATCACCATCATCATCATCATCATCATCATCATCATCATCATCATCATCATCATCATCATCACCACCACCATCATCATCATCATCATCATCATCATCATCATCATCATCATCACCATCATCATCATCACGCATTGGTAATTTCTTTTCCATTTCAATCCATCGCCTGCTATGATCCGTGCAGACTTACAGAATAATGGAGCCGCAACTAATTTGCAAAGACGAAAATTTCTGTTGAAGGTCATCAGTTCTAATATTTGACGTATTTCAGATTAGACGTCACTATTGAGTTATATCTGTAGATAGCTTATTTATTTAACTTAATTTATTGTTATATTTTTTAGAAAACGATATTTGAGAAATAGACCAACAAATGAGTAACTAATGCATAAAAATGTTTCGTTATAGAAATAATATTATTGCTAATTATTTCAATAAACGGATTTACTAATAAAATTTCTTCTTCTTCTTCTTCTTGATTTGTTCGGGATGAATAATTGATTGATTAGTTCGTTGTTGTTGTTTGTTTGTATATTTTAACTTCTTTTATGTCTCATTCTATAAACACGAAATGTGTTAATGCATGTATGGACTGTATGTGAAAGTTTCGATCTGTTGAAGCATGTGTGTGTGTGTGTGTGTATTTGTGTGTGTGTATTTGTGTGTGTGTGTGTGTATTTCTGTGTGTGTGTTTCCATCCTCTTTCGTAGCCGTCTTCACATTATTACTTCACCATCTTTATCATCATCATCATCATCATCATCACTGTTTTCACCATCATCATCATCATCATCACTGTTTTCACCATCATCATCATCATCATCATCATCATCATCATCATCATCATCATCATCATCATCATCATCATCATCATCATCATCATCATCATCGTCGTCGTCATCGTCATCATCATCGTCGTCGTCGTCGTCTTCACTATGAAAGTAGTACTTGATTATAATAACCAGCACGTGCAAGTGCACTCCCACACTTTCTTCTCCTTCTAATGTGATTTAAATTCTCTTTTTTTTTTAATAAAATTCACCTTTATGACAATCAATCAAATATTCCTTCAATCTTTAAATAAATGCTTTCAATCACTTTTCGCAGCCAATAATTCTACTTCATCGTCTTTCACCTGCTTTCTTCACTAAATTATATCGCATAACTTTAATTTCTCCCGATTTAATGTTGACTAATTAGGACTTTTAATTGCATAGAATTCATTTAATTCATTATCGATTATAGGTGCATAGTAAATTATTTGTATTAATTGCAAAATAAATTATTTTGTAATTTTTTGAGTTTGTTATTTAACACAATGAAATGCGCTTGTAATATTTGTTTTCAAAAACAATGAAATTTCTCTCAATTTATAAACACTCATAAAGGTACATAGTAAATTATTTTTATTAATTGCAGATTGTTTCTTCTCCTACTTTCTTGGAATTTAAACATCTTATTGCTCAAATGGATTTATCTCTATTTTTGTCTGATATACGTTGAATGAGTCGCCATCTTACTGTCGATGTTTTTCTCTAATATTATTACTATTATTATTTTCTTCTCATTAGAGTGTTACTTATTTTGTCATTCTGACTGTAAATGTTATTGTACATATTTTTTTTTTCGGGATGGAGTTAGCGATTCATTGAATCCTTCCACTCGTTTGTGAAAAATAAATAAATAATGAACAAATAAAATAAATAAATAATAAATTATTATTTAATTTTGTTGCGTCTGTTATTTAACCGCATAGTGTGTCAATGAAATTCGTTTGTAATATTTGTTTTTAAAACATTGAAATTTCAATCATCTTCCAAACACTTTTATATGAAGCGTCTAAAGTAGAGACTGTTTTAAGAAAGAGTTCAATGAAATAAAAAAAAATTATCTGTTATCTTAATAATTTAAAATTAATTTCTTTTTCGTAGGTCGAAATTTTTCCAAAGGAGAAGAAGAAGCGACAACGTGGAAAAGAAGTCGCGCGGCTTCTACGAGAACCTCGAACTGAAGCCGTCACGTGCGGGGTCACTCCCCGAGGTCACGAACGAGAGCACGTACATCTCACGGGACACCCGCGAAGTGCCGGCTAGGGGTGGGGGAGGAGGGGGCGGCGATGGCAGCGCGGCAATCGAGATGGCTGGTGATAATAAGAGGTGATGCAGTTCTCTCTGAAACTAGGTCATATTTTATGAAGTTCTCGAGAACCATCTTCTTGTCGTCACCTCTGACTTTTACCGGCTTGTGTGCGTGTGTGTATGAGTGCGTGTGCGTGTGATCGTATATGTGGATGCGTGTGATTATGTATGTGGATGCGTGTGATTATGTATGTGGAAAATGTGGATACATGTGATCATGTATGTGGATGCGTGTGATCATGTATGTGGAAGTGTGTGATCATGTCTGTGTGGATGCGTGTGATCATGTCTGTGTGGATGCGTGTGATCATGTCTGAGTGGATGCGTGTGATCATTATGTGGATGTGTGTGATCATTATGTGGATGCATGTGATAATGTTTATGTATGGATGCATGTGTATATTCGGTACAATTTTTATTTGAAATACACATTCGTTGTAATTTCTAATAACCAATCAATTAAAAAAAACAAATATTGTTTGCATAAAATGTAAAAAAAAAATTTATTGAATTAATTGTAAAACATAAATACTTAATCGCATTATTGAAATGTCAATAACACAGACAGATGTTTTCTATTCTGTTATTTCAAATGAAACACCAGTTTTAAATCATAAAAAATAAAATTGTATTTTTTTCCTTCTTCAGAGCATTGTCGCCCGACAACGAAAACATCGATCTTGTTGTTGCTTCATACAAGCAGAGCGTTCTAGGTTCGTTATAAGCATATCTTTTATAAATGCTTTTATTAACTTCTAATTTCAGTTTCTCTGTTTCTATTCTTTCAATCAGTTTCTGAGTCCCTTCTTGATGATAGATTTTCTTAAAATTTTGTATACATGCTCTTGTTTGATGACAATGCAATATTCAATAATTAGTTTTGCAATAAGTCAATTAATTTAGCTAATCATAACTTTGCATTTTGTGACTTAATCAAAAAAGTAAACAAATTGATTTTAAAATGTGTGTTCTAATAACATAAAAGCATTTGGTTAAAAAACTTTATTTTAGGTTTGTTGATTTAAAATTATAAACGTCTTTATTTAAAATTATTGGTGATCACTAGCTACCGCAAAAACAATTACTAATAATAATTTAAAAAAAAATTAAAAGTGTATGACTGGGTACCATAGACTTATGGTGTGGCGACAAAATCTGGTGAAGCAAAAAAATATTTTTTTACCGAGTAAAAAGTTAATTTTTTTAGGCTAAAGTTCTTTCAAGCATCAAACATAATTTTGTTTGTTTTTTTTGTTAAGATGAACATTTGGCAAAAAATTAGCTCAACTTCTTTAAAAAAAAATTTTTCAGCCAATCAAATTTCGATGCAAATTGATGACGTCAGTGAAAGCCCCAGTCATCAGCGAGCCAATCAACGCTCAAAGAACAAAACCCCTTCACCTGTTAGCTCACTGTGCAACCAATCGAGAGACAGGTCGTGTCTACAAATCCCCACCGACGTCTCGGATTGGCGGTTGAAACACGACAGTTTTATGCAATCAGAAAAAGCCGGAAGTTTTGGGGGCTACAGCGAGCCCAGACCCCCTAACCCCACGTGAGTTGTTTGCTGAAAACTAAACTTATGCGGAGTTCAAGAATGCGTCGAAAAGTGATGGATGGATTCGATTTGACCTTATTTGGTTCTCAATCCCCGAGCAATGTAATTAATGGTCGAGCCGCTTATTAATACAGCGATAACGAAGAACGTTAAATACTTTCAAAGCAAAATAAATGCGCGCAATTTATTCGATGGAAACGAAAAATCATTCAGAAATTTTTTTTTTTAAAATGGAGACAAAAAAAACTGGAAAACTAAGTTGTATTTAAGAAAGTTGAAAATTAATCTTCAATTGGATAATAAAGAAGACTTCTGAATCTGCACGCACGATTCCACTGAAAAATTTTTTAGGGTTGCAGGACCGAGGAAATGTCAACAAAACAAAGTCGAGTTTATTGTTTCAATTCCCGGAATAAACGTGCAAAGCAAAATTTAAAAAAAAACTATGTATAAATTAAAGTTTATGTTTATTATATTGAAATATATTTATCAATGTTTAATAAATAAAATATATATATATATATTTATATATATATATATATATATATATATATATATATATATATATATATATATATATATATATATATATATATATATATATATATATATATATATATATATATATATATATATATATATATATATATATATATATATATATATATATATATACTAGCATCAAAGCCTGCCGGACGACAGGCCTAAAAAAGAAAAACACATATATTTAACTCTAAAAAGAATTGTATTATCTACTACAAAATAACAATCTCTATAAAAAAAAATAATCTAAAACATGATAAATGTGCAATTTATATATTTTATACCTTTCTGTATCAGTAACTTCACTTTGGGTTTTTAAAATATTGTAGAAAAGTTAAAATTTTCAAAAAATTATATAAACTTGAAATCTTTAGTTTCTGTTAAAATTACTAAACTGTTACTATCCCAATGTTATTTTCCATCTACAGTTTTTTTTATTTAATTTTTAATTCACAAGTTATTTTGTATCTATCTCTTGTTATATAAAAATAATACTGAGCTGATATTCTTTCGCTAGCAGCTGTTAAAGCTGCAAATATTAGTCGCAAGGCTGAGACGGTTATCATGCATAATTTAATGCACCTCCAGCTGTTATATGCTGGCTGAATAATCTTTTGCTACATTAAAAATCTGTTTAGACTTTTTGTTGTCATTTATTTGTTTTTGCTATTTGTTTTTGCATTTTTTCCCATTTTAAGTTTTGAATTTTAAATTATTTCATATCATGTTAAATTATTTTTTCAGTTCATTCAAATTTGTTTTCAAAATTGTTATTGCTGCATAATTTATTTCCCAGGGGTTGTTTTTTCCGTTTTCAGCATTTTTATTCAAGTCAAATATTTTTTTTTATGTTGTTGAAGTTTTATTTATATCAACATTTATGTCAAAAAAATATTTGCAAAATAAAATGAAACTGAAATAATGATTATTCTGTCTGAAAAGTGTCTTGCAAGGATATTTTTCAGAAAATTTAGTTCTTTTTTGTTACATTCAGGTTCCCGTGCGTCGAATATGTCTTTGTCTGAAATTCTAAAATTTGCTTTCTTCTTTAAGATGTTACATTTTTGCGAAAAAATAGCAATTATTAAATTCCTACGAGAATAGTTTTGAGAATAATAAAAAGACCAAAAAAACTATTGTTTACTGTTACGACTAAAAAGAGAAAAAATATTAGAAAAATGAAAACGAACTAAAGAAAAAACCCACAAAAATCAGTTAGAGTAACAAAAAAAAAGAACAGAAAATAAGAATCTACTGAGAACAACATGAACACGCATGTCAGATAGAAACCCAAAAACTGCTTCAAATAATTTTTTATTAAAAACGAAGAAGCCAACAAGCAGAGATTATTATTTGTTTATTTTTTTTATTTGAAAGCTGCTTAAATTATTTAGTGTTAACTACGGGATGATCTTGTGGTTAGAAAACATTTTTTCGACTCTCTTCTAATTAAAAACAATTTGATTTGTGACAAAAATTGTTTTTTATAGATTTTTTAAACTGTTTAAAAATCGATAAAACCGTTTTGTTTTTTGTTAATTTTTTCTTTTGAATTGTTTTAAATTTTTTTCCCAACACAGCCCTGAAAGGAGTACCAGTGAAGATGTTTCAGCTGAAGGATTTCAAGGCGGAAATAAACATTGCACCTCGCTGTAAGTGTTTCCTTTCTCTTACTCCGTAGTAGCTCTTTGCTTATTTTCACTTTCTTTTTATCTCTATCTTTCAATCTTGTTTTCTTCATTTTCTGTTCATGCTTTTTTTCACAGCACACTCACAGTCCATACGCGTACACAAAAAACACAAACACTAACTTACAAAACACATGGCCATGCTCATAAGCGAAGTAAACGCATAAACCATAAGTCCATACACAAAACATACACACACACACGCAAAATCACATGCACATACACATACGCAAAACACACACACACATAAACCACATACTCATACACGAAGCACAAATACACACAAACCTCAAGGCAAACACACATTTTTGTGAATTTCAATCCCAAAGGCAAATTCTACTCAGAACCTTATTGGTCATCAGTCTTTTTCTCTGAAAAAAATGAACAACATATGGCCTTCTACGTTTCAATCAATAAATTATTTTTTCTCTCTAATTACAACACCATATGATTATTCATTAATGACAGAAATAAAAACCAATGTAATTACTATTGCAATTCAAGTCTGGATAAAGGAGGAGGGACAGTTAAAAGGATCAAACTTTGATCCACGAGAGGAAGTACTTATGTGCTTCCTACATACAGCCAGTTCAGTCTTAAAACACTTGGTTTAAAGGACTATAAACTTAAACTATCATTTAAAAAAATACTATTGCAATTATACTTCTAAAGGAAAGCAAAAGCTGAAAGATCGGCCATTAGGTCAGGTCTAAAATATGAAAACAAATCGCTACTGTATTTTTGCTAATAAAACTTTCCCTCAGAAAATAAAAAATGAAACATTTTAAATAAGAAATTAAACTCGTTAAATTTAGTTTTAATAGCATTTTGAATACGATTTACCTCTCCAAGCACGTCTAAATGCGTGTCATATTTGCAAAAACACACTTGTAAAAAATTGATGTTTTTTTCACAAATTTATTTTATTTTAAAGCCTGTAATCCACGATTACCAACAAAACTGTAGCCACTCAATGTACTGCTATTTGATGCAGTTTTTGCATGGGTGGCTCTATGGCTCAGAGTATCAATCTTTAGAAGTTTTTAAACCCAGACAATTTGTCCTGCTGTTGATTTCTTTGGCAGATCGAACTTGATTAAATTAATTATAAAACATTCCTCATAACCATAGCTGTTTCTGTTGACGTACAGATTGACTAAAGGCGAGCCTCACCACCGCAAGTCCAGTCAGATTGATCTCTCGCATCGCCACAACACCGGAGATAGGAGATTCAAAGAGCGTCTTTCGTCTGGCTGCATTGAGACCAGGTACTCGAAGAATGCTGGCGCTCCAGCTGGCGTTTACAGCAATCAGAGATCTGTATCCAGTGACGTCAGTAGGGAGGGGCGACGAAATAGCAGCACCACGTCTGCCAGTTTCGATGGTAAAATTTTTTTGTTAATTAAGGAGTGTTTTTAATATTTCTGGAGCTTATTAAACATTACTGAACGCTTATTCGTTTAAAAATTTAAATAAAAAATATAATTAAACAAAAAATTTAATTATAATTTTATTTCAAAATAACTAAACGTAGAAAATAATTTAAAATTTTTTTCAATCTTCGATTTTTGTCCTTATCTGATTTTGTCGAACTTTTCATTCAGACTGCTTTGATTTTGTAAGAAAATCTTTTTTATCATTAGATCTTTTAGTATTTTAATTTCACTCCTAGTCATTCACCACATTATTGTTCATCTATCCATGTCATTATCCTACCTACGTCCATCCCATCATCTCTCATGTATCCATCACACCATCATTCGAATGTCCACCACATCATTACCCGTCTATTTATTACATCATCTCTCATATTTCCATCCCATCATCCCTCATATTTCCATCCCATAATCTCTCATATTTCCATCCCATCATCTCTCATATTTCCATCCCATCATCTCTCATATTTCCATCCCATCATCTCTCATATTTCCATCCCATCATCTCTCATGTTTCCATTCCATCATCTTTCATGTTTCCATCCCATCATCTCTCATATTTCCATCCCATCATCTCTCATATTTCCATCCCATCATCTCTCATGTTTCCATTCCATCATCTTTCATGTTTCCATTCCATCATCTTTCATGTTTCCATCCCATCATCTCTCATATTTCCATCCCATCATCTCTCATATTTCCATCCCATCATCTCTCATGTTTCCATTCCATCATCTTTCATGTTTCCATCCCATCATCTCTCATGTTTCCATTCCATCATCTCTCATATTTCCATCCCATCATCTCTCATATTTCCATCCCATCATCTCTCATGTTTCCATTCCATCATCCTTCATATTTCCATCCCATCATCTCTCATATTTCCATCCCATCATCTCTCATGTTTCCATTCCATCATCTCTCATGTTTCCATCCCATCATTCCTCATATTTCCATCTTATCATCTCTCATGTTTCCATCCTATCATTCCTCACATTTCCATCTTATCATCTTTCATATTTCCATCCTGTCCATCCATCCAATCATTATCTAAATTACGCATCCAGCATTTTCGCCATCCTTCAAACTATTTTTTCGATCTTTCCTCTTTCAAACTCACCACTAGCTCTTTCTGATTACTTAAGCATCCTGAGATCTGTCGATCTATCTCTTCCCAACATCAGAGACAATTAAGCGATGACCGCTACAAGATTCTTCTTTTAATGTTAAAATTTTCACAGCGAGATATATTTCTCATTTCTATTCTATTAACATTAATATCATCTGCATAAAAAATTGTTTTACTGTTTTTATTTTCCATTCAAGTGTTCCTTGTATCAAGATTAAAAATTTTTTTTTACTTTTTTCTGTTTACAATTTGATATTTCGAAACATTCCTACCAAATAAAAAGAAACGAACTCGTTTTCTGCTCTTTCATAATTTCACAATACTCTCCAAAGGAGTTGTCCGAAACTTATCTTTGTTAAATTTCTTCAGCTTCTTACTAGGCCGCTCTTGCAGTATACTTAAAGACATGGTCACCTCTACTCCATTATTTCTCATTCAATCTTGTCGCGTTTAGAAATCTTTATTTTCAAGCCTTACACAAAAGTTTTGAATTTAAAAGCATAATTCAAATACATAACTTTTTATATTCTACTGAAAATTTGATTCAAACAAGAAAACTTGCGATTCAACCTGAATACGATTAATAAGGAAAATTCCACAAACGCCTACACAGATATAACAAACAAACATAGCAATATTAAATAAAATATTTTTAGATGTCATTCAAACAACTCATGACATTAAAACTATAACGTAATAACTTTTATCGATCCAAATGTCAAAGCTTACTAAAAAAAAAAAAAAAAAAGAAAAAGAATGTCAAAGAGGAAATACGGAACGCGTTGTAATACGCAAAACTAGCTAAAAAACTGTTACTTGTTGTTTTTAATATTTACTTCAGTTTTTATTTTTTTCTAAATAAAAAAGAAATTTAAATGGTTGTGTAGTTGAATTAGCGCAAGAGATTGGAGGAGGTCTGCAGTTGAATTGTCGCATGGAATTGGAAGAAGTCTGCATTTGAAGCTGTCGCAAAAAATGGTGGAAGAAAATTTTTTGTTTCAAGTAGTCATGAAAAATAGCGAGAAAGTCGAAATGGCTTCATCAGCACATGAGATAAGATTTTCTCAGTGGCTGTATTGCTTACATTAGCATCACCATAATCATCATCATCATCATCATCAACATCGTCATCATCATCATCATCATCGTCAACACCATCATCAACATCATCATATTCGTCATCATCATCATCAACATCATCATCATTATCATCAACATCTTCGTTGTCGTCGTCGTCGTCGTCATTTGCCTCAACCATAAATACAATCGGCATCACCACCACCAGGCAATTGGTAACACAACCTGGTTAGATATCTCGGCAATAAGCACATTTTGATTAAACAATTGCCAGCAACACGACCTGCGTGTGGTGGTGGTGATGATGATGATGATATTTGACGATAAAAATCATGCTGTTAATAATGATGGCGATGACGACGATTACGATGATGCTGGTGCTGATGATGATGACGATGTCGATGATGAGGACGACGACTACGATGATGATGACGATGATGATGACGACGTGCTATGCACAGCGGCGCTAATCAATTATGACCCCAAAGTTCTTTATCGTCTTCATCTTATGAACTATTTTCACCGAAGGTTAACTACATGCGAATTTACGATATTCTCTTCCCATTTTCACCTACATCCCACACACACACACACCAATCCACACACACACACACACACACACCCCCACACACACACACACAAACACACACACACACACACTTTAACCTATTCTCCTTCATTCATCCTAACCCGCCTTCACCCGCGGAGTTCAATCCGCCACTCACCGACCGTCATCAGCCTCACACAAGCATTCAATTTAGTGAAATGTCGGAAACTAGTTTCCGCAATTTTGTCGGATTTCATTCGGGTGAATTGAATTGCCTCTATTTGCCTTGATGTCCATGCATTCTATGTCCTAATTGATTATGACTAAATTATTGTGTCCATGCCAGAATCTCGCGTATATCAAATTTTAAAGATCATTTCAATTTTATTTAAAATTTGCCGCACCAACAATTTGTTTTTTTTTTACTCATCTCAAAAGCAGACATGAAAGCTAGCTACTACTACTACATATTAATTGCATGAAGGCTAGCTACAACATGTTAACTACGTAGCAGACAGCTACTAAAACTCCGCCTTGCTTTTGCTAGCCAATCCTGAGCCTGGGAAAAGGAGGAGGGAAAGTTAAAAATATTAAATTATGGTCCACGACAGACAGTACTTAGGTGCTTCCAACATACAGCCATTATAGTCTTAAAACACCTGGTGTAAAGGACTATAAACTATTATAAGAAAAAGGACATATTAACTACGTTACAAGCAGCTACTTCATATTAACTACGTTACAAGCAGCTACTTCATATTAACTTCGTTATAGGCAGCTTCTTCATATTAACTACGTTACAGACACCTACTACATATTAACTACGTTACAGGCAGCTACTTCATATTAACTACGTTACAGACACCTACTACCGGCGACAGCAAGAACTTCAACAGCTACACCTGCAGCACAAGCAGCAACGCAAACCTCTTATATCTTCCGTCTCCTCAAGCTCAGCTCTGCCCAACAGCAGCCACAAAAACGCCAATATCAACAACTGGCCAAGCAGCCACAACAATAAAACCTTCCGTCCACATTGGCAAGCCCAGCGACAGGCGGCCGTCGAAATCTACGTCGAGCACCCGGCCGAAGACGACGACAACGCAGCCCAGGAATATTCCGGCAACCAACCGCGGCGTCTGTCCTTCACCAAACTCAGGGCCCCCGAGGTTTTCTACGGGTCGAGACAGCCGGAAAACGACGAGGACGATACAATCACAGATGTTGAAATTGAAGAGGCGGTCAAGCACACAAAGGGAAGGTCCGTGTCATGACAGATTTTATGTACCACATTATTTTTTTGGTATGCGGACTTTTCATCAAAGGACGATTCATCAAGGGACTGTTCATCAAGGACTATTCATCAAGAGGACGGTCCATCATAAGGACTGTTCTATGTACCACATTATTTTTTTTTTTGCTATCTTTCGTTCTTTTTCTCAATTTCTTTTTCTCTCTTTTTTTGCTCCCTTTCTTTCTTCTTTTTCTCTCTCTTTTCTCTAAGTTAAATAGCTTAGAAAAAGAAATATACAGCTAAATTGATAAACAGAACTTTAAATCAATTCTATAAATATTAATGAAAATCCGGTTTATATTTTAATTCATTTTTTCTGATTCGTTAGTTGAAAAAATTATTGTTTTCTAAATATAGTTAACTTTAACTATATTAAATAAATTTCAACTTTGCGCTATTTTTCTTGAACGTAAAAATTATTTATTTAATTTAGTAAACCAAAACAAATAAGTTAAACAATTTTTTACATATTAAAAATTGGAAAGAAAATATTTATTTTAGGCATTCCAACAAATACATTGCACCGGAAAAACACTTTATGATTCCGGAAGTTATGCAATAAAGCCCAAAAAAGGTTTATTGGTCATGAAACGTGAAATAAGGAGCAAATTTTTTTTTAACTTCTCTTTTAATCTTCCCTTCTATAAGGACTACATCCATGCCAAAATTATGTTCAGATTTCTCCCGCGGTTCGGATTTGTATAAAGAACTAGCGGGGTAACCCGTCGTTTCCCTAGGTTTAAAAGGTTTTGCTATCGTTTTTCTTTCTTTCTCTCTTTCTTTTTCTTTTTCTCTCTCTTTCTCTTTTTCTCTCTCTTTCGCTCACGTTTTCTTCTCCGCTTGTTCTACCCTGCTCTTTCTCGCTCAGAGGTGGACATGGTTTGGGTTGTCCCATGAGTTAGATTGGGTTGGGCTGGGTTGGGTTTGGTTGTGCTGAGATGGGTTGGGTTGAGCTGGGATGGGCTGGATTGGATTGAGTTGGGTTGAGTTGAGTTGGGTTGGATAGGTCAAAATTTTTTACACGAGCGTTGGCTGGGATGGGATGGGTTAAAAAAATTTTTATTTAAAAAAAATTGTGTTGGCTGGGTCAGAAAATTTAACTTTTTAGTTGGGTCGGTTTGAGCTGGGTTGGGTTGAGAAATTTGTGGGCTGGGTTTTGATGGGTCACCAAAAATGAAACCGCGACCACTTCTGCTCTTCCTCAGCTCAAAAATAGAATTTGTATTCAAATATTTTTTGTGTTTAAACTTTTAATTAAAGGTTTTATTTATTTCTTCAGTTTTGCGTCTGTTTTCATTCGGCAGCGTGGAAAAAAAGTGTAACCTTATCTTCAATAATTAATAAAGCAGTCCCGACGACATCTTTGCATCATCGTTGATTGGGATTAATCTTATGCACCATTGCGTTTGTTAATTTCTAAAATAAAATAAAAGTAGTAAAATCTCATTTTACTGATTTATATTCAAGGTAACTTTATATAATAAAAATAATTTACTTCATTGCAACGTTTAGGTCATAGAATGAACAAACATGAATACATTTAAAAAGTTTTTTTTTTTAAATAATGTGAAACTGAAAAAAAAATAAGGTTATAAAAGAATGGCTAGAACATGGGCTGCAGAGCCAGTCAATGTGACCGATGTGACATGAAAAAGTTAATGCAGTTATATGGACACCATTGAATGCCATATCGTGAACAATAAGTAGCTCGCATGAGTGAGTTAGTGAGTGAGTGAGCGAGTGAGTGAGTGAGTGAGTGAGTGAGTGATTGAGTGAGTGAGTGAGTGAGTGAGTGAGTGAGTGAGTGAGTGAGTGAGTGAGTGAGTGAGTGAGTGAGTGAGTGAGTGAGTGAGTGAGTGAGTGAGTGAGTGAGTGAGTGAGTGAGTGAGTGAGTGAGTGAGTGAGTGAGTGAGTGAGTGAGTGAGTGAGTGAGTGAGTGAGTGAGTGAGTGAGTGAGTGAGTGAGTGAGTGAGTGAGTGAGTGAGTGAGTGAGTGAGTGAGTGAGTGAGTGAGTGAGTGAGTGAGTGAGTGAGTGAGTGAGTGAGTGAGTGAGTGAGTGAGTGAGTGAGTGAGTGAGTGAGTGAGTGAGTGAGTGAGTGAGTGAGTGAGTGAGTGAGTGAGTGAGTGAGTGAGTGAGTGAGTGAGTGAGTGAGTGAGTGAGTGAGTGAGTGAGTGAGTGAGTGAGTGAGTGAGTGAGTGAGTGAGTGAGTGAGTGAGTGAGTGAGTGAGTGAGTGAGTGAGTGAGTGAGTGAGTGAGTGAGTGAGTGAGTGAGTGAGTGAGTGAGTGAGTGAGTGAGTGAGTGAGTGAGTGAGTGAGTGAGTGAGTGAGTGAGTGAGTGAGTGAGTGAGTGAGTGAGTGAGTGAGTGAGTGAGTGAGTGAGTGAGTGAGTGAGTGAGTGAGTGAGTGAGTGAGTGAGTGAGTGAGTGAGTGAGTGAGTGAGTGAGTGAGTGAGTGAGTGAGTGAGTGAGTGAGTGAGTGAGTGAGTGAGTGAGTGAGTGAGTGAGTGAGTGAGTGAGTGAGTGAGTGAGTGAGTGAGTGAGTGAGTGAGTGAGTGAGTGAGTGAGTGAGTGAGTGAGTGAGTGAGTGAGTGAGTGAGTGAGTGAGTGAGTGAGTGAGTGAGTGAGTGAGTGAGTGAGTGAGTGAGTGAGTGAGTGAGTGAGTGAGTGAGTGAGTGAGTGAGTGAGTGAGTGAGTGAGTGAGTGAGTGAGTGAGTGAGTGAGTGAGTGAGTGAGTGAGTGAGTGAGTGAGTGAGTGAGTGAGTGAGTGAGTGAGTGAGTGAGTGAGTGAGTGAGTGAGTGAGTGAGTGAGTGAGTGAGTGAGTGAGTGAGTGAGTGAGTGAGTGAGTGAGTGAGTGAGTGAGTGAGTGAGTGAGTGAGTGAGTGAGTGAGTGAGTGAGTGAGTGAGTGAGTGAGTGAGTGAGTGAGTGAGTGAGTGAGTGAGTGAGTGAGTGAGTGAGTGAGTGAGTGAGTGAGTGAGTGAGTGAGTGAGTGAGTGAGTGAGTGAGTGAGTGAGTGAGTGAGTGAGTGAGTGAGTGAGTGAGTGAGTGAGTGAGTGAGTGAGTGAGTGAGTGAGTGAGTGAGTGAGTGAGTGAGTGAGTGAGTGATGTTAACTCTGCAACCATGCGAGCTTCACATGTCATGACTCGGTCGTTCAACAGGTCAAACGAATTGCAAGTTAACGCTTCCGTTTCCTTGCATAATTATTTTTATATTGTTTTGTTTTTAAATTTATTTTTTCTTGTTTATATATATGAAAAAATCGTTGACAATTTTACTATAATTTCAGTATCATAAGCGGTCAGTTTTGAAAAGATTTGTATTCCCGTAAAAGACACAAATTGCGATAAAAAGTTGCGTCTGTTCAAAAATGACCAGTAAAATGTCCACAAATAGGTCTATTAAATGGCGTCACGTAGCCAAAAATTGCCCACTTCCTTTTTGAGGTAAAATGTCAACTTCTTGTTAGAGGTGAAATGTCAACTCCCAATTTGAGATAAAATATCCATTTTCTGGTTGAGGTAAAATGTCAGTTTCCTGTTTGATATCAAACGTCAGTTTCCTTTTTGATATCAAACGTCAGTTTTGTGTTTGAGGTAAAATGTCCAATTTTTTAGCTGTTTGAGGTCAAATGTTTAAGGTTTAACCGATACGTTATCCATATTTGCGTTAGTTACTGAAACATCTTCTTAAAGATTTCATTGGATGTATTCTATCATATGGTTCATATTAGTCTTTCTTCAGATTTATGCAAAAACAATAGTTCATATACATATGTATATAAATAGATAGATACTAGAAAAACATAAAAATGTACATGGAAATCTTTTCAAGGCGGCAGTCTCGAAGTCTTGAAACTGACGCGCCGAAGAGAACCAGTCCCCTGCAGTCGTCGCGCAAGGTCAGAAGCTACGAGGAGACGAACAGGTCAAAGAACAGGCGACACATGGACAGATCGGCCAGGAACAGCGAAGACTCAGCTCCGTTGAAGGACTACGACAGATTCATGATCACCCAGTTCATCAAGGGACCGACGTCGAACCTGGAATGTCCGAGTGAAAGCGAGGACACCATCACGAATAGCAACTGCGGCAGTCGCAAACACAGCATAATGAAGGTCTTCTAATTTTTATTTTAACGAGTTTTCTTTCTTTTTTTTTATTTAAAATTTGAATAATGTTATTTCTGTGAAGTTTAATTCACGACACATTCTAATGAATAATTAATGAGCACGATGCTTTCAAGCCACATAAATCCCGCAATTCGCTCGATCATGACTTAAAATTAGAAGACAAATTTTTTTTTTTTTTGATTGCCTAATATTTGTTTTTTTTTCTGTCGTGTGATGACTGCAACTCCAGGTACGCTACAACGACACCGGAAGCTTTGAAGAGGTCGACGAGGTCAGGGTCGAACTGCTACTCGGCGAGGGAGAGGCAAGCGAAGATGAAAAGAAATCTAAACACGAAGCCGACGAGAGGAGTAGCGAAAAGAAATATCGACGAGCCGGCTCGCTAGCCAGCGTTCACAAGCAGAACAACTGCGCCAGCGCCGTCTCAGGTGCGTCGTCGGCTTTCATGTCAAGATCTCGCGATAATCTACGCAACTTTCGCGACCGACGATACGCCGTTAAAGTACCCGAGTCTGACAGATTAGCTGCGGCTAAAAACCGCCAGACGGCTGAAGATCGCCAGTACGACGAAGAAGAGCTACCTAAGCCCTGGTGTCACCACGAGATGGCGCAGCACAAGTTAGCCGAGTGATTTCTAATTATGCACTTTATTTAATTATGTACTATTACTGAGAATTGGTCTGCCTGGGTATTATTCAAAGTTTTGTTTCCGTTGAAAAAAATAGTGCGAAGCAGGGAAACTGCGTGTTTTCTTGTCGCAGCGCTGCAATCATAATAATGCATAGCACCGCTCGACGAGCCGGTACGCCTCATTTATTTTGCATCATCTGGAAATGCCGCTCATTACTTTGTCGCCAGGTACCGTGATCTCTGGAGACTACGCACGACCCTAGAGGAAACGGAAGCTTTCAGTGACGTCATCAGAATGGACGACAATGCCACGCCCACCTCGGCGGACGAGCAAGAGGAAGACCAGTGGTCGGTCGGCCGTCATCACGGTGGCGCCAGCGGCAATGCCAACAACCAATCTTCATTTGAGTCCGGTGTCCTGGAGCCTAAAAACAAATCTCCCACGCCGGGCAACCCTTCGTCGCCCTCTGATTATTACCATAACGTTTACAACAGACATCAAAACTACCATCACGCAGATCGCCGTACCGGCCCGCACTTAGCCGCAATAGATCCAGCTTCCTTGAGTCCTCAGCAGCTTAGGTTTGATACCCGTATGATATCGTGCTCTCCGTCATTCGGTGGCCACATTCACTCCACCTCTCCTTGTCGTACCGAGCAAGAAAGCTCCCCGCGTAGAAGTCCCGTCTCTCTTTTTCCCGTACGGCAAACGTCGCCTCAATCGCTAGACAGGAACTGCTCCGCTTGCCGACGGAAAAGTTATCGAATGTCTGTAATGCCCGATTCGAATGCTTTCGACGATCGAATTCAGCCGGAGCCTCACAAGCCCGAGACCTTGCCCCGTGCCGTCGGACAGACGAGCATCGACGAAGAAAACGCCTCCGACGCCAGCCGGCCAGACGCCGGCATGACGTCTTTCGACTCGACTACCACGACGGCGACAACCACAACGACGGCTACCACCGACAACACGGACGGCGACCAGCAGCAGAAGCACGGAAGAGAGCAGAAAGAAAACAAGGATTCGAGACAAAAAATAAATTTCTCTCGAACACAGGAGTTTAAATCTAATTCTCTGAGCGCCCAGGGTCAGCCGTTGAAAAGATCTTTCGATCGCTGCAGAAATAACAGACCTACCAGGCAGAGCCACTCGACCGGTCAAATGGATCCACAGTACCCGCCTAACTTCCAAGAAGACAGCGACAAAAGCCCTGATGACAGATCTGACAAATTCGACAGACGAAATTCGACGAGTGCTTCAAAGAAGCGAAAACTATACAAATCTGAACGCAATACATGGCGGGCAGATGACAACAACGAAGGCGGGGGTAGCGGGGGCAAAGATGCCTGCGGTTCAAGTCAGGCGAAAGGTGACCTTAGTGAGAATAACAACAAGTCTGATCAAATAACAGACGTCAACAAAAACAATTCTCTCAATAAAGTTTATCCCAAAAGCAGAAACACCGAAGATAGAGACCTTTATTTTGAGCTCGAACTCGGCGCTTCCTCTTGCAATGACCTTCGAGAATCTTCGGTCAGCTTGCCTTTTGAACACCTACAGCGACAAGATAATCAGAAAGCCCAGCAGCACCAGAAACTTCACCACAGCGGCAGCTCCATTCACCCGCAGTACTTTCAGACGCAGCCGCGATCGCGACACGGCCACTACCGGTCAACCTCGTGCGACATTAGATCGCCGGATAACAGCTTCCTTGACAGCGTCACCGGTATTTCCGGCCGCAGCGCTGTCGAGCAAGATCCCCGGCAGCTGAACGCGTCTAAAAACCAGCAGAGGCAGTACTACCATCCGAGAGAGGTTAACGACGGAGAAAGAGGAAGCTTCCCGAAGAGAAGCTACGAAGGAAAAGCATACAGAACCAACTTGCACAGTTTATCCCGTCTCATGAGGTACCACAACAAACGATCGGCAACCAGGTGTGTTTGCTAATTGATTTAGAGTCTCGCTGAACAACTTTAGTTTGGCACGTTTATTAGGTTATCGATATTTATTAACAGATGCGAATAGAGTAACATGATTTTGTTATGTATTTTATACAAATGACGTAATGACTCTTTGATCTGTGCGGAAGTCGTACGAAAATATATGTGCATACAACCTGTAGATTATGCACGAGAGGACGCTATGTTCAAGTTTTTTTTCTTCCTCTCCGGTGCGAGGTTTGATGGACACGAGGATGTGAGGTGTCGTTTGAGTGAAGACAGCCTGCCAGCGGAAGAATGGGGTGGAATACAAAAGCAGCAGCGTACAGCTCGTTTCTCGCGGCAAATCGTTGATGGATCTTATTGATGGGCTCACTCGCTCTCGTTGAAATGTACATAGATCGTGTAAGCGGTGAAAGTTTAAGGGAGGGAGAGGAGAATGCATTTCTTGACGATTAATCTTCTTTGTCGTTCAGTGGAAAGCAGCTGACATCTGGAACGATGGGAAAATAGTTTTTTTCTAAATGGGGCCGTAACAAAAATGTCCCGACGTAAGCACCGGCGGAGAATACAAGATTATAAAACTCCGCCTTGCTTTTGCAAGCCAGTCCCAAGCCTGGAAAAAGGTTGAGGGAAAAGTTAAAAGGATCAAATAATTCAGTGCACAGACGTTTAAGTAAATCAAAAAGAAGTACATGTAACTGCTACAATATAGAAAGTTTTTTGATCATACAAAAATGTTTTTAAAAAAATAGAAAAAAAATTAAAGATACCCTATGACCTTCTACTCCTTGACCTATACCTCCATGCAAAATTATATATTGCTGCCTCATAAGGTACAGACCGCCGGAGAGGGATTTCAGCATCGATTCATTCACCGACGCAGTTTTCAATGAATTCCTACGCTACGATCCAAAACTGGAACTACGATCTCATAGGTCCCAGCCTCCGCACGTCTCGTATTTTCGGCCGGGTTCGGGCACCCCGTCGAGGAGATTGGACCCGGTCAACGAAACCGTACCCCGACCGCAACCTGTTTCTCCGCGGAGTCACAGAAAAGAGGCAACGGATGGTCATTTTTCACCGGCCCCTTCTCCTCAGCACAAATACGAGGTAAGTAGTTGAAATTTATTGCCATTTTTCTGCAGCAAATAAATTATATAAGCTTTGAAATATTGTTTTCGCACCTTAAAAGAACAACAACAACAACAACAGAATTGCGGGTTCGGCTCATTATTTTAAAAATAATGTTTATCTTTTTTCTCCACAGAAAGTCACCGAAGCAGAGTTGGTCGGCAGTAAATCACCGGCACTGAGTAAGAAATACTTGGACCAGCACCAGTCGCCTGAAAGTTATGAATCAGTTCTGCACAGGCAGAACAGGCGTCTGACACAGTCCGTGCAAAAACAGCACAGCTATCAACAACAGCAGCAGCAACAACAACAACAACATCACGGTCACACGCAGGTGCAGCAGCATCAACAGGTGCAGCAACAAAAAATCGCCAAGTCGTTTCAGCAGCCGCTCAAGCCAGAATCAACGGCACATCTTCATCTCCAGCAGAACTACATCCGGCATCATTCGTTCAGCTACTACGACGACGACAACTCCAAGAACTACGGCGACTCCAGGGCTTGTAGCCGAAGCTCGGAGAATGTTGTCAACCTTAACCAGAAACGTGCCTGACATTGTAAGCTGAACTCTCATTATTGTAGGAATCAAAAAGTCAAAACTTTAGTAGAGGACATGAGCTCGATGAAAATATTTACCAACCAACTAAACAGCCCCGATAGTACAATATTTATAAATGCGATTTCGGTTTATCGATTTCTATTCAACCTCGAAAATTTTCACTACATTTAAAGGCTTACGTAATTGTAAAAATCGATTGAGTAAATCTTCTGTTTAACGTTGTTCGCCGTTGGCATTTTACGACGAATGTCAAGCTGCCAAGACAAACAATAAGACATCCACCATCTTGCACTTGCGATTGCAACGTGCACAGACTTTGCTGTAAAATTAATTTTGACGAGTATTTCAAATTGCCTATATTTTTATTTTTAAAAAAGTTGTCGAATCTGAAATTAAACTCAAAATGTGATGCTCACTGTCTTGCGCGTGTCTTAGTAGAAGATTCCGTATAAAACTTGAATGACTGCATTATTTTATCATCATCATCTTCTTCTTCTTCTTCTTCTTCTTCAGCAATCAACTTTAAACTAAAATGAAAAACATTCAGGGAAAAATTTGCAACCGATTTAATTAATTCCAAAACTCTAGGATATTCAATCTCAATTGAGCACTTTCTGATTCAATTTCTTTGCTGTGTTTTTGTCTACCTTGTTCGTGGAGTTCATTTTTTTTATTTTTACAGTTTTTTTTAAATTGTTCATATTACTTATTAGTAAAAATATTTTTTGATAATTTTTTTTTAAATTTCACTCATATAAACTTTAATACCGTTCAAATTTTGGCGGAAACAGTAAGCTGTGCATTTCAGTATGAAAAAATTTCAGGCCCGGTCCTGGTCCGTTTTTACATGCCTAAGACCCCTATACTTGGCACAAATATTTCGCCCTGGTCTGGCCCTGGTGCAGTTCTTTATTGTTTTTTCATTTAAAATGATTTCAATGCAGCATAGAAAACGTTGTTTTACAAATAATTGCTTTAAAACTATTTTAAACGTAGACGAATGTTAACACAATATATTTAATTAATTCGTTTAATCTCAAAAAAAAAAGAAAAAAAATTTTCAGCTCTTTAAAAATATCAAACTGCCAAACCGTCTACTTCCATGTCATTAAAAAAATTGACTGAATCAACAACGAAAAATAAAAATAAAAATAAAACAAAAACACAAAACAAAAATTCTTGAAAATCCAAAACTCTTTGTTTTTTTTTCTTTTTCCTTTTCTTTTTTTTTCTTTCTGATGCTCACATCGTTAGGAAATCTTGACATTTTGATATATTTTTTTTTAAATTTTTTATTTGTGTGTTTGTTAGTTTAATCATTGATTCGTTTATTTGTTTGTCTGCTTATTTGTCTGTTTATCTATTTATCTATTTGTTTGTTTATCTATTTATCTATTTGTTTGTTTACCTATTTATTTGTCTGTTTGTTTTTATTTGTTTATTTTTTTGTTTGCTTATTTATTTGTTTACTTTTTATTTATTTTTTTGGTTTATTTATTTAGTTCATTCCTGTGCTTGTGACAAGGCTATCGGACAGCACTGCTCGGTATGTTTTCTAGTCTTTTTAACGAAACGGTTGTCTCACATCTATGCCCCGATCGCCTGTCTATATTTTCTACATTTTGCAACCGGGGGGGGGGCGAGGTGTAGGGGGCATCGCTCGTTTTCCCGCGGCCGTTTTTTCGCCCACGCTGATGCGAGAAGCCCGCCTGCTTGTATATTCATCGTGTTTTTGAAACTCTTTCGATGATCTTGTTCTATTTTTCTTTTTTTCATTTTTCCGACTCTCCGTTTCATGATGAACTTTTCATATCAGCTTATCAATGTCTTGTTCGTCGATTGTCGTGTGTAACTTTTTTCCGCGAATGAGATGGTTCTATTTTTTTTCTCATAAAAAACCCTCGTTTGAATTTCCATGGGACTTCTGTCTGTCTGGTCCGTGTACTGTGCCGTTCAGGGACTGAACATTTATTTTTTAAATCCTAAATCGTCGTATTACGTAATGAGAATATTTTAAAATGAAATCGTAAACGCTGATTTAGTCATTTCCTTGTCCATTACGATTCGTCGTCTAAATAACTTCTTTTGTAAAAAAGAAGAAGAAAGAAGAAGAAGATAACAAGCGAGCAGCAAACTTTTTATTATCGTCTTTTTGGTGTTCCGTAAATTTTCCGATGTTTTCGTGAAAGTTCGTGTTATTATGTGAATGCTTTTTTTTATTTATTTTTTCTTTCATTTGATTTTTTTAATTTTTAATTTTTTGTTGTTGTTGATGGTTCGATATGAAATAAATTTGCTTTTACGATCTTTTTCATCGGAAGTCGCGAGAGTCGACTGTGAGGAGAGATCGGTTTATGGCATGGAGGTCTCCTGTCAGATAAGAGTTTGTGTTCAAGAAGAAACTATATCGCAGACTGGTTGAAGTTTTTTTTTCTTCTTTGAAGTGGTGTGTTTGCAGCAGACGAAGGTGAACGGAAGGACATGGAAGCAAGGAGCCAATGGGTTTTAACCACCCTGAATCCAACGATGATACAAATGAGTTTGGTTGAACTAATTAAAAATTGTTAACTTCGTAGGAAAATTCATAGGAAGAAAGCAGTAAACTAAGAAAAAAATCGTTGCCTTGTTTTTCAGAGATTAAAACAAAAATAAATAAATAAATAATCGCTTTTGTTTTATTTTTTATCAAAACCGACCCATAATAAGCTACAAAATAAAACTGTGAATTTGAAAGCGCCATAATATATATTTCCAGGAGTTATCGCCTAGGATTTCTGTTCAAGCTTTCAATTTATGTAAATTCATTAATAACTAATAACTAATAATTAATTGATTGAATAATTGATTGATGTTGTAAACAATTATAACATAAATTGTCTTCCAGTATTATAATCATACCCTATAAATTTCAGAGATCATGATAGTTGGAAAGAAGTCAAATTTTTCACTTCAAGATTTGATCCCCACCAACAATCAGACTTATATTAATTGAAGTTGGAAGTTAAAGCATTAAAAACCGAAACAAATTTTTTTTTATATATTTTGTATCGCTTTCATTTCATTCTCTTAGAACCAGACGTAAAAACCAATAAAGTCTGGCTTATCCTCGCTCCTCAAGACATGTTCGGAATTTCAGTATAAATCAATTATTAAAAGTACCTCACCTTACTCGCAGAAAACATTTTTGCTGCTAAAGAATAAAACTGGGTGTGACTGAAATTCTTTCTAATTTAGTTCTTAATCTAAGAATTTTCAAGAGATGAATGCTTTTCTCAAATAGTTTATAGCCATCTGCGTCTCAAAACTAAAATAGCAGCATACACCTAGGTATTATACCTATTTTGGATATTTATCATATATATATATATATATATATATATATATATATATAACTGAATTTTATAGAGCGGCTTCTTATAGTTCAACAAAAAACACAATTAATTACAAATAAATAAATTATTTTGTCAGTCTCATTTCGGATGATCCCGTTTGAAACGGGTCTTTTAACTTTTTCAGCATGACTCTTCTGCTAAACGATCTGCAATGTCCAAAAATTGGGGCCCGATTAATTTAACTTTAACTTTTGGGCAGCCCGGGACCACCGTGCCTTGATGGATCGACGCCTCTGCCGTCGACCAGGTGTTGAAATTGAGCGTAGTGAAGTTGGCACGACCCGGCTTTTTTGTCGATGATGATCTGAATATCTTGCAGCCATGGAAAGATCATTTTTTGCCGTTCTAACTTGGGAGAATTTTTCAAGTTTTTGTTGGAAAACATAAAAAAGTAGCCACGAAGATTTTTTTGGAAAAGTACCTAATTACGAAAATTAGCAAGTTTTGAAGGAAAAAATTTATAAGAATAATGTTAGCCCTATTATCTTCCTCTCGGTCATCAGCTGTTTTGTTTTTGCAAAAAAGTTTTGAAAAAAAATAAAAAAAATACCTACGCGCCTACGCTAACCCCCCCCCCATCAGCTATTTGGGAGAAAAAGTTTCAGTTTAGCATTAGAAGTATAACATTTTTGAATGTGTTGATTTTTAAAACATTTTGCTTCTCAATGCTTTTGCTGAAATGAAGTTCCTGACAACCAGTTAGGAATAGTGTATAAAGGTTTTTGAAAAAAAAATTGGAAAGTTACCTACGCTGAGCCCCCCCCCCATCATCAGCTATTTTAGCAATTATTGACTTTTTATTATTGTCCTGACACACTTGGTGTAAAGGACTATAAACTATAATAAAAAATTTCTTTATACAAAGCAATGTTATCAATTCCTAATACCGGAAAGTCGCCGTTGCATGGACTTTTAAAAATGGAAATGTTTTGTTTTCGTTTGAAAATGTAAGACGATAGTTTACAAAAGCTACGCTTATCCGAAAGACAACTTTTAGGCAACGTTCTCTTAATATTTTTTTTTAGTAATTACCAAAAGCTACAATGAATAAACGGAAATCCTCGAAACCAATCAGGCTGGACGGGGTCAAACGACAGCGATTGACCTGGAATGCTTTCGAGGGAGTGCGTTGTTACAACAACTCCAGTGAAAATAGGAGCTTGAATGTTTTTGGAGAAAAAGAAATTCTGGAAGCCGAAGATCTATTGCAGACCAACGTCAACAAGCCAGAAAAGCCTCGCAGTTTGAAATTGTCTAGGAAAAAATCGTTAGTCGACGAAAGCCTTCAAATGATGATTGACAAATTTGATTTTTACCTGACTATTTTTAAAGACCTTCCAAAGCAAGACAGTTTAGCTGGCATCCTTGGACGATTTTACATATGGTCATCAGAACAGAGTGCTACCTTCAATGTTCTCTTTGATCACGTCATCAATTCTGCTCAAAAGTTTTATCTGTACATTGACAAGACGTCCAGAGATCATCTGGTGCTTGTAGAAATGGATGATTTTGTTGATGATCCAGAAGGATCTGAACGTTCTACCTCTAATAAGGCATTGTTATTTTCTGTATTTTTTCTACTCTGAACAAGAAAACATTTTATATCAGAAAACTGTTACAGTTATTCATTCTGTTTTACAGAACATCTATTTTTCTGTTGGCTCGGATCTTCCATCAGAAATCTTTTCAGCTTTCCAGCCGAAAGATTTAATCCTGAGACGATCGGACAATGTTTCTGACAAATCCAACGAGAGGAGATTTGCCGTAGACATCTGTTTGGCTGATGGGGCAATGTTCGGTCATGGACGTGCGATTACTTTGAGGCGAATAAACTCTGACCTACGTGTATTGATGGCTCATTTTTATGGCATCAAAATACCTGGTGTGATTTTCTTAAAAAAAAATATATATATAAAAAATTTGCTAAAGTTCCTTTGATATGAAACGATGGCTTTTGTAGTTTTGTTTTTTTATAATCATTTATATATTTCACTTCAGGTTATCTAATTTTAGTTTATATTTTTCTCCAGAAGTTTTTAATAAGAAACAAATAACTGCGAAGAGCAACAATGACCTGGACATTTTGTTCTCTGAGGTTAAAAAGAGAAAATGCATAAATATGCCAACGGCGAATGGGAAATCCCAACTGAACGTCCAACCAGCCAACTTGAGGCCTCAACTCCGGAAGTACCAGAAAGAAGCTGTTCATTGGATGCTTGAAAAAGAACTATGGAAATCTCGTGATAATGATAAATATAGCAATTTTGGTAATTAGAAATTAGAAATATTTTATTTGATACAGAATATAATATATATTATATATAATATATATATATATAATATTTTGTTATTTTAATGATTAAATTGGTAATTAGAAATTAGAAGTATTCTAGTTGATACAGAATATCTATATATAATATTTTGTTATTTTAATGATTACATATTATTAAATGGTAACATATTTATATTATTTTATTAACATAGAATTGGAGAAATATTTTGAAGAGGTGTCACTAGTCGATGGAACATCGGTCTTTTTCAATCCTCGCATGGGAATGTATGTTTGAAAACAACTGCTTACTAATAAGTTATTAATAATAATTTGACAATTTATTTATTTTAATTTGCTGGACAATTTACTAACTTTTTGTTTATAATGATTATTCGAGAAGAGAAAGAATAAGATTATCATTTTTATATTTTGAGACCAAAAATACTTCCATGACTAAATAGGAAATAAAACATAATTTTAGTTAGCATATTACAAAGTCTATTTAATTTTAGACAACACTGAAACGATTAGATTCCCGAAAAATTATTCTTATTTCGTCACTAAGAAATAAATGTCTGTTTTTGATATATTATCTTTATGAAATTTTATCCAGAATGTCTAAACATAGACCTGAAATCAATGTGCCTAGCCTGGGTGGGATACTGGCTGATGAGATGGGCCTTGGAAAGACCGTGGAAGTATTGGCGTGCATTCTTCTCAATCCTCGGGATAACCTTCCTTTCCCCTCTCAACTACCTACTCTGAAACCTAAAGACCGGTCATTCTCGAGACTCTCCAAGGTCTTTATTGATATGGCTGTTTTTTAATTGATATTTTATGTTTAGGTTATTAAGATTCCTTCAATTTATATTTTTAATACAATTATCATTGTTTTAATGTCTGTCATTGCTAAACTCAGATCAAGAAGTCAGTGAAAAAGAACCAGTATACTCTTGCCCATGGAGTTGTCTCAAGGTGCGGACAGAACGAGTCTGGAGACGGGCTCGATGTTCAACCTGGCTCATCGTCGACATCATCGTTGACTGGTTCGTCACTGTTGACACCCACTGACAGCCCTTCTAGCCTGCCAACAGCGATGACCGACTGTCACGAGCATGACCGTTCCTTACTGGACAGGAAAGAAAAAATTACTCAAAGTGGAAAAGGACTAGACGTGGAAACGCCCTCTTCTGCTTCGTCACCAGGGACAGTTTCAACTTCCAGCAGCCTTTTAGGTTCTCCAACATTGACCAATTCTCCAGAACACGGCTATGCCAAATCGCCTAAGAAATCGATGAAAGGAAAGAAAACCAAGAACAGGACGGAAAAAAAGGGTAAAAGTGAAACATTTTTAGAGGCTACCAAAGTTCTTGCCAAACATCTAAGCAGTGACGACTTTTCTCTTGCCGATCTTCAAATCTCTGGGGCCGTTACCATCGACGACAACAACGATAATAACGCCAGTTCGACGGAGTGCATCTGCGGCGGGGAAATTTGGGGACAGAGGAAAAAAGATGACCTCGATAAGATGATCGTTATTTGTCAGAAATGTGGGTCGGGTCAGCATGCCGGTTGTGTGAATTACGATCTGACGGATCCATTCAGGGGTCGCTACCTTTGCCCTCACTGTCATGTGGCTGAGGTTATCTGATCTTGAAAAGAATATCTAATAAAAAAAATTATTTTGATAATTTTTTTTATAACTATTCAATATAATTTATGTTTTTATTTATTTAATACTGTTTATGTTTTTATTTGTTTATACATATATATAATCTATATATAATGTAATTTTTCATTTTTTAAAATTTTATCGATAATAATTGTTTGCAATCATAGATTCCGATTCCCAGTGGAGCCACGTTGATCGTAACGCCGAGTTCAATTCTTCACCAGTGGATTGATGAAATTCTCAAGCACGTTTCTAATGACGCACTTAAGATATTTGTACGTTTTTGCTTTCTTTTTTTTATTCGTTAAACGTGGTTGTTCATTGTTTACTTTTTTTTTATACTTTGTGTTTTTTTTTGTTTTTTTTTTAAATGTTAAGACAATCATCATCATCACAATCAATAAGATTCATTTTCACAAAGGTTTACAGCGGTGTACACAAGCAGGGATTCGTACAGCCCATGACATTGGCCAGGCAGGACATTGTCATGACAACGTACGAGACTCTTAGAAAGGAAATCGATTACGTTGACCTCCCACACACAAACAGTATTTGAGTTCATTTGATTTTTTATTGCAATAATTTAGTTATGTAATATTTTTTCTGAGTAAATTTTGAATAATTGTTTACCTGTAGTTTTGCAGGTCTGAATTTATGCAGAAATTAATTCTTCCACATCGATTTATTTATTTTTCTAAAAAATAACATTAATAAAAATTGTAGCATGGTTTGTTTATAATTATATATATACAAATATTTATAATATATATGTATTAAAATATTTATAATGTAATATTTATGTAATATTTATGTAATATTTATAATGTAATATTTATGTAATATTTATAATGTAATATTTATGTAATATTTATAATGTAATATTTATGTAATATTTATAATGTAATATTTATAATGTAATATTTATGTAATATTTATAATGTAATGCATAAAATAAAATAAAAATGTCACTGACAGGCGAAGGATTGAAAAAGTTTCGACATCCGAAAAGGTTCATGGCGATTCCGAGTCCCATAGTTGCCGTCGAGTGGTGGAGGGTGGGTGGAAGTTTTCATCATTGCTATCATCATATATTATCATAATTGCTGTCACTGTATATTATCATAATTGCTGTCACTGTATATTATCATAATTGCTGTCACTGTATATTATCATAATTGCTATCATCATATATTATCATAATTGCTGTCACTGTATATTATCATAATTGCTGTCACTGTATACTAACATAATTGATGTCACCGTCTATTGGCTTTGTTGCTGTCACCATATATTGATATAATTGCTGTCACCATATAATCTTGTCATAAAACAACACCTGGTTTAAAGGACTATAATAAAAAAAACTATACATTAACATAATTGCTGTCAATGTATATTATCATAATCATTGTCTACATATATTATCATAATTGCAGTAACCAACGACTACGACCAACATCATAATTCATAATTTATCCTTTTAATCATAGTTTAATATAAATGAATTAATCATATAACATCATAATTATCCTTATAGTCAAAGTATAATATATATAAATTAATTATTATTTAAAATAAAATTTTGAATCATTCAGATTTGTCTCGATGAAGCACAAATGGTCGAGTGTACAACGGCCAAAGTACGAGCATAAGTGACAAGCAGATTTTATTATTTCATGATTTTTGTTTTAAATTTAGAATATTTTTTTGTTGTTGAAAGTTTATGCATTAAACTTTATCTAACAATTTTTTTTAAGAATCCATTATTATAGGATTTTTTTTTTAATTTAAACTAAATCCTAATTAAACAGACTGCTGAAATGGCATTACGTCTCACCTGCATCAACCGCTGGTGTGTCACAGGTACGCCCATTCAGAGGGGGATCGACGGTAAGTCAGTCTCTTCATTCTTTCAGACGTTATATTTTTTAGCTGTACAGTTGTATATCATCGTAGTAGTTATACAGAGTGTGTGTGTGTGTTAAAAGTAGGCTACAGTTAGATGTCTGTCTAATAAATGTGAAATATTTAATTCTAAACTTTAACCCTAATTTTGACCCACTTTGTATGTTGTTAAAGGTAATTTTTAGAGAAACATTTTTTGTATTATTTTCAGATCTTTATGGTCTATTTGCCTTTTTGAGGGTCGCACCGTACCTCCAGAAGATATTCTGGACCAAACTGCTGTACGAGCCATACTGCTCGGGGGAGAGGGAGCCCCTGTACGAGGCCGTGTCACAAGTACTGTGGCGGACGTCAAAGAAGGATGTCATCGATCAGGTGCGCTTGTATTTTGTATGGTTGTTATTCACATGTAGAGGCGCCGTAGCACAGTGGTGAAAGCAGTTATGCTAATCTCAGTCACGGCGAGGCGTAATTTTGTTGAGCAAGGAATTCACTCTCACTGCTCAGGCCAACTCAGCCTTTCATCCTTCACTGGTCGATAAATGAGTACCAGTTTCACGACTGGGATGTAATAGGGCTCGGCACATTCCGATTTCGGAGACACGTGCGGGTGGCAGGTAACACTGTGTGATCCCATATGCACTAGCAGTTCCCGGCGCTGCTGGGATATTAATTGATATACGAAGTAGCGCCCTAATGTTATACATTTACATTTACATTTACATTTGCTATATAATCGACCAGTGCATTATCGCTGGCCAATGCTTGTAAGCATGGTTCATAGAAATAATGTTTACCAAAATACAGTAAATAGAAATTACTTCTTTTGAAGTTTGTTATTGGGTGTTGTTGTGTCAGCTATGCTCCAGTAGATTTGGAGTGGTAAAACCGCATGCATTTACCAGCTGGTTTTAGTGGTAGAAGATTAGTGTAGTTTTTTGTTGTTGTTTGAATGAATTGTTATCATTTTGCAAGGTAAGACTTGCATTGAAATATTAATTTATTTTTTGTTGTTGTTGTAAAGATCATGCTTCCTGCCCAGTCGAACGACATGCACCTGCTGACGTTCACACCTGTTGAAGAACACTTCTACAGGAGATTGTATCAAGACTGCTTGTCTGAAGCCAGTCAGGTGAAAAATCTTCATTTTAGTTGGACTCGTGAGCAGTGCAATTGGCGCAAATTCTAATCATGTTACTGCCTAAACTGAGATAATTTGCTGTTAATGTTAGGCGCTACTGCCAATAATGAATGTTTCCATTGTGTTTTATTTTACAGAAATTGAGCAAACTCACTGACATGAATCTGAAGATGAACAACCTTGACAAGGCAACTGTGCATCAGGTATTATTATTATTTGTAGTAGTAGTAGTAGTAGTAGTAGTAGTAGTAGTTGTGGTAAAAAAGATTTCCAAGAAATGCATTTAAATTCACAAAGAAAGATGTTTTATAAACTTTGTGTTTGTTGTTGTTGTTGTTTGTATATTAATCACAACGATTCCGTTTATTCCTATCGCAGTTGTTGTATCCCCTGTTGAAATTGAGGCAGGCGTGTTGCCACCCCCAAGCAGTCAGAGGGGAATTTTTCTCAATAAACAAAAGGTTTTCAATTAATCATTTAATCTAATCATCTCAGTTTCTCGTATTGCAAACTTGACTGGATACGTGATGATGATGATGATGATGATGGTGGTGATGATGATGATGATGGTGATGATGATGATGATGATGGTGGTGGTGGTGGTGGTGATGATGATGGTGATGATGATAATCTCTTATTGTTAATCATTATCAGTACCATGACGATGATGATGATGGTGGTAGTGGTGGTGTTGATGATGATGGTGATGATGATGATGGTGATGATGATGATCTCTTATTGTCAATCATTATCAGTACCATGACGATGACGGATCTGCTCGATCAGCTGATAAAAAAAGTGAGATACGAATGCGAAGAAGCCCAGAGGCAGATCGTGCTGGCCACCAACGGGCTGGCCGGGTGGTACATTCTTAAAGAGGACGTGAGTCGCGTGATGTGATTGTTTAATATTTTTTCCGTTGGAGAAAAAACGGTTCAACAGTTTGAATAATACCAACCAATGAAAAGTAAAATAAATCCAAAGGGAAAGTTATCCCACTCATGGATCACCTTTTAACATAAATTTTGATTCTTGGTTAAAGGCAAACAAGATATACTTTTAAGAAAAATAAATAAATAAAAATAAATGAATAAATAGATAAATAGATAATTAAATAAATAAATAACTAAATATATTAATAAATAATAAATGATTATCTAAAATAGACACAAATGAAGAAATCTGATTTCTAGGATCGGCATAGATACTTTCAGAGTAACCCTATAAAGGTATTAAATTTTTTTAGTCAAATGTGTTATATATTCCAGTATGCCAATGCCATCAGCGAGTACAGGAGCGTGCTTTCTATGGCGGAAGAAAGGGAAGGATCTGTGAGGGTTGATCCCCTCCAGACGATCCATGCGGTGCACAACCTTCAGGAAATCATGGAACTCTGCCCTCCGCATATAAGGGGGCACACTCTAAGGGATTCTGAGTTATCTAAGCTGGTAGGTTTAGTGTTTTACAACAAATATTTGTTTATTTAACTAATTCAACTAAAATTTATTAATCGCATAAACAAAACAAGTTTTGCCCAAAGGCGACGGCGTGAAATAATATAAATTTAAAAAGTTTTAAACGTAGTATTTGTGTAAAAAGTAATAAATTGATTTACAGAGTAAATTGTATGTGTGAACTGGAGGTTTTCTTGGGTTTTCTTTGTTGTGTATTAAAGCTAAGTTGAATCTTGCAGTAATCAACGTTTACGGTCGATGGATTTGGTTACAAGCTGCATAAAATTTGTTCTTTTTCCAATCAAAAAGTTGACAATTAAGATTTTCTTTCTTTCAATTCGAAAAAAGGAAAGAGATGCCGAGCAGAAGTACATGACGAAGCGGACTGAGTTCATTGCCAGAACGAGAGAGGGTTGGCTGGAACAAAGGAATGCTGTGATTGACAGCGAAAAACAGGTTCAAAATTTTTCATTATTTACCCAGTCCTAATTTAAATAACGCTTTAAATTTGAGATTAATTTTTTTTTTTTATCGAATAAAAGATGAATAAGGCTTATGATTGGTGGGTCAGGCTGCTCGAATGGATTGATGAATGCGGATTGGAGGACTCGTTAGTCGAGAGGATTCAAGTGGACTTGTTGGAAAACAATCAGGATAAGTTGAAAATGTGAGACTGGATATTTTTCTATGCAGATGTGTATATATGTATATATATATATATTTTCTTTTAGGCACATCGAATTGATAATAACGGCCCATTTTCTGTATGTTTTTCTTCTCACACAATCTATACATTTTTTTTTATAATCGTCCGTAGACCTGGATCGAAACAAAATAAACCTATGGAAGACATGGATGTAATTTTATTCTATTTTCTGTTCAAAAAGAAAATGGGCCATTAATTTCAATTTGGCATGTATACAAGAAAATATTTTACCAGGGCATTTAAAGAGTCTTAATATATTATATATAACAATTTTAAATTGCTTCTTTGACATGGAATAACCTAATAATTGTAAATCTTATCAATTTTCATAATCGTTTTCCAGCATTTATTCGTGGGTTTTTTGTTGCATTCAGCAAAGAGTTCCGATTCAGAACCATAAAAGGATTTCAATACATTCTGACCAGCAACTTGGACAAACTGAACGAAATGCGACCGGCTCTGACCGATTTACTCCAATCCATCGATCGCATCTCATCGTCCACTCTCCAGGCTCTCACTTCGACGTCTCCTCCTTCCTCGGCCACGTCACCTTTCCTCTCGTCTCAGGCTCTCCAGGATCTCGTCTCGCAAACGAGACAGTGCTGTGTAAGACCCGATGCTTATACAGAGGACATGTAAGCAAGAGTTTGATCACTTTTCTTCGTCTCTCACAAAAAAAAAGGGGAGACTAATTAACATAATTAACCCGTTTAGGACCAAGACTAATTAACATAATTAACCCGTTTAGGACCAAGACTAATTAACATAATTAACCCGTTTAGGACCAAGACTAATTAACATAATTAACCCGTTTAGGACCAAGACTAATTAAAATAATTATTTTATTTTTTTACGTTGTGGTAATATTATATATCAGATCAAAAATTGGTTAGTTACTCTTTTTTAAATAATAATAATTATTCTTCAAAAGATGTCCATTCTGTAAATTGAATGAAATGATCAACAAGTACGAGTCATATCTCTTCTCTTTCAATGACAAGTAAGGTGTCATTAAGAACATTTATATTTGTTTAGCTTAATAAATCCATAGATTTATTATTTCAAATATATTTACGATGGTTATGAATGAGAATGGTGGTTTTATGGTTGATGATGATACAAATGATAGTTAAAGAATCAAAATCTAAAACAAAATACCATTTTTACATACTTTTTTTTGCATATAATGCACACCTATTATGGCTCGGAGAGGAAGGACGTGGCTTTATAAATTAAAACAATTTGACCAGTAAAATGTATTATATATGATTTATTGAATATACATTTTACGTACTTACATTCTCTGATCGATAGAGCAACATCCTTTTTTATGACCTTTCCAGTCACATCAGAGTGTGCATTATACGCGTAAAAATACGATAAGCTTTATAATATCTTTATGCCAATAATGAAGCTTGTTATTGTTTCAGAGCTTAATATTTCCAACAATTTTTGTTGTTTATTTATTAAATAGCATTTATATTAAATTAATATTATTATTAAATTATATTATTATTATTAAATTAATATTGTTATTAAATTATATTATTATTATTATTAAATTAATATTATTATTAAATTATATTATTATTATTATTATTAAATTAATATTATTATTAAATTAAATTATTATTATTAAATTAATATTATTATTATATTATTATTATTATTAAATTAATATTATTATTAAATTGATTATATTTTTTTAGTTTTATTTATTTCAACACGTAGGGAAAAAACCGAACAATTTTTGACCAATTTCGGGGAGGAGGTTGGGAAGACCGACAAGCAGAGATACGGGAACCATCACGACAGTGAGACGGAGAAGGCCCTCAAGTGTTTACTTTCATTCGCTCAAAAATACTCAGGCTAGTTTCTTATTGATGGTGATACTCATCGGGGGGGGGGGACTTGATTATGGTGATGATACTGATAGAGAGGTGCATGATGATGATGATGATGGTGGTGGTGGTAGAAAAAACTTGTTTATAGTGATGATGATGATAATAGAAGTCCAGTTTTTACTTGGCTCAAAATTCTTGACCCACCCAATCCTGGCCCGGCTTGACTTTAGCCCAACTCGTTTGAAAACCTTAAAATCAAGGCCTGGATGTTTTCATTATTATTTATTTGTTTTATTTCAAGAAATGCTCAAAATAGATGTTTCGATTTGTTTATTTTCATTTGTTTATTTACTTATATAAATTTCTATTTATTTATTTATTTACTTATATATTTTATTTATTTATTTATTTTCATTTGTTTATTTACTTAAATAAATTTCTATTTATTTATTTACTTACTTATATATTTCTATTTATTTATTTATTAGGTGACAAAGAATTAATTGACCTTGGCATGAAGCATTTTAAACTGTTTGAAGCCATGAAGAAAGAATTCAAAGTAACTGAATATTTATTTTCTATTTTGTTTTGTTAATAAATAAATAAATACTGCTATATTAATTATTTAATTGTGTATAAAATATATAATTATTTATTAAATATATAGCTCTAAAATTGTTATATAGTTATGTAATTGTGGTTTCAGTATGCATTGAAAATGCATACTTATGTTATAAATATATATTTCTTTTAATATGTAATTTTTTTAATATGTAATTTTTTTAATATTTTAATTATAAATATCAGTTTAATATTAATAATCTTTAGAAAATTAATTTTGCCTGTTACTATATAGATATTAGTTTTTTTCCACTTATTTAAGATTTAATACAAAACCCGAATCGATACTCTTTTCATTTACTCCCTCAGACTCTCCGGCCGCTGTGGCAAGCTCTGAGAGAAATGGTGACCTCCGTCGACGAGATAAGCATGGGAATAACCAGGCTGCGTTTCCGGAAAGAGTACGAAGAGATTACCGACCCCCCACAGCCGCACATCATCGAGAGGGGGATGGTGAGCTGGTTTGTTAGCGGAGGAATGAACTAGGCTGGGCTGGTACATGAATGAATAAATACACAGATTGAAATGAGGCTATTTTGGTTGCTGCTGTATAATTGCCAGCCAGTGAGAAAGCACAAGTTGAATAATAAAAAATTTTGCCGGGTTTCTTATGTTCAGAAAGGAGAGTTTTCTGTTCATTTGTAGGTTATCATGTGATTTGAAAAATTGTTTCGAAGGAATGTATCTCTCAGTAAGACTTCATTTATGTGACTTTCAGTTATCTGATTGTTGTATTTAAAGTTATGCTCAGATCTTTGGTATTATTTCGTTCGGCTTATGCGAATTTTACTGCTTATGCAAACACTCTAATCTGACAAAAGAGAAATCGCCTAGGTGACGTCCAACTGTATTAATTGTTCAGATTTAAACGGCCAGTAGATTATATTATATTTTTGAATTTATTTTGTTTAATTTTTGAATACAACTTGAAAACGATTGATTGTCCGTCCAGATGGAGGAGCAGAAGCTGAAACTGGTGTCTGATCGAGTTGTCGGAGAGCACTTGTTGAAGAAGAAGAAATCTCAGCTTCAATATCTCAAAGGACTTCTTGAGGTTGGGGTTATCATGGTTACGACAATGGTCATAGTAATGATGTTAGGCTGGTCATGGTAATGATGTTAGCCTGGTCATGGTAATGATGTTAGCCTGGTCATGGTAATGATGTTAGCCTGGTTATAGTAATGATGTTAGCCTGGTCAGAGTAATGATGTTAGCCTGTTCATGGTAATGATGTTAGTCTGGTCATAGTAATGATGTTAGCCTGGTCATAGTAATGATGTTAGCCTGGTCATAGTAATGATGTTAGCCTGGTCAGAGTAATGATGTTAGCCTGTTCATGGTAATGATGTTAGCCTGGTCATGGTAATGATGTTAGCCTAGTCATAGTAATGATGTTAGGGGCAGTTATAGTGATGATTGTGATAGTGATCATGATGGTGTTGATTATAGTAGTTGCTGGAGTTAATTATATATAATTAGATGACTGAACGATGATGTCATCATTTCAGACTCACGGTTCCATGGAAAAGGGCATGAACCCTGAGCCTTGTCCCATCTGCCAGAACAGGCTCGGATCAAAGGTGGTGAAATAATTTGCATATTCAATTTTTATTTGGCTTTTTATTTTTTAAACTATTAAAATTTTCAGTGGAGTGTTCTCCAGTGTGGTCACTGTTTCTGTCTGAGCTGTACCAGGATACTGGTATCCGAACGTCGCCACCACAACCATAACCAGCCTCGCAACCATTTGAGCCACAAGAACGTTTCAAATTCCATTCACAGTTTCAAATGTCCGGTGTGCAGGCAGCGGACATCTGCGTCCGACATTGCGTACGTCTCGACCAAGTCGTCTGTGTTGTCTACGTCGGGAGGTAACGAAAAGTATAACGATGAGAACATTAAAGTCAAGGTCAGTTTGTATTTGTTTGTATTTATTTTTATTTGTTTGTATTTATTTTTATTTGTTTGTATTTATTTTTATTTGTTTGTATTTATTTTTATTTGTTTGTATATGTTTGTATTTATTTCTATTTATTACCTATTTTTTAAAATACTTCAAAATAAAGTCAAAAGATTATAAAAAAAAACCATCGATTAAAAATGTCAGCTGGTAAACGAGTAAACAGTTACTGGAAGTACTATGAACGTTATATGTAGTAATTTAGTAATTTAAGTTTTTATTGCGTGACAAATTGAAACTGTTATCAGATGGTAGATTCGTAAATTCATTAATGCAAATTTGTGACGTAAAATAGATTATTAAATTAATTCAGGGTGCCGTTCAATGATGTAGTACTTAAAAACCTTGACAAATCTTTCTATTTGTATTTCTTTTTATTACAACAGGGAGATTGGTCAACTAAAATAGAAGGCGTTTTGAGAGTTCTTTTGCATATCGTGAAGGATGACCCACAAGTCAAGATACTCATATTTTCAACGGTTATTGTTTTGATGAATGTTTTTATTTCATTAAATATCGTTTTTTTTTTTTTTTATTTTTATTGACACATCTGAGTGTGGATTGAGAGCAAAATTATTTAAGAATAAAGCATTCCATAATTGATACTTAGTTATTTAAAAAAGTTATACATGTGGGAGTAGTCCTCCCACACTAGGTAGGCGTGATAAGCCTTAATTAATTATATAAAATTAATTAGAGGTTGATAACCTAATTATCATAACGGTTTAAAGCATGTCATTATTCAAGCGTTGAATTGTATCATCGGTATTTAGTAATATTTTTTTCGTTGGCTGTTTTAGTGGCAAGACGTATTGGAACTACTCGCGAAAGCTCTCATGGAGAATAATATCATGTTTTGTTCTCTCATCAACCACTACAAATTTGAGGTGAGGGAAGATGATGATGATGTTGACGAAGTTGATGATTAGTGCTGTAGAAATGTCATTATTTAATAAAATAATAGACATCTAAATTATTATTATTGTTATTAATATCAAAGAGCATCGACTTTAATCCAGGAAAACCTCCATCGCTTCAAGGAAGATCTGTCAATCAACTGCTTGCTCCTCCCCATCCACTCGGGTTCCAACGGGCTGAATCTCACGGAGGCCACGCACGTCATTCTTGTCGAACCGATTCTCAATCCTGCCCAGGAGCTGCAGGCCATCGGCCGAGTGCACCGCATTGGTCAGACAAAGTGAGTCTCCATTCCAGTTTGGTCGCTTTAATTTTAGCACAAATACGATCGATGGTCAATTCTCTTTTATTGTAACTTCATTTTTTTTTCATCTCCAGACCTACTTTTGTTCACCGATTCCTCGTAAAAGGCACCATAGAAGAGAAACTTCACCATCTCCTCACCTCCGTTGAAGTACCGACCGAGTGGCGCAACAGCGATGAAACTACCTTGACCCTTAATGACTTTGGTGGCCTCTTCAGTGCCCTGCCCACAGACTCCTTAGGAGAGGATGACGAAGATGAAGGCACCCTTAATGACCCCTGTCTTAACAACGGGTCGACTTTGAAAGAGGCGACAAGTCGTGATGGCACAGCTTGTTATTTGCACAATTGACAGTTTCAAGAGAAAAAAAATTATTAAAATTTAAGTTAGTTATTGGGAGAAAATAAACCTTTGAGAATTTTTTTTATATTCATTGTAGTTACGTAAAAGAAAAAGCAAAGATGTCTTATAATCCCCTGATTATAGTCTGATGTTGTTTTTTTTTCTTGCAATAAGTATATTGTTCGTTTTAAAAATTTAAAGATTGTATTGAAAACTGAAACGTAGTTTTGTTGTTGTTCTTAAATTGTTCTCGTTGCAAATTAATTTTTTTAGATTTAAACTCTTTTTTGTTTTATAATTTATGTTAAATTATGTATAACTAACTTATTATATATTATTATTATTATTATTTTAAGTATCATTAATTAACGTTTGGCTTTTTGAAAATGTTATTCAACAGCGAAGTAGTATCGTGACATTTATTTTTAGTGTTTTAACACATTCACGTGATAGATAATCTTATTGCTCGATGACTGATTTGATTGTGTCCAGTTTAGGAGATATGCATGACAGTTCGGCAAGCAAGCACAACCTCCGGATCTCAGGAATGTTAGGTTTAAAAATGCGATTTTTTTTAAAGTCCGTCTGCACTCGTTTCGTGTTTTTTTTTTATATTCAGGTGCGAGAAAAAAATATTTTTGAAAAGGTTTGAAATGTTTTTTTTTTTTATGATGGTCCTAAAAGTGTTGTGTAAAAAAAACTCTAAAGGAGTTTGCTTGATTATTCGAGGGTCAGCGTCAGCTGTTCAGGGACTGCCTGCGTCCCATCCAAGCTTTGCGGCGGACTATCTGGATAGTTTGTCTCGTGAGCCGAGCCAATTTTAACACTTTGAGTCTGAACTCGTTTTCAATGTATAAGAGATTGATTTCCATACCCTTTCCTCCATCCAGTGAGACACTTCTGTTTAGAGAAACTTTTAAGATTACATTTACTTTTTAGGTTAACCAGTATTATTTGGAAAATCTGTATGACACTGGAAAATTTCTATGCAGACGTGACAAAAAGTGTTACATTGCCTATTTCTTAAATTTTGACTCAGGTAATCGTATTAATTAGTGCATCCTTCATCTTAAATTGCTTTATTTGTCTAACTTCTCGGTTCTCTCTATCTTCTCTTGTTCTTCTGCGCTGGCTACCTTTTAAAGAGTGATTTTCAAAAATTGCCTTAATAGATTTAAAATTGAATTTGTTATGTTTAAGATCTTCTACTTCTTGCTTGTTGAAAGAACATTGGTTCAAAACAGATGTGAACATGGGCTGGGTTGGGTCCAATTTTTTTAAACATGCATGGTTGGGTTAAAAAAAATTCAAATTTTTTATAACTTTGGAAATAAAAATGTAACTGTGGGTTGGGCTAAAAAATATAACTTTTCATGTGGGTCGTGTTGGGTTGAATAGTTGGGGGGTTGGGTCTCCAAGAATGGACCCATATCCATCTCCGGTTCAATACCGGTTTTAAATTGCGTCACCGGAAGTAAACCTTATCAGTGGACTTTATGGGATGTAACCATGGTTTCACACTGAAATATTTTGTTGTTGTAAAAAAAGACGCGAACTTTTAACGCGCAGTTTGTTTGAAAGATGGAAAAGAAATAAATAACTGGAAGGAGAAGCCATGTTTAAAAGAAATTTTTGACGTTCAATTACCGCCGGCATTGGAGCTGAAACGTCACTCGAGTCTTATTTCATTTTCATTATTTTGTTTTTACAATTTCAATCTTTAAACAATTTAAAATGAAATAATAAAAATTGGCTAGAAGACAACAATTTACCATCGGAATCAGATTTCAATTATTTATTTTTTTCGCTTCGTTCATAAGACGTCTGCTGTTTTACCGGGCGATATTGAAAGAGTAATTGTTTATTCCGCTTTTATTTTTGTGCACAAAAGTGAATGCCTTTTCGGGATAAAAAAAATTCAACCAACAAATAGAAACAATAAAACAAACGAAATTTTTGAAACAATTAAAACACTATTTGAACTACAACGATTATAACAATAACTACAATAAAACGACAACAAAATTATACTAATTGATCCAAACTCGGAATTGTTAGTATATAAAAAAATTTTCATAAAAAATTCAAGTTTTTTTTGTCGCATTTTCTAACTTCAAAGTTTTAGAAATGAGAAAATATTAAATACTGTATTATTGAAATTTTAACCTTCATTCACTACTGTACAATGAAACCTTTTTTTATGCAATTGCTTATACCTGAATTTCTCGCCGTTGGACGCTCGCTGTGAATGATACGTTACGGTCAAGACAACACAGTGGTGTAGCGTGGGTTTCAACCGCCCAAAAGTAGAACCTTCAAAAAATTGACGGGGGGGGGGGGAAAGAAGGGATGAAATATTTCTCGAAAATAAGTTGATAACCAAAGTGGGGAAAAAATTGTTCCAAAAAAATCAGTGACCGTGTGAATGTGTAAAATCTAATCAACTTTAAGTTTTTTTTCCTCAAAGTTTTCCGCTCCAAAAATTTTTGCAGACCGGGGTGACTGCCCTCGCCACCACTGAAACAACAGAAACAATAATTAAACAATATTAAAAAAAATAAATAATATAAACATTAATAATGTTAAATCAACCAATCACCCTGCGATAAAAACGCGAAATCCAGACATCAATCGGACCAACTGAAGCATTCCCTATAAATAGTTCGATACAATAAGATGCTTTTCGTGTACAGGCGTTTAAAAATCAGCAAATGTTTGATGTTCTGAGAAACTTCAGAAGAATTACTTTTTCATCTCTTCAGTTTTGAGCGGGTCGGAGTTCACTTCGACAACGACGTGATTTTCAAACACCCCGTCAGACGGCGTGTGGTCGACACCGCGAACGCTTATGTCGTTAGCTTCGATCTGCACCACTTCGACCACTCCAACCACTCCGACCGCTCCGACCGCTTCGTTTCCCTTTCGACATCCGTTGGCGATGTCTTGCTGCGGCAGGTCAGTCGCGGCAGGAACTTTGCTGCCGGCAACTGCAGCTGCCACGGGTTGTAGAGGAACAAAACGAGCGACTTTCGAGGCAATCGCTTGTCTCTCAGCCGGCTGAGCAGCGTTAGCCGAGACGCAGAAGCGGCCGAAAAGTTTCTTGAAGCTGCGCCTGAACTGTTCCGAGAGGAAGGCGTAGATGAATGGATTGACGCAGCTGTTCAGGTAAGCCAGACACTGGGCGATGATCTTGAAGACGACCAAGACCGTCTCCGAATCGTCGCTATCTTCGTCGGCGTGTTTGACGTCTCCCTCCTGAACTTCACGGCCGAGGTACTGGACGAGAAACGTCACATGAACGGGTAGCCAGCAAAGGGCGAAGACGGACACCACCACGATGACCAGTCTCGTTACCTGTATTGAATAAACTTTCGTTAAAGGATTGAAATCGCGTGTATTGTAAGTTGTAGTAGTGCAGTTGCGAGAGAAAAAAGTTTATTTTTAAATCATCGAGAGCGTAAGACCGGTATTGCTGACGAATTCTCAAATTGAATAATGAAATAATGTGTAAGCAAGTCAGTATTTTGTTATTTCAAATTAGTTAACAGGTGTTTTAAAATTAAAAGTTAATTGCGAGTAGGTAGGATCAGAAGTTGGTCTGATTGTCTCTCCGCTCTTCCTTGTGTCTCAAGCTTGGAACTGGGTCGCATACAGCCGGACAATAATATGCAAGCTTAAGAATTACAGAGTAAGTAGATGTTTAAAACATAAAATATAAGATATCTGTAGCCCTCACTAAAAATTAATTCAATTTTTGCGACAGTGGAAAGTATCGCTATCGAGAAATGCCTTACAAAAAAATGCATTGTTTATGTATAAATATTTTTCCTGCATAATAACAACTTATATTTCGTTATCTGCGTAAAACTGTGGACAATTTAAAAGGGTCAACATTAGCACAAAACATCTACAGTTATCATGTAAAACTCATAGTACTACAGCTAGTTTTATCCACCCGAACCGCCCAAAAAAGTTGATAATGGGGGAGGAGGTAAAACTTATGAAATTTTTCTGCGAAAAGTTGATGACTGGGAAGGGGACTTTTATTTTTTCTTAAAATTTTCTACCTCCAAATTTTTTGTCGCCCCCTTAAAAGTGCCACCCGGGCAGACCGCCCCCAAGATCCCACGTTACTACATTGACTACAGTTACACTTCATAAACGTTTCAACTCACTCGTTTCTTTGAGTCATCGTTCTTCCTGTTCTGCCCTGTTCTTTTCATGCCCCCATGGAGCAGCCTCCGTATCATGAGTCCGTAGAGGAGGCATACGAGGCCGAGGGGCAGGGCGTACCCCAACACAAAGAAGCAGGTGTGAAAAAGCTTTCCGTAGCTGGTGTCTTCAATGACGCGCAGGTCCACACACCTGGGGGACAAAGAAAAATATTGATGAATGGTGGTGGTTTGAGATGGTGGTGGTTTAATATGGTGGGGGTTTGAGACAGTGGGTTGGAGATGGTGGTGGTTTTAAATGATGCTAAGTTGAGATTGTGGTAATTAAATATGGTAGTGTTTTAAGATGGTGGTAGTGGTGGCATGTTGTAGTAGTTCGGCGAGGGGCTTGCCCGTACCTGGTTTATAATAATAATAATAGATTAATGGCAATAGGGGTTAATCATGTCCATGAATAATTTTAAAATAAAACGTAGTTTATTTTAAATACAATTTATCAAATATTTCCGAGTTAATTTTTATATTCTCAGCACAAAAAATAGAGTCGACAATAAGCTTTTCATTCTTTCGCCATTTAAAAACTTTTAAAGTTGAACCGGGCTTTCAAAACTTTTACAAGAGGAACTTTGTCCTAAATCGTTTCTTGGCGTTACTTCATTGGACGGAAAGAAAAAAAATTGAAAAGATAAACAAACACATTTGATTTCTGTTAACGATTTCGTGAAATAACTGAATAAAAGTTTAATTAAATACCTACAAAATTAAGAATTTGAAACGTTTTGCTTGGATGGGTATAGACCAGACCATGAACATCTTCATATAACATCTCGATCAACGACCTAATAAAAAATACTTATTATAAAAATCTTTATATAACAATGGCTTAACTGGTCGTACCGTTTAGGCCTACTTTATTAGGTTGTCGATCCAGTAGTTATATCAAGATATCCATGGTATAGACGAACACAGCATAATAAATTGTGAAATAACAAGTAAGCCGTGAAAAACCAGTTTTTTTTCACAAATCTTTATATTTTTGTATTTGCCGGCTTTTCATTCATTCGTTGTAAAAAAATTTTTTTTTAAATGACATTTTCTTCAATTTATTTAAGTAGACATTCATTTAATTTTATTTCATTTTTTGTTGTTTTAAAACATAGATGAGTACTATTTTTAATTACAATTTTTTCACATTTTCCAACTTTAATAGAATGCATTTTCATGAGGAGCAAGTCTATATTTCAAATTTCAGCTCGATTGGATGACATGAAGTTAGTTAATTTTCACTTTCAAAGTTTGCAAATATTCAAGCAAGCAAGCAAGCAAGCCAGACCGGGTGTTGAAGTTATTATAAGGGATTTAAAAATAATATAACATAAATTACTAGCGGGGTTATCCGGCGTTGCACGGGGGTTTTCAGAGATTTTTCTATCGATTTTTTTTATTTGTTTATTTGTTTAAAACTTCAAATAATGTGCTAGAAACAAAATTTTTATTGTTTTTTTTTAAACTACAACGGAGATGTAAACACACCTTAGGGAGTTTCCTGGGAACACGTGGAGTGTGTAATTAGGCAGATTGGGGAGGAGAGAGGCAAATATGAGGCCCGTCAGTATCCAGATGGCTATCAGTGTATTTCTCATCGTTCTGATGTGGATGGATTGTATCGGATAGCATACCGCCAGATACCTGTTCGTCGTTGTATTGAGCAGGTTTAGTGAATAATGTTGATGTTGTTGTTACGCAGTGTTGCTACGTCATCATTCTCCTCCTCCTCCTCCTCCTCCTCCTCCTCCTCCTCATCATCATCATCATCATCATCATCATCATCATCATCATCATCATCATCATCATCATCATCATCATCATCATCATCATCATCATCATCATAACCATCATCGTCGTCGTCGTCGTCATCATCATCATCACACCACCACCACCACCACCACCAACACCACCACTACCACCACCACCATCATCATCATCATCATCATCATCATCATCATCACCATCACCATCATCATTACAACCATAACCATAGAAAATCTGAACAACCTGTCTAGTGACATAAGCACCAAGGTGTAGACAGAAGTGAACGCAGTTACGAGTATCATGTACTGATAGATCTGAAGACAAATTATGTTTAATTGAATTAATAAATAATTCTTGCAAGTAGACGGATGATTAAAAAAAGTGATTAATAGAAATATTTTATTAATTACAATTTTGTTACAAACGACGACGTGGTTATTAAATTCTTCAAAAAACACCAAGGCGCACTTTAATAGAAAAAGATTGTGGGGTTTCCAGCCATAATTTCTCATTTGAAACATGAAACAAATTAAATGTCCTTAAACGGCAATCCTGTCTAATTTGAAATCTCAATTATTATAAAGTCGATGATGGTGGTATATATATATATATATATATATATATATATATATATATATATATATATATATATATATATATATATATATATATATATATATATATATATATATATATATATATATATATATATATATATATATATATATATATATATATATATATATATATATATATATATATATATATATATCGTGCTCTGACTCTGTACAGAAAGAGTCTTTTGAAAATGTGTCGTGTCTAATTTATGGCTAAAATAAAACTTGGGAGTCATGATATATCGAAGTACGTGTGAACTCTGCCGTGTACTATAACTTATCAACAATACTATATTATCGTTTTCAGCATTGCTATTAAATCAAATATAGTGACCAAGATTTTCATCCTCATCATCACCGTCATAATCATCATTTTCATAATCGTCATCGTCATCGTCATCATCGCCGTCGCCATCGCCGTCGTCATCGTCATCGTCGTCATCATCGTCATCGTCATCGTCATCGTCATCGTCATCGTCATCGTCATCGTCATCGTCATCGTCATCGTCATCGTCATCGTCATCGTCATCGTCATCGTCATCGTCATCGTCATCGTCATCGTCATCGTCATCGTCATCGTCATCGTCATCGTCATCTTCATCGTCATCGTCATCGTCATCGTCATCTTCATCGTCATCGTCATCGTCATCGTCATCGTCATCGTCATCGTCATCGTCATCGTCATCGTCATCGTCATCGCCATCGCCATCGCCATCGCCATCGCCACTATCGCCACCATCGCCATCGCCATCGCCATCTCCATCGCCATCGCCATCGCCATCGCCATCGCCATCATCATCATCATCATCATCATCATCATCATCATCATCATCATCATCATCATCATCATCATCATCATCATCATCATCATCATCATCATCATCATCATCATCATCATCATCATCATCATCAACATGTCATTTGTATTCAGTCCATCACGTGGTCAATAACGTCATTCGATTGAGAGATGATGAAATTGATGATGGAAAGGACTGTCTAATGTGTTCATCCGGTTACACCCAAATTCTAATTTGTTGATAAACAAGACTTTAGAATTAAGAATAAGACTTCTCTTTGTTTAAGAACCACTTGAAATACTGTTTAGACGTATTTACGGCTAAAAAAAACAAATGCTTCTAGTTTTAATTTAGTTTTTTTTGTAAACAAAAGTTTTCTTAAAGTGATCCTTGCAAAATGGATCATCTCGAAAAATGGTTTTCGAACGGAAATGGTACACGAAAAAACCATATCTTTCCATAAATGGGCACATCGAAAACAAATCAACGTTTCGCAATATCAGCAAAAAACGAAAAAAACGAAAAACGTCCGACGGAAAAAGAAAACTTTTGCAGTTTTGCATTACTCATCATTATTTGACCCACGTGTCAAAAAAAAAATTTTGTTTTCTTCAAAATTCTTCTTTCCGCGATAAGAAATAGAAATGCTGATTTGCATGAAATATTTTCAATTATATTTGGTTTTATTTTTAATTCATTTTTTGTTGATTTTATTTTTTAGAAATTCTTTTATATTCCAGATATGAAATTATACAAACATGAAATTATGCAATTATTTTATCAGATTATGGATGATGAAACGCTATGTAGAAATGAAATATTGAAGAACCCTTAAATTTATTTCCTACGGTTTCCTCTATCTAAATAATTTAGAGTTTGAAGTCAATTGAAAGTATTCACTTAAAGAAGATATAGATGACAAAAAATATGGTGACTATTATGATGATGATGATGATGATGATGATGATGATGATGATTATGATGATGATGATGATAATGATTAAAATGATGTTTTTTGTTGTTGATAATGATGAGGATTATAATGTTGTTTTTTGATGATGGTGATGATGACGGTTGTGGTGACGAAGACGACGATAATGATGATAATAATAGTGATAATAATAATGATGATAATGATGATGATAATGATGGTGGTGGTGATGATGACAATGATGATAATGATTTGCTTCTGCGGGTGTTTATGTGCGATTTTGTATGTTTGTTTGTTTGTTTGTGTGTGTGTCCCTATGTGGTGACAAATAGGCTTCGCCGAACAAGGCAAAAAAAAAAGACCAACGAAAACACGAACAGCATCAAACTTGTTTTCTTAACGTATTAATGTCTTCTTTTGTTTATTATTTTATTTGCTTTCTTATTTGTCTTCGAAAGTTTTTTTTTAATTAATAGTAATTTTTAAGCACTTCCATGATTAATTCGACATATTTTTTATGACTTGATTTTGTTCCTACTGCTGCTGCTGGTGGTGGTGATGATGATGATGATGATGATGATGATGATGATGATGATGATGATGATGGTGATGATGATGATGTTGATGATGATGATGATGTTGATGATGATGATGATGATGATGATGATGATGGTGGTGATGATGATGATGGTGGTGGTGATGATGATGATGATGATGATGATGATGCTGATGATGGTGATGATGATGATGATGGTGATGATGATGATGATGATGATGGTGGTGATGATGATGATGATGATGATGATGATGATGATGATGATGGTAGTGTGAAGATGATGATGATTACTACCTTGATGATGGTGGCAGTGATGATAATTATGATGACTACCACGATTATGGTGATAATGATGATGATGATGATGATGATGATGGTGGTGATGATGATGATGATGATGATGATGATGATGATGATGATGATGATGATGATGATGATGATGATGATGATGATAATGATGGTGGTGTGAAGATGATGATGATTACTACCTTGATGATGGTGGCGGTGATGATAATTATGATGACTACCACGATTATGGTGATAATGATGATGATGATGATGATGATTGTGGTGGTAATGATGATGATGATGATGATTGTGGTGGTGATGATGATGATGATGATGATGATTGTGGTGATGATGATGATAAAAAATCTTTCCTGATATCAGGAGAGATTGACGGCAGGCGCTAATTAGAGAAGTTTGGCCGAGGTGTGAACGCAAAAGATATCAGTTAAGTTAGTTAGTTTCATGTTTGCTGAGTAAATTAATTAAGATAATAATTTATATGATGTAAAGTATTTATTCTCGCGCCTATTAATAACTTCAAGGTACTTAGAATTATTTTCGAAAAAGAGATTTTCAATTTGAGGACATTGGGAAAAAAGATTGACTACTGTAGAGAGAGAGAGAGAGAGAGAGGGGAAGGGAAAAAAAGAAAGAAAAAAAAAGAGAAAAAGAAAAAAAAACCAGGAAGAGAGAGGGGGACAGACATTAATACATCTAAAACTTCAAGAATTTTTGCACCAATGAGAAATGGCAGCATGGCAAAACTAAGTCTGGTTGTCTTGAGTGGCACAGGACCCTAAGGATTGATTCCAGCTTCCAGTACATCATCATGACAGTGTTTCATTCATCCGGCTGGTTAAACAATTTAAACTCCGCCTGGATTAAAATGGCGGCTCGCTTTTTTTTTAGGGATGACTTAAATAATTTTTTTAGAGATTATTTTAAACTTATTTCTTTTTTAATTTTTTACAAAAACCGTTTTTTATTGAGGTAATCTTCTAAAATAAAAAAAACTGACGTGAGTATTCACGCTGTGGTTTTTGATTTAATCTGAAAAAAAAATTAAGAGAAAACATTGAGACTGGAGTGGGAGTGAGTTGGCTACGAAGACAGGGTATGAAAGTCATTTGACGGGGGGATGGGGATGGAAGTCATTTGACGGGGAGGGAACGGGAATGGAAGTCATTTGAAGGGGAGGTAACAGGGATGGAAGTCATTTGAAGGGGAGGGAGCGGGGGTGGAAGTCGTCTGACGGGGAAAAAAACTGGAAAGAGGATGATTTAAAATTCTGTCTTCGTGCAGGCCTCCAGAGAGAGGTCGAAATCTAGAAACAAAAGTAATACATTCGTGTTTATTATCCGCGATCATAAAAATATAAATACACGGCGGCCTACGTGCGTATGCGTGTGCGTGTGCGTGTGTGCACACACGCACACGCACAAGTGCACACACTATTTACATCACGGTGGACATAAAGAACATTAGCAAATTTACATACCCCACCTTCAGTCATCTGACTGGTACGGCCTACGCGTGAGCCATTGTAACTTGTTTTACGCGGTACCATAAAACGTCGTTTGTGCAAGATGGAAAGCATAAAGAACTTATGATTGGAAAGAAATGGAAACTGGAGCCTGTAAAGATGTTTTCATCTATGTGTGTTGTAAAAGAACGCGAGAAAGGGAGAGAAAGAAAGAGAAAGAGAGAGAGAGAGAGAGAAATAGAAAGAAAGAGAAACAGACAGACAGACAGAAGCTTATTTAGAATAAGAGAAATAAGTAAAGAGAAAAAATAAAGAGATAAAGAGACAGAAATAGTGAAGGGAAAACAAAAAAAAAGGAAAATGATAGAAAAAGAGCAAAAAATAGCAAAAGCGAGATAGAATGAAAGTAAGACAAAAATGCAAGCTGACAGATAAAATTAGCAATATTTCAAAGAAAATCGAAATTGAAAGCAAAAAGAAAAATAGCAGCAGGAAACAAAAAAGGCGAAAGAAAATGTGCAAATATCTCTTGAAGGTAGAAACGCGGTTGTGAGAGAGCTTGGCAATTGGAATATATACGTAACATCTCGATGCCGCAGATCGCTCAGAGGAGATCAAACACATTCAAGACGTCACAACTAGGAAAGCATCGAAAAAAAAGAAATAAAAACTAAATAAAAACTACAAAAAAGAAACAATGCCCCCTTTCATTTGTCTATTTCTAATTTAAAATACTACCCCACCGACCCCGACCCCTTACCCTACTACCCCCCATTTCAACTGACCTTGCACCAGATCAACCCGAAGGGCGACAAAAGGAACGATGCTTTCTTTTTCATCTCACCCTTTAATTTAAAATACACTCCACCGACTCCCGACCCCCTATCCCACAACCCCCCACTTCAACTGACCTTACACCAGATCAACCCGAATGGCCAGACCGGTATGGCGTACGATGCGGCCGTGAACGGGACGCAGAAGACGATGAACAGAAGGTCGGCAAACGCCAGGTGGATGATCAGTAGATTGGTCGTGTGCAACATCTGTCGGTTCAGAACGACCGATATGATGACCATGAGGTTGCCCACGAACCCCACAACGGCGATGACCCCGAAGAGAAAGGGCACGGTGATCTCGACCCAGTACTCCCAACCAGGATCGAACGTTTCGTCTCTGTAGTCAACTCTCATGCTGGAGTTTTCCAATTCATCGTCGTTGTCGTTGTAATACTCGGACGTGGTAGTGTTGTTCACAACTGGACTGTTAAGCTTGTTTTCGTGGATGTTGTATTTGGGGCTGTCGTTGTCGGCTGAGTTGTTGGTGTCGAAAAGGTTGACAATAGCGTCGGGGGACTCGATTTGGTCGGTGTGTATGCTTTTTCCGATGTAGTTTCGGTTGTTCTCTTTGCCGTCGTAGTCGTGTTTGTCGCTGTTGTAGTTTGTGTAGTCGCTGTTTTCGTAGTTGTGGAGTTGTTTCCTCGGTGCCGGTAGGTTGGAGACAAGATGGTGGTGGTTGCTGTTGTTGTGTTTTCGTTTTCTCGCCAGAGCACGGCGGGGTCTCGGCGAATTAATCGAATATTTGCCAGCAGCATGCCGCCATCGGATGTGAATAAGAGATGGTAAGAATGATGGCGACAGTGACGACGACGACGACGATAGTGACGATGGTGATAGTGCAGGTGACAAAAATGATGGTGTTGAAGGTAATGGTAATGAAAAAAAAGAAGAAGAAAAAGATGATGATGATGATGAGAAAAAAGAGGATGATGATGATGATGACGGTGACGGTGAAGGTGATGAAAATGAGTGAGTTGAAGGTGCTGGTAATGATGATGATGATGCTGACTGCACCGTAAAAGATGATGATAATGATGGTAAGTATTCTGATTCATCGTTGATACGATCAAATGTTTGTAATTGTTGAACAGAAGCTGGCAACGAAGTCGAAGTAAAAGGCATTGACAGCGACGATGATGATAATGATGACAATGATGATGGTGATGATGGTGAAAATGATGATGGTGACAATGATGATGATAATGATGATGGTGACAATGATGATGATGATGATGGTGACAATGATGATGATGATGATGATGATGACGACAGCGATGTATAGAAAGCATTTGATTGAAGCGATTGAGAAGATGAAAACGAAATTGATTGAATTTCCCCATCTGGACGGCTAGACTGTTCGCTCTCCAGTGCCAAACAAATATTGACGAGCAACCAGCTGACTAGCAACATTTTCATTTCTTTTGAGTTTCTTTTTAAGAATTTTTAAAATTACTTTGTAATTATTTATATAATTATTTTTTTATTCGTTTATTTATTTGTTTATTTTTTTTTATTTTTTTATTAGTAGGTGTTCTTTGCTTCTTCAAGAACTTTACTGGTCACGACGAGGACACAGACGCATGGGCGGCCAAGGACAACGGATATTTGAAGCTCTGCAAGATATTAATAATAAAAACTATTATAATAATAATAGCAATTAATAATTTAATTAAAACAGCAATTATTATTATTATTATTATTATTATTATTATTATTATTATTATTATTATTATTATTATTATTATTATTATTATTATTATTATTATTATTATTATTATTATTATTATTATTATTATTATTATTTATATTATTATTATTATTATTATTATTATTATTATTATTATTATTATTATTATTATTATTATTATTATTATTATTATTATTATTATTATTATTATTATTATTATTATTATTTATATTATTATTATTATTATTATTATTGTAAATAATAAGCTGGGGTGCTTGCAATTATTATTATTAATATTATTAATATTAATATTAATATTAATATTAATATTAATATTAATATTAATATTAATATTAATATTAATATTAATATTAATATTAATATTAATATTAATATTAATATTAATATTAATATTAATATTAATATTAATATTAATATTAATATTAATATTAATATTAATATTAATATTAATATTAATATTAATATTAATATTAATATTAATATTAATATTAATATTAATATTAATATTAATATTAATATTAATATTAATA
>OZ022239.1:48722617-48847617 GCA_963978895.1 Erpobdella octoculata | reverse complement strand
ATATATATATATATATATATATATATATATATATATATATATATATATATATATATATATATATATATATATATATATATATATATATATATATATATATATATATATATATATATATATATATATATATCTTTTTCCGGATTTTTAATATTAAGATTAGAAATATTATTTTGTGGATGAATTTTGAGAATTTAGACAGTGTGTTTAAAGTTGAGTGTTCGAGAGATAATAAAAGTTTAAAGAGACGTGCTGCAGAGAGAAATTGGAATTAACAAAAGATTTGTTAGAACCGTGCGAAATTCTACAAAGTGAGATAATTCAGTTTTTTGAGTCCAGTTAAAAGATTATATTCAAGGAAGAATTATTAAGTTAAAATAAATTCGAGAAATATTGTGTTATAAATAACTTCGACTTTAACGTTACGAATCGCTAGAAAGCATATTCCTCTACTTTTACAACCTTCAAAATATGTTTTTGTTGTAAATGTTTAATTTTCATTGTGACAGTGAGGTTACATTTTTCTCGAATCGCATATATTTTTTTTTGAAAATTTTTTCCTGCGGTTTTTTGTTTTTAAACTCAAATTTTTTTGCTGTCATTTCTAAAAAACAAGGTTTTTTGTTTTTCATGGTTCTCTCTCATCTGTCACCTCGTTCTTTTTCGAACCACACATTTTCGTTTTGTTTCGTTCAAGGATTTTATGTCGCACTTCTCTCTCTCTCTCTCTCTCTCTCTCTCTCTCTCTCTCTCTCTCTCTCTCTCTCTCTCTTTCTCTGTGTCTTCTATTTTTTCTGCTTTGCATCTTCTACTTTCTCCCCCTCTGTTTCTTTTACTCCATCCTACTTGGACCTCTTTCACCTCCTCCTCCAATTTTTCGTATTTTTTTTAGTTTTCTTGTTTGATTTTTTATTTGATTTTCAATTGGGTTTATTTAACCATATCAGGGTATGTTTTTATTATTTTATTTTTGTTGGTCATACATTGTGCTGGTTGCGTGCGTGCATCGAGACGTTCGGAACTGTTCAGTGTTTTATGAGATATCTAATCATGCCTACTGCTTTACGAGCAACAAGACAGAAAACACAAGCATAGACCCATACCCACGAACACATCCATACGACAGTTCAAACAAACATACAATTCATACATACGTACATACATACATACATACATATCTATACAACAGGGCACACTAAAGTGCTGCACGTTGATGGCTGACCAAAAGAGACGGGTTGGGCCTGAAATTTTGGTCTATGAAACGGGCCGGGCCACGAAAAATAAGCCCATGCAGTACTCTAGTGCACACACACACATACGACAGTACACATAGACATACAACAGTGGACTTATCCATATTACAGTACACATTACATACGACAACACAAACATACATACATACATACATACATACATACATACATACATACATACATACATACATACATACATACATACATACATACATACATACATACATACATACATACATACATACATACATACATATATGCATACATACCTACCTACCTACCTACCTACCTACATACATACATACATACATACATACATACATACATACATACATACATACATACATACATACATACATACATACATACATACATACATACATACATACATACATACATACATACATACATACATACATACATACATACATACATACATACGCCAACGTAGCCATAAATAGTAAATACGCGTATACACAAGAGATTCATGCTATACAACATGCATACACGTCCATCCAGTAATACTGGTTATACACATACACATACACACACTCATTTACACATGCGTTCAAACAAAAATCTAAAAAAAAACTTTAAATACATTTACACAACGCTCAATCGTTTTAAAAGAAAAAGAGTTTTTTTTACAAGACTGATCGATTCTTGTCGTTTTGAAAGAGACAAGGAACAAAATGGAGAGATACACACGACAGGCGAAAGAAACCAACTGATGCAAACACGATAACCCACATTTCTGTATAGAAATGCTAGTTTACGCATGCGCCGAGTGAGTGATGCATCTTGTTCCGGTAATTTCATCTGGAAAATAAATAAAAATAAAGCGCCTCAGCAAAGATGGCTTCCGGAACGTCAAAGCATAATTAAAATTTTAAAACTTGTCACACTTAGAATAAAAGAAGTGGAGCAAAAAATATTTTAATAGAAGCTTTTAAGATTTAAAAACCCAATATGATGGACGTCAGTCAACTTGCTTTCTTACGGGTGGTCTACCCCAGTTTAGATTTGACAGAGCCCCTTGCCACAGTCACTGTGGGCGCCTGAAACCACCATGATGGAGTTAAATTTCGTTTTAAAAATTACCTCATCAGAAAATTTTCAGTAGCCCTCACTTGCCCCTCTCCCCCTAGGTATAGCGTCACATGTTTATCTATTATTTCTCTTCAAACAGTCAAACCGCTGTTGTCTATCGCTTGTGGGCACGTCATTTTCAGCCGGAGGCAGTCGTTTCCAGGCGCCTATCCACATCACTACGGGCACTGGCGAGGCCGGCAGAATTCGAGCTATACCACCAGACCACACTCAAAAATGTGGAATGGATTATGGGATTGATACAGAGTTATAAGTGACTAGCTGGTTTACCCGGCATCGCTCGGGCAATTTTTCTCGTTTTTTTTCTTTTTGATTAGATTCAATCTTTTTCGTTTTGTATTGACCGCCATTTTGTTCCGTTACGCATAAATTATAGTATATTATATTTAATTTTTTTGACTTAAACCGGTGACCTGTCAAATGGGCCCCCGACAAAAGAACCCCGACAAAAGGGCCCCGACATTACGGCCCCCGACAAATGGGCCCCGACAAATGGGCCCCGTCAAAATGGCCCCGTCAAAAGGGCCCCGACAAAAGGGCGCCCGTCAAAACGGCCCCCGACAAAACGGCCCCGACAAAAGGGCCCCGACAAAAAGGCCCACATTCTTAGCCGTATTGCTTAAAGCCCACTTTGTATAGCCTTAATTTTATGCACGACAGGGCTCCCGACATAACGACACCAGGTTTAAATCCGTTGAGCGTCATGTGTGATTTTGAAAATGCTTCTCAAAATGCAATTATAAGAGTTTTTCCAGCTACTAATATTGTTGGATGTTTGTTTCATCTTGGACAAAACCTCTATCGGAAAGTAAGCCAGCTTAACCACGCCGATGAATACAAAAATGATGAAAACTTTCGTATTCATGTCAAAATGGTGCTAGCGCTTAGTTTTGTTCCACCGGTTGACGTAGCCAGAGCATTTGATGAGTTGGCTTTAACCTGTCCACCAGCAATGGGTGATGTAGTCAATGTAGTCGATTATTGGGAGGACAACTATATTGGCAGAGTAAGAGTGAACGTTCGGGTAAATCCACGCTTTCCAATACCTATTTGGAATGTTCATGCTCGGGTACATGATGGCCTTCCTCGCACCAACAATTCGGTGAAAGGGTGGCACCGAGCATTCCAACAGTGTGTCGATTGCCACCATCCTTCAATACATAAAATTGTTGATCATTTTCGCAAGGAACAAGATCATGTTGAAATAGAGCTGCAACGTTTCAGAGATGGTATTCAACATCCTGCTGCATCCAAGCTAAAGTACGTTCAGCTCAATCGAAGACTGGAGGCGATACTACCAATGTATGGGCATGTGGCAAACACCTAATACCTTAGAAGATTGGCTCATAACCTTACAATTTGACAGATGGCTCTATCTAATTTTATTTGAATTTAATAAATAAACGAATTCTATGTTCAAATTTGATTTAAACTTTTAGCTGAATATATGTTTATCAAACCTGTTTAGATCTATTTTAGATATGATTTTTTACCTATTAAAACTATTAGGATTATATATATATATATATATATATATATATATATATATATATATATATATATATATATATACGTTTTTGTATATATATATACGTCACAAAATAAGCGAGCGGGAGAGCGAGCGGAAACGGGAACTGGAGAATAAGCGGGAACAGGAATGGAGAAGCAAGCGGAAACGGAAAAGCGACAGAAAGCGAAAGAGCGAGCAGGAAAGGAAAAGCGACCGGAAACGGGAGAGCAAGCATGACCGGGAAAAAGACCGAGAGCGGGAGAGCATGCGGGAAGAAAACGGAAGCTTGAGAGAAAAACGATAGAAAAACCTCTAAAAACCCCGGGCAACGCCGGGTACCCAGCTAGTGTTTGATAATTGAAAATGAAATTTCAAGTTTTTTAAGGATTTATAGTTCACTAATTTTTTTCATTATAAAATTTATCATTTTTTCTGTTTATAAATTCACGATAAATTACAATTAATGATAAAAATTAATTACTAAAAATTAATTTAAATGAATAACTAGAAGAAAAAGACTATTAAATATGGTATACATATGTACACAAAATCAAGGCTATACGAGGCTTTAAGCAATGCAGCTAAATTATGGACATTTTGTCGGGGCCCTTTCGTCGGGGCCGTTTTGTCGGGGGGCGTTTTGACGGGGGCCCTTTTGTCGGGGCCCTTTTGACGGGGCCGTTTTGACGGGGCCCATTTGTCGGGGCCCATTTGTCGGGGGGTCGTAATGTCGGGGTCCTTTTGTCGGGGCTCTTTTGTCTGGGGCCCATTTGACGGGGTACCCTTAAACCTTATCTAGGCGGTATATATTCATCATGCCAAATTTCGCGCAGATCCCTTCATTGGTTTTGGAGTGATGACGGAAAAACTCCACCCATATGCCTTCTATATATATATATATATATATATATATATATATATATATATATATATATATATATATATATATATATATATATATATATATATATATATATATATATATATATATATATATATTATAGACATAATTAGTTTACGGCTAAAAAATATATATGTATTGACATTTAACAAGATTATTCAATAAACATCTGGCGGAAATAGCGATATTGATTGCGTTGTAGCAGTGTAAGGACACGAAGTGTTATTTAAATCAGGAAACTTCTAATTACGAACGACCAGCAGCTAAACATCAGAAATAACTCACATTCGAATTTGCATAAAATTCAGTTCGAAGCTTTGCAAGAACACAGAAGAAAATCGATCATCTTTATTTCAAAACTTTTATAGCATATATCACATGATCGGCGATCGCCCGTGCGTCTGTCTAGAACTTTCGAATAAGGAAATTCATTTTTTATTCAATTTCTGAAGATGATAAAAACATTCTGCCTGGTAGCGATAATCGTACAGTTCAATTGCATCTCGGCCGACGTACCGGGAATGATCGTCTTGAAGTACACGGAGAACAACGGCACCGGCCCTGCGGCACTGACAGCGATGGATTTCGGACCGATGAGCGAAATGGAGGATAAGTATAACAGTCCAGACCGGGACGATGCATCGAAGAAGTCTTGACGGTGAAGATCTACTGGGTAGAGTAGTGTTCAGTCGACAGAAGATACACCGGTTGATAAATGACTTTCGACTCGGAAATCGATTCAATGAATCGGTATTTATTTAAACGATTTTGATTGTATTTTTTGTTTTGAAAGCGTACTAAATTATGTCTGCTTAACAAGTGTTTTACGTGGTTTTCCATCTCTTAGTAACTTTTTGTCGGTTTCGTGGATGGAAATAAACATAGGTTTCTACCCAACATTAGAAGAAACATAAAAAATAAAACCCAGCTATGCGCACAATAATACAAACTACTACCTTCTTTCCATGATATGTGGAAACACTTCCATATTTTGTTAATCTCAACTCTAATAAGCTGCACAAGTGACGAATAATTAAGTTAACAAATAAGCGAAATCAACAACCGCCTGCTCCAACGCAGCTCGGTATGACAAACAAAGACGAAATACAATTCCGTTAACAAACTGAATTTCTGGGTTTCATCGTTGAAATAATGTCTTTCCACGATTTATATTTCCACGACGTGCAGTTCTATCGTGCGCCGTGTTGGAGAGTTAGTCCAGGTCTACATATATAAAACCATTCCAATCTTCAAAACGGCAGCTAAAGCAGAACCTCACTAAAAATAAAAATAAAAAACCATTCTTGATTTCTTCCAGTTTTCTGAACCTTGTCGCCTTGTCGTAGTGTGTCTTTCAGCTTGGCGCTGATCCAGCTAAGCTGTCTAATTTTAGTCCTGAGCAGTAATTCTATAACTAGCCCCGATTCATATTAGGAGTAACATTATTTAATTAGTGTAAAGTGGTGCTAATCAGCAGCATCAGTGCAACTCTATCCAAAGTGCAACATTTAAAAATTATCTCATAGAATTTCACACCAACAATTGTTATTAATCGGAAATTATTCAGTTAAATAACAATATTTAAAAAGTCTGCAAAATATTAAATACTGATTTAAAATAACTTCTACTTAAATTTGATTCAAAATGAAAGTGCATTCTGAAAACAACTACTTCACTAACCGCTTCCTCTGCTCCTACACTTACTTCACCTACCAGGCGATAAACAAAGTTTTTTTGTCTTAAATGAACCTTAAATAAAAAGATTAAAAAAATATAAAATTCAAACAAATTGTGGTTGTGGATGCACTCAGTGGCTGCTAGGCCAGTAAATTCCGGATGTGCCCTAGCAGTTGTTGGCCATGGCAGTGCTTAGTAGTAACCGACAGTAAAACTATAACAGAATATATGACGTCAGTATTAATCGAGGTTTAACAAACTCAGAGAGATATAATTCTTGTAAAAATTATTATAGAAATAATAATAATAATAGAGACTGTCAACAATAGTTCATGTTTTCACTACAGCAAAAAGCTCTTTTTTGTTTAAAATGAGGCCGGTACAATTAATGTCTCTTTAGGTACTTCGTGAAAAAATAATCTTTTATCAAATTTTAAACAAAAATTTTTTTTTTTTCAAAATAGAAATAAAGTCGTTCAACCTAAAAAAAAATTTTTTATTTGTCAGCTGAAAAGTAGAAAAAAGAAAAAAATATTTTTTGTTTAAGTTATTTCATTGATATAAAAGAAAATTCAATAATGTGGTAAATAATAAAAATCCACATCATTGTTAAATTCAATAATGAAAGTAATAAAATTCCACGTTGTTGTTAAAAGGTTCATATAAATTATGTTGTCATGTCAACATCATTGAGTTGCCGTTGCGGTTGTGACAAAACTGCGGGGTTGAAAATCGTAAAAGCTTCATGCTGATCATGACGACGACGACGACGACGACGACGACGATGATGATGATGACGACGACGACGACGACGACGACGATGATGATGATGACGACGACGATGACGATGATGGACTTGTCATAAAGTCAGACACTTATTTTATAAAAGGCGCCCTGGTGATGAAATTTAATACTTAAAATGGCGTTCACGATCCCGAGAAAGAGTAGAGAAGAAAAGCGGAAGTGTTTTCTTAGAAAGGAAGATAGATGAATCGGAGTCCTTGATGTAAATTATATCTTATGAATTCCTAGGCATTGCCTTACATGGCACGTTCCTCTTTCCCTGTGTTCTCTTGTGACATAAAAGGGGTGTTCGTGTTCGTGTGTGTGTGTTTGCTTGCGTATTTGTGCCTGGATGGGTCCGTGTGCGTGCTTTATACGCACGCATAAATGTATGTTTGTGTGTCTGGGTTGGAAGTATAATTTATGGGTATTACCGGCATTGAAAGGTGTATGTTTTCACTTTTTTATTTTATTTATTTTTATCATTTTTAATTTTTATTATATAATATACAATATATATTAATAAGATGCGATGGCTTTAGATTTTCTTTTAAACAAGCTCAACTAAAAATGAACCTTCACTATTAACTTGTTAGAAACTTTCTCGAGGATGGGCTGGAAAGGTTTTTTAAATCCCTCATAATAATATATCCACCGCCGGTCTTGCTTGCTTGCTTGAGTTCTTGCAAATCTTGGAATTGAAAGTTAACCGATTTCCCGTCATCCAATTGAGCTGGGATTTATAAGAAAGACTCGTTACTCTAATATATTTTAAATGTTTCTAAAAAAAATAATTTTAAATTTAAAAAAATTGGTTTATCTATGTTTTGAAAAAAAAACATAAACATATAACTATTTATATTTATAATTTAAAAAAAAATTGTTTTTCAAAACAGATTTTCATAAAACGAAAAGCCTCCAAATCCTAAAATGTAAGAGACATGTGGAAAAAACTTGTTTTTTACGGCTTGCATGATATCTCATACAACACGTACTTATGTATCAGAATTTAAAACCATCTTTATTTCAGACTTACAGTTCGTTTCGCCGTTCGCCATCTTCAGAGTCTGTAAATGCAATCGGCTAATACCGACTACGGCTGTATCGATGTCACAGAGGTATAAAGGTGTTTTTCAGAGATGATTTTTTAGCCTAGATTTCGTATGACCACATCTTAAATTTATGAAAACCCAAACAGCTCTGCAGATAATGAGGATGAGTTTATAACGCTGGAAGAATTAGCTGAACTACAATGTTCATCAGAGCCTGCTAAAATAGGATAAGTTCAAGAACCTCACGTTTTATGTTTTGGATGGCCCTCATCAATCAGTTATCCAATTTTAATAAGAACTTATAATTTTTTATTTTTTGAAACAAGAGGTAAGCTGGTGAATTTAGAATTAGAACTGTTTTTATTTTGGGCTTCACTTATTATAAGAATTAGAACAGAAATTATAGCAATATAGTTTATTGTTTTTGTGTTTGTGTTTGTATTTGTATTTATGTGGTTGAGTATTTGCTTATATGTGTGCGAGCATTTGTATTTTGTATGCCTAAAGGGTTCGTCATAATTTCGTTAGTCTGGTGATACTAAGTTCGTCTGATTTTATGTTCATAATTAATTATTAATTACATTATTATTAAAATTAAGAAAAATGAAAAAATATAATAAAAACACAAATAATAATCATACAAAAGAAAGAAAAAAAAACTGAAACTCGATCACAAATGCAAATCTTTTCACAGATTGACGAAAATAGAAAAAAAATGTGATCAACAGCAACACAATTTCCCGTTGAAATTCCACGGATTCTCTGTCGCGTAGGAGTTGAACGGTTTGTTAAAAAAAAAATAATATTTTAAAAAAATGCACACACGCACACACAGGCAATAGATTCGGCTTTACCGCCATTATTGTCACCTTCATTATCGTCACCGTCACCATCGTCACCGTCATTATTGTCACCCTCATCATCGTCACCGTCATCATCGTCACTGTCATCGCTGTCACCTTCATCATCGTCACCGTCATCATTGTCACCTTCATCATCGTCACTGTCATCATTGTCACCTTCATCATCGTCACTGTCATCATTGTCACCTTCATCATCGTCACCGTTATCATCGTCATCATCGTCAACGTCATTTTTATTCAACAGTTACAATACCGTTAACTTTCACACAGATTATTTTGGCTGGCGTCTTGATCGACATTTTTTCAGTTTAAACTCGAATTTATTCGTTGACTTCGAAGATCCAGTTCGCTCGTAGCTGGAAAGTAATCGAGCGCGTCACGACAGCTTCTAAAGGACTCAATATGTAAACATCACACATCCCGAACACGCGTGAACACACATACAGTACAAACATGCATTTAAACAAACAAACAAATAAACGTACACAGTTTTACAAACCTAAAGTTGATAGAATAATACAATCTTTGGCCTCACTTCGACCTGGAAAATACATTTTAGAATCTTTCAGAAATATTTTGACTCTATGTGTTCTTCATATGTACAATAATATAGTAATAGTTAGGTAACAACAAGCATATATTGTTTAGAACAGAGGTGGACATAGGTCGGATTGATCCATGGGTTGGATTGGGTTTGATTGGTTTCAATTTTTTGAGTGGGTTGGGTTGAAATAAAATTGAACAAAAAAAATTAATTGTGGGTTGAGCTGGGTTGAGTTAAAAATTTATTTTTGTGTGTGGGTTGGGTTGAGTAAGTGGTGGGTTGGGTTGAGTAAGTGGTGGGTCGGGTTGGGTAAGTGGTGGGTTGGGTTGAGTAAGTGGTGGGTCGGGTTGAGTAAGTGGTGGGTCGGGTTGAGTAAGTGGTGGGTTGGGTTGGGGTTGAGAAAGTGGTGGGTTGGGTTGAGTAAGTGGTGGGTCGGGTTGGGTAAGTGGTGGGTCGGGCTGGGTAAGTGGTGGGTTGGGTTGAGTAAGTGGTGGGTTGGGTTGAGTAAGTGGTGGGTCGGGTTGAGTAAGTGGTGGGTCGGGTTGGGGTTGAGAAAGTGGTGGGTTGGGTTGGGTCGCCAAACATGGACCCATATCCACCTCTAGTTTGAATTTCATACTCTACGCACACAAGCAAGGCACAGACACACACACACACTCACAACCACACATGCAAACTACAAGATTTAAACACACATGCAAACACACAGAAGCTCAAGCAGGTATAATACATCTGACGGAGTTTGGTGCGTGGCTGCGTGCTTAGAAGTACATCCAATAAAATACGTCTAATTTTCCCACATTGTTCTCTTTTTTTCACTAAGGCTTCTTTCTCAATCCTTATTGGTCAGTTTAATATGTGTATTTTGTACGTGTGTTTGTGTAGGTTGCATGTGGTTGTGTGGTTTTTGTATTTGAATTTGAATTTGTTCTTTTTAAGAAAGTTGAGTTTGATAAGTTTGTATGAATGTTGTGGTGGATAAATGTCTGTGTGAGTATAAATGTTTGTTTAGATGAACTTCATTGTTTTCGCAGTAGGTGCGAGGTGTGTGTGTATGTGTGTGTCGTGTATGTGTGTGCGTCACTATTTCTCAAGCTACCATAGTTTTTATTTGAAGACTAAACAGATCAACTCGTACAGGCATAACATTCATTTTCAACGAACTCGATACTGATAAACATTCAATAAGGATAACATCAACATCGCAAGCGAGAACAATAATAATATTAATTCCTACTTTTATTTGTCTTTCCATCCATCCATCCGTCCGTCCGTCCGTCCGTCCTTCCGTCCATCCATCCATCCATTCATCCATCTCTCCGTCCGTCCGTCCATCCGTCCGTCCGTCCGTCCATCCGTCCGTCCGTCCATCCATCCATCCATCAATCCATCCATCCATCCAACCATATACATACTGTCATGAAGAGAAAGAAAGAAAAAATAATTTAACGCCCAGCACGGCCAATTATTTCAACGTGTTGCCATGGAGATGCGTCACGAGTTGTCATGGCTACCGATAGAACGGAAGAAGAATTCCCTTGTTTACACAAATATCTTTTGGTTGTTTTTATTCCTTTGTTGTTATTATTGTTTTATTATCCATTTTAAATATGAAAAAAAAAACAATTTATTGTGAACAAAAACTCATAACAATCCAAGCTAACATGGTTTGGAGTGACAAAAAAACTAGGCTAAACACGCTGAAACAATAAAGAAACAAAAAAAATCGTTAAAAAAAGAAGAAATAAAAAGAGAAAGTGAGATAAACAGACAAGCTGCAGCAATGTGTTTGTGTATCTGTATGTGTGTGTTTAGGTCATAAATAAATATTTGCAAGAAAACAGATAACTAACAACATCAATAACGGAAAAAAGTAAAAACTAAAAAAAATAACAATAAAACTGAAAAAAAAATGAATAAAGTAGAACAACAGGAATTTTAAAAAAAGAATCATTTTAATTAAAATATTTACAAGCAAAGGAAAAAATCAAGATGAGGCTGAAAAACAATTTAAACTTAAAAACCCATACAATTGTCAAAAACAATTAACAGCAAAAAAAACAATAAAAACAACAAAATGATAATAAACAAAAAATTTTTGTTATGAAAAATTCGTAGATAAAAACAATATTTTTATTGAATTATTCAGATGATTTTAGTAATTTTTTAGTAATAAACAAATCTAGGTTATTTGACGCAAAAGCACATGGACTTGGCTGAATTAAACATGAACATTTTGAAGATGCTTTCTGTATTCTTGAATAAAATTGGCTAAAAAAATTAAATAAAAAATTTAAAATGAAATGAGCATGAGATAAAAAAACAAAAATGAAATAAAATCAGAACTTAAAATGAAAGTGGGAAAGAAAAATACATTGATATTCGTGTCGAGCGCAGCGAAAGAGGTCAAGCGTGGAGTTTTTGCGCGTTGAAGGTTCGAATTTCACGCGGATATTCCATGCTGTGCTTCTGTTTTCTAATTTCACGTCCACGTGGTGTTAAAGGTGCTAATTTCTAATAAAAAATAGTAAAAACCTGGAAAAAATTTTTTTTGAATGAATTTAATTTGGGTCATGTCGTGTAGTCAGCTGATTTTTTTTTTGCAAAACGTTGATTTTAGCAAAAGAAAGTAACAACAAATGATTAAAATAAGAATATTACTCAAAATTAAATTAATTGAAACAATAACAAAATTAAAATTTAATATTATTATGTTGATAACTAGAAGAACCCCGTCAACAATGACGTAATTTTTTAAATATCATTATATATCATTTTTTGATTGCAGCGCCACCTAACAGCGTTACGCAGTTACAACATACATACATACATACATACATACATACATACATACATACATACATACATACATACATACATACATACATACATACATACATACATACATACATACATACATACATACATACATACATACATACATACATACATACATACATACAGTTATAGGAACTTATGTATGTTGATGATGTTATTATTTTAAAAGAAAAGAAACTCTCTCAACGAAAAACAACGAAAAACAACGAAAAATGCAAATGGAAATACCCGGTGGAGCGTAAACAAGCTAATGCGCAAAACATCTGCTGAAGTTTTTCCTTTAGATTCAATAAAGTCGCAAGGATTTAAAAAAAAACGAAAGAAAAAAAAACTTTTTGTTTGCTCAAAATCGTTTAGCAAAAGACTTTTATATTTTTTCTCCGGCAGTCGTGCATGGATGAGACTAATAAGAAAGATTTCTTATCGCACCACGCTTCGGGGATTCCATTTAATTTTTTGTTAGAACTACACGACAATACTACTACAATTTGCACGATAAAAAAAATAAGAAAATGCAAAATTGTATTTTTTTTCAATGAAAAAGAGAAAAAAACTTTTTCCATTCAAGAAAAAACAACTTGAAAAAATAATTTCACGCTAGATTGGTATTAATGAAAAAAATTATATAAAGTTTTGAATTTTGTCTTTAATTTATGAAATAAATTTTGCCGATTGCCTTTTTAATTTTTACCTTGTTAAAGTTTTCTCTAATAAGTTTTAAATACAAATTATTATTATTATTTTAATCCCAATCTATTTTAATATCGTGATTTTTTAAAATTGGTTTATTGATAGAAAATGTTGAAATGGAGTATTCAATGGTTACCAGTGTTGAGCTAAGGAAAAGTAATCGGATTCGTGGATCAGTTCCTAGTTTTTATTTTATCCGACTTTTAATTGGTGTTTTTACAGTAACTAATTCTCTAGCTCACTAAAAGGTCAGCAAAGTTCATCAATTTTTAATGTGTACAGATTGACATAAAAGATAAAGATTCCGATGATATTATAGTGGTGTTATACCGACGAATCGATTTCAATACCACTACGATGCAGGCAGCCGTATTCAGCGCCTCAATCGCCTCATGTCTGCCGACCATAATCTATGTCTGCAGACCACAATCCATGTCTGCAGACCACAATCCATGTCTGCAGACCACAATCCATGTCTGCAGACCATAATCCATGTCTGCAGACCACAATCCATGTCTGCAGACCACAATCCTTGTCTGCAGACCACAATCCATGTCTGCAGACCACAATCCTTGTCTGCAGACCATAATCCTTGTCTGCAGACCACAATCCATGTCTGCAGACCACAATCCTTGTCTGCAGACCACAATCCTTGTCTGCTACAAAAATGAAATATTATAAAATACATTGATTTATTAAAAATCAATGAAATTATTTTTCCATGGAATTATTTTAAAAAAATATATATGAAGGCAATAAAAATGAAATATTAACACAAAATATACGGACGCATGGTTATACCGTCGGAAAGAGATGCAGGCGGACGCATGAGCAATGATAGAAAGATGGTCTCAGAGGAAGAAATGAGATTGATGATCGATATAATCGTACTTTTATTCTTCTAACTCCCCAATGGAGCGAAAGAATGTCCTGCTGTTGATGATGATTGAGTCGTTAAAACTTTTTTTCCCTTCTCTTTCCCTTTCCAGATCGTCTTATCATTTTCTTACATTTTGCCAAATAATTTTCATTGTATTATTATTACTATTATTGCTCGCACAGATCAATAGGATATTGTTTACTTACGTGCTCATTTGAGATCCGGTGCATGCTGGAGAGAAGGTGAAACTAATTCCAGTTGGAAATTTGATTCCCAAAAAACTTTTGTTTTATTCGCGATTAAAAATTACTTTTTCTTTAGCAAACTTTTTTATTAAATCATTAAAAATAACAAAAATCAGACCTGTTGAATTTAGCAATAACAACAAAAACAAAACTTTACAACCACTTTGGGGTTTAGAGAAAAACAGTGCTCTTGGAAGTTTGCCAGTTGGCGATCTTAAATCAACCTAAAGACTTTAACCGCAAGTGTTAAAACAGGAATTTAAAACAAAAAAAAAAGATTATTGTGGGATGTCCTTTTTTATTTAATTTTCGTTGAAAGACAGCAGGCTGGGTGGCTGTTTTTCATCTGCCCCCCCCCCAAAGTAAACAACCACGTGACAGCCATCTGGTTGCAGTTTTCTCAAAACTCGTCCGACGTTTTGTTTATTATTTTTTCATATGGCAACGCAAAAATACATAATAATTCTACATTTAAAATTGAAATTTATAACAATAATACTAATAGCAATAATAATAATAATTTTTATTTGCATTGTTTAAAAACAGGATAACAATGTTAATAACGAAACCATATTCAACCATAACAACTCTTTCTTTTAGAAACTAAAGTAGGCTCAACTCACAGCATAAACAAAATTAAACAATCACATTTTTTTAACCATAGCAAAACACATTAGCATTATTATTTTTTTTCTTAAATCACTGAAGGTAATAAAAATCAACACCTGTAACAGAATACCTGGCAGGTACTCTGTAACAGCTTTTCTGTTGACTTTCATTTAAATCAAACTTTTAAGTCTAGAGATTATTACACAAAACCTCGCAGTAGATTTTTAATTCATTTAATTTTTAAATAAATTTAAAAATTTCTATTTCTTTAATTTAACTTTAATTTAATAATCTGCAACAAAAGACTGCAAATTGAGTTTTATATTCAACGAAAGGTGCACAGGTGTTTTAAAAGATAAGAAAATAAGAAATATTATTATTTTAATTATTATTCTTATTATTATAATCATTTATTCTTGACGTTGTTTTTAGTCTTTTTTTTTACCACCATTATAACTTATTTTATAAATTATTACATATAATTGATATAATTTATTTAATTATTATACTAATTATATCATAATTTTCACTATTTTTATTATTATTATTATTATTATTATTTTTTCTTATTCCTATAATTAATTTTATTATTATTTATATTGTTATTCGTCCAGCCATTCAACTCTTCACTTTTGTTACGACTGCCTTTCATTTCCCCCACACTAAACAGTTTAGCCCTCATCCCGATTATCTACCCACTCACCTACCACTACTCTTGCCAGCTAGCCATGCCCCCATAGTTACCATTCACTTCACCCCAGTAGTCTACCCAACCCTTTTATTCCTAGCCTACTATCACTTATACAGCACCCTGCACCATAAACCATCTATTTAATCACAATTTTTTATTATTTTTTCCCATCATTCACTCCGTTCGTCTCTAAGCAATCAATCAGCTTATTCAACGTGCCGCAGTTCATTATGGTGACATAATTGTGTCGTGGCTGTGCATACTGACAGCGTGTGGTCTGCACACACTGATAGCATGGTCTGCACACACTGATAGCATGGTCTGCACATACTGATAGCGTGGTCTGCACATAGTGTGGTCTGCAGACATAGCTTACAGTCTAAACCCACTGAAGACAGTGTGTGTGTGTACACGTTGCTGGTGGTTTGTACTAATATACGGTGATCTGGACAAATAGGTGCTGGTCCACTCACTTGAAGGACAGTCATCTATACATCAATGGCGGCCTGCGCATGTAGATTATTATTCAAATTAAATATGAAAAACAAATATATTACTCAGCGACTTTGAAGTTAAGAAATCCGTCCAGAAATTCAAGCCGTCTGATAATCTAGTTAAGTTTTTTTCAAAGTTTGTTGTCAACAATAATTTATTTTCTGATTGAAAAATTTAAATTAAAAAAAAACAAATTGAATCTTCAGAGAACCATTATCGACCGTAGATTGCCTTTCATCATCATTACCTCACGCTTTTATTTTTATTATTAAACATTTTACAATTTCTTTTCTTATTAGCTTTATGTTGGTGAAAAAATTATTTTCTACTTTTTAGTACATTTAAATAAAAGCGTGTTTTTAAAAATCCTTTTTTAATTGTATTATATATATAATCAAAACGTCACAACGATCACATGATCACATGATCACATTTTCACAGGATCACATGATCACATGATCACATGATCACATGATCACCGGTCACATGATCACATGATCACATGATCACCGGTCACATGATCACATGTTCACATGTTCACATGATCACATGATCACCGGTCACATGATCACATTTTCACATGATCACATGATCACATGATCACATTTTCACATGATCACATTTTCACATGATCACATTTTCACATGATCACATGATCACCGGTCACCAGGACCATCAGGTCGTGCGGCAATCGATTGTTCTTCAATCGTGCAGTAGCAAAGTACTCAATTATCTTCTCGTTCACTTTGAATTTACGAGCGTAACTTGAGTACTCGGAAGATCCCAGACGTGCACACCCCACCTCCCCTGTTCTCCATCTATACAACAAAAATATATCAAATGAAAGCAGCCGTTGAAATGAGGAAAAAAGTAAATCTGAAAATAAGCAATAAAATTCACTATGCCTCTTAGCGATTTCAATTTTTTTTCATAAACATGCTCAAAACCAGTTCATAACTTGAGTTAACTTTTATAAAACTTTATTCTTGAACAGAAATTATTCAACAAAACTACTTACAGAGGTTTGATTAAATAAGCAATATAAAATTTTATAGTAATTCTAAACAAACAGCTGATACGTGTTCATGACGGGTTGACGACATCGGCGGCTTACTAACTGAAACACAGAGCCTTGAAAGCTTGTATATACAATAACTTTAATGTAAATATACACCCACATACCTACATATAATATTACGTAGATATGTATAAATGAATGTACACCAAGTTAATAAATCAGATTGTACTATTTTATATTTTTACCAATGAAATCGAAAAACATACTGACGATTACAAATTTAAAGTGGAATTGAAAATTAATGTAATAGGGAATTATCAAGAAAGGAAAGAGCTAACAGAAAGAAGCACTCTGGAGATATTCATAAGCAAGCGAGGATTTTGGAAGTAAATCAGATACAGTAGAAATGGAAATGGGGTTGAATTTGATGAATATTTTATGTGCTTGTCGGCCTCACAGAATTTTTTGAGCATCAAAAGAGAATTTGCTCTGATTAAATTACTTTACTGCAAAGACTCAGTTGATATTTTTATTTTTTTTAACTTCTATATAAATGTTTCAAAAATTTATTATTATTATTATTATTATTATTTTATATTAATATTATTATCTAAATTATTATTATTATTACATATATTATTATAATTATTACTTAAATTAATATTATTATTATCTATTTTAATTTTATTATCACCCTTGTTGTTATTATCATTATTTTATCACTTAGTATTGTTTTCAATTTTATTGTCGGCATATACAAATGACATAATAGAAAATGATTGCTGCTTTATGATCCGTAATTAATCAGCTCCCATCCATCACTAACTACTCACTGCAACTCGATTATAAGTACACCATCACGCATCAAAATCTATTGTGACCTCGGTTATTCTGAATGCAATTTCTGGTTTTCCATTTTCTACCATCGGTAATTTTTTTTCGGACAATGTTTAACGTGACTTCTAGGCCACGAACGTTGTTTTATAAATATGAATTATAACACAAAACAAGAAAATTCGATTTCGTTCTATAATTCCTTATGTCAAAAAAGTTTTGAAAACAAATTTTTTTTCCTTCAGAGAAATTTTCTTCATCATCGGGAACCATTTCCGTTTAAACAATGAAAATAAAATTGAAAGAAAACCAAATTCCCCGTACTGAATAAATATTACTTTTAAAGACCATGAAAGTTTATTAAATAATTTCTGAGTTTAGATTTTAAGTTTCAATTTTTTGCCGACAATCTAATTGAGACTTTCAGAGTCGAATTTATCCGTATTGATGTCCTTGTCTTGGTGCAGCAACTGTCACCAGCTACTCCAGCATGCTTTCCTTGAATTTATCAAGATACAATTTGTGATCCGACGGGCAATTCTACTTGGAATTTGTTGCATCGTAGCTTTATCAATTTATTTGTTCAGTTGAAAAAAACAACTATTATTACACGACTGACTGTATACGCACCCATTTTATCAACAGCTTGCTCTGCTGACCACCGCGTTATACGAAATTATTACATACATGCATACATACATACATACATACATACATACATACATACATACATACATACATACATACATACATACATACATACATACATACATACATACATACATACATACATACATACATACATACATACATACATACATACATACATACATACATACATACATACATACATACATACATACATACATACATACATACATACATACATACATACACACACACACACACACACACACATACATACATACATACATACATACATACATACATACATACATACATACATACATACATACATACATACATCGAAAATTATGTATGTAGACTATATAAATAACCAAACATGACAATATATTATAACATAATTACTAACTTCCCTGTGATAACATACCCCCCCCCTACTCCTTTCCCGTCCACTCTGTGAATGAAAGTGAAGGTCGTTTGAAAATATTTCTACCAGCGAAATGAAAAACAAAATCTCCAAACGCCATATTTTCGCATTTTACCCATTAAAAGGTCGTCAACAAAGCGCCTAATGTCCGTCGGGAAGACAGCTAAAAATCCAGCGGAGGACATTAGCTGACGTAGAGACTCCTCAGGCTGGGCCGTAGCTGGACTGGAGGTCTTTTAAACGTTCACTTTGTGCATTTTATGCGCTCCATTTTAAAGATGTTGAAGCTTTTTTAATGGGTCGAAGTGGCTACGGTTTAATAACGTTCGAGCGACGTCGCTGATTCAGGTGGATAGGCTGGGTGGAAACACTTGGAGAGAAGGGGGGATCAGGGAGGTAGGATGAGCGGGTGTGGTCATTGAGGTGGGGGTGAAAAGTTGAAAAACTTTTTGCGTCGATTAAGCAAGTATGTTTTTACTAAAAAAGATTTGTTAGTAGATTTTGTGGAGAATAAAAAAAAACATTTATTTTTTTATATATTTGAAAAAAATATACAAATGTTAATTACTTTACGGGTCAGGAGTTTAAATTTGACATTGAATAAAAACCGTTGAAAGTGTGAATCAATAAAACCGACTTTAATAACTTCTCTAGCGACTTATTCGCAGCTAAAACTGACTTTAACACTCATATATATGATTTCAACGAAGTCGTGTTTCTTGGTGCCACTACTATCACTGCTACAACTACTACCACTCTGCCACTACTGCCACTACTGCCACTACTGCCACTACTGCCACTACTGCCACGACTGCCACTACTGCCACTGCTGCTACTACTGCCACGACTGCCACTACTGCCACGGCTGCTATTGCTGCCACTACTGCACTACTGCCCATGTAGCTGGGGTGCTTGCAATTATTATTATTAATATTAATATTAATATTAATATTAATATTAATATTAATATTAATATTAATATTAATATTAATATTAATATTAATATTAATATTAATATTAATATTAATATTAATATTAATATTAATATTAATATTAATATTAATATTAATATTAATATTAATATTAATATTAATATTAATATTAATATTAATATTAATATTAATATTAATATTAAATATTAATATTAATATTAATATTAATATTAATATTAATATTAATATTAATATTAATATTAATATTAATATTAATATTATTATTATTATTTTATTATTATTATTATTATTATTATTATTATTATTATTATTATTATTATTATTATTATTATTATTATTATTATTATTATTATTATTATTATTATTATTATTATTATTATTATTATTATTATTATTATTATTATTATTATTATTATTATTATTATTATTATTATTATTATTATTGTTATTATAAATAAATTATTGATATTCTAGGAAAATAAAAATATTGCAACGCAATAAATATTGCACGGTATTACAACTAAATTCTTATTGTTATGTAAAAAGCAGTTGCAATGCAATAAATACTTTATAATGTTTCGGCTGAATGAGTGAAAAATTAAAAAAAAAGATTGTTGCTGGAGGCTATAAAGTTCTTCTGACAATGGAAAACCTTATCAAAACGTGTCACGTTCTTCTTGATACCAAATGTTTACTGCTTGTGAGGCGAGGTATCCGACGTGGTGGATTGGACGTGTGATATGTGGAGGAAGAAGCTGAAGGAGGAACAATATCAGATTGGGTGCACGATGATGATGATGATGATGATGATGATGATGATGATGATGATGATGATGATGATGATGGTGATGGTGATGGTGATGGTGGTGGTGGTGGTGGTGGTGGTGGGGGTGATGATGATGATGATGGTGATGATGATGGTGATGGTGATGGTGATGGTGATGGTGATGGTGATGATGATGATGATGATGATAACGATGACGATGACGATGACAACGACGACGATGATGATGAGAAGAAAGAGAATGAAATTAAAAAGATGAATTAGAATAGAACTGTAAATGAAATAATGATATAAAACCGACAGAATGAGATAAATAAACAGAAGAAGAGAGAGTGGCAGATACATTGAGAAAGAGAACGAGAAAGAGAGGGAGAGAGAGAGAGAAATAAAAAAGAGTAAAAGAGGAGAAGAGGAGAAGCTTATTTTATGGACTAAAGGGTGTTATGGTTTATTAGACTCTCATCTGGACATTCGGCTCGTAGGCAAGTTCATAAAATCTTGGAAAAACAGGCAGGATTAAACGGATGAATGATAAAGCTTCTAAGAAGTGAAAGATTTAAAGATTCTACCAAGTTTTTCTCTCTCTTTCCTTCTGTTTCTGTTTCATTTTTGTTTCTGTCATTGTCATTTTTTCTTTCACTTTTTTCTCTCATTCTCTTTCTTTCTCTTTTTTTTCTTTTTCTCTCTTTGTTTCTGTGTGTTTTTATATTCTTCTCATTCGATTTTTTTTTGGTCACATAAAAGTATCATTGTTGATGATAATGTTATAGTTGGTATTTGTCACATAAAAGTATCAGTGTTGATGATAATGTTATAGTTGGTATTTGTCACATAAAAGTATCAGTGTTGATGATAATGTTGTAGTTGGTATTTGTCACATAAAAGTATCATTGTTGATGATAATGTTATAGTTGGTATTTGTCACATAAAAGTATCAGTGTTGATGATAATGTTGTAGTTGGTATTTGTCACATAAAAGTATCATTGTTGATGATAATGTTATAGTTGGTATTTGTCACATAAAAGTATCAGTGTTGATGATAATGTTGTAGTTGGTATTTGTCACATAAAAGTATCATTGTTGATGATAATGTTTTAGTTGGTATTTGTCACATAAAAGTATCATTGTTGATGATAATGTTGTAGTTGGTATTTGTCACATATAAGTATCATTGTTGATGATAATGTTGTAGTTGGTATTTGTCACATAAAAGTATAATTGTTGATGATAATGTTATAGTTGGTATTTGTCACATAAAAGTATCATTGTTGATAATAATGTTGTAGTTGGTATTTGTCACATAAAAGTATCATTGTTGATGATAATGTTGTAGTTGGTATTTGACACATAAAAGTATCATTGTTGATGATAATGTTGTAGTTGATATTTGTCACATAAAAGTATAATTGTTGATGATAATGTTGTAGCTGGTATTTGTCACATAAAAGTATCATTGTTGATGATAATGTTGTTGGTGGTATTTGTCACATAAAAGTATCATTGTTGATGTAACTGGAACAGTTTTTGGATCAAAAAAATTTGATCCAAAAACTGTTCAATCAAAAAGGTTTCTCGTGCCTGACTGAGTCTTGATTGGATTTTTTTTTACTTTTAATGTAGTCCGAGTTTCAATGCATCTATAATATCTCGGACTGACAATTTCAACCAGGGATACATAATGTAAATGCTCAAGCTGAATAACGGCTCGGATTTGTTTTCAATTTTATTGATTAAATTTGTAAATTTTATTAAATTTAAGTCGACTGTTTTGCCAACTAGTAGATTATTGTTTCAGGTTAAGATCTTGAAATTAAAAAGTTCTTGAAATAGGCTACAGGCTAAAAAATATCTAATATGTAAAAGTGAATGTATGTATCGGCATCAAATTTAAAACAATTTTATTGAAAGTTGCTATACTTGAAAGACATGGTGAGGAGGTCGTTTGTGTCCACTTTGCCAAAACATATCTACCAGCTTTTTGTATTGGTTTTACGTCCATCCATTAAATTGATGATTTAGACGAAGTCTACCAACCACCAGCTACCAGCTGCCAGCTGCTTAGCGTTTTAAAGCCGAAAAACCAAAAAAATACCCGGTCAACATCGGGTATTCCGGCTCGTGACTTATAGAAATAATTATAATTAGACAGTTTTTTCTGACTGAAAGATTTCAATCAGATTGGTTTAACATTTTTCAATTTGCCTGTGCGTGTCCAGAAAACTTTTAAACAGAAACGGTTTCGTAGCGGATAACGGATGGACGTCCAAGTGACTAATTAGCAGGACCGTTTTTATGGCTCAGTGGTTGAAGTGCCGCACTGCGACCCTGAAGTATCAGATTCGATCTCAGATCTCCGATATTCTACTTTTCTATCGATTCGTTTCGAAATGAACTCTTATATTTTGTCTTCTGATTTTTTTTAAACTTTGTAGCTCACTAGAGTGTAATTAACGTTTATAACGGTTTTCAAATTCTAAGGTTATATATAAAAAATATTTTTACAAAATAAATTTGAGCGAACCGGAAGATTAAGAGTGATCTACACCGGAAGCCAGCTGCATTGTTGACACCGGATGTTGACGACAGGTGGTACGTAGTTGATGGAGGTGGATGGAAAAGATGACAAGTAGGTGGATTTGTGGGAAAATTTAAAAAAACAAATAGACAGAGAGAAAAAGAGAAAAAGAGAAAGTAAATAAGAGAGAGAAAGAGAAAATAAGTTAAAGAGAGAAAGAGAAAAAGAAAAAGGGATGTAGATAGAGAGAGAAATAGAGAGAAAAAAGAAAAATTGAAGATATAAAGAGAAAGTGAGAAAAGAAAGAAAGAAATATATAACAAAATAATGAAAGCAGAATAAGAATATAGAAGAAAAATATTCAGCTGTCAATTTAAGGATGAAACATAGAAAGAATATTCGAGTTGTCGTCCAGGGATTGAGAAAATACGATTGTCCAGAATGCGGTTAATTTGACAACAGCATAAGAAATTATAACGTAGAACGTAGCCTCTTCTGTAAAACTACAACTACAGCTTATACATTAGCTGCAACTACAGCTTATACACTAACGGACTAGCAGCAATTACAGCTTATACACTAACCGACTAGCAGCAATTACAGCTTATACACTAACGGACTAGCAGCAATTACAGCTTATACACTAACCGACTAGCAGCAATTACAGCTTATACACTAACGGACTAGCAGCAATTACAGCTTATACACTAACCGACTAGCAGCAATTACAGCTTATACACTAGCTACAAATAAGCTGATACACTAGCTACAAATAAGCTGATACACTAGCAACAACTACAGCTTATACACTAGCTACAAATAAGCTGATACACTAGCAACAACTACAGCTTATACACTAGCTACAAATAAGCTGATACACTAGCAACAACTACAGCTTATAGACTAGCTGCAACTACAGTTTACTGCAGGAGCTGCGACTCTTGCTTATAATTATAATGAATGGTCAAGTCCTCAAGCACTCGCAACAAGCCAATCCCTAGCCAACTTAGTGAAATCAGTCAAAACAGCCACAGCAATAACGACCAGACGACAACTACGTAAGCAGCGACGGTAGCGGTGGTCAGAGCCTCAGCAGTGCAGCTAGTGGCGATGAATCACCAGGAGAATTATGACCAGGATGCTTTCGCTCGTGACATCATTAATATTGTAGCGATGTCGTCCCAATTAAACGTTGTTTTTTTCTGCAAATAGGAGTTTTTTATGGAGTGTGGCGAGAAAGTGCTAAGCACGAAGCGGTAAAAAACTTGACTTGCTTTGACCGATATGTCAGAGGAAAAGTGCTAATCGGGATGTTTCACGAACTTCAGTGTGCCGTAAGTCTACGATAACTACGACAGTAATGATGATGATGATGATGATGATGATGATGACGACGACGACGACGACGATGATGAAGGTGACAAAGATGATGATGATGATTGTTTTGGCAGCAAATAACTGATGTTCTTGTTCTATTTAACCTCTCCTTGTGGCCATAAAAGGTCAACCCTGCGGCACGCGATAGTGACGACCATGTAAGTTTTATTAAGTTCTCCAGCAGCTATCATCATCTTGGATCATCATCATCATCAACATCGCTCATTTGCATATTTATCCATCAGCATCTCCATCATTATCAACAGTTCTAAAACACCTGGTATAAAGTACTATAAACTATAATATATATATAAAAAAAACCATCATTATCATAACCATTGTTCGATCGTCATCAGCACCGCCTCCGTTGTTTTCATCGTCAAGACTTGGCGTCATAGCGAGGTGGTCATCTTGACAACAGACGGTATTTTAAATGTAATTGTCATATCCGCCTCACATCACACGTACACTTGAGCGTGTATGTATGTGTGTGTGTGTGTGCATGCCCCTGTATATTTACTGGTAGATGAACGAATTTGATCGGTTACAACTTTTGTATATCGAATGTATGCTTGCGTGAGTATTTATGTGTGTGTATATTTCTATGTGTTCTTCAAGTGTATCCTTGCTTTACTGTTTCGCGGGAATAACACGCTCTCACATGCAATAACTTGCGTGTAGGTGTGAATTTTGATACATTGATGTTCTACATTTGGACGCCTACATTTCCACGATTTCATGGAAAAGGGACGTTCGAAAAGAAACTGGAAAAATGTCGTAAATTTATTTCAAGAATTTACTTCATAAAACGCGATGGAACAAATTCATCAAAACTTGTCATTAATTTCTCCGCCTTTTTAAATATAAAACATTTTTTTACTAAAATATTTATTTTCTTTTTTTTCATCTTTTATTTTTTCTTTCATCTTTTATTTTGTTATTTTTTTCTTTCATCTTTATTTTGTTTTTTTTTTCATCTTTTATTTTGTTATTTTTTAATTTTTTCTTTCATCTTTTTCTTTCATCTTTTATTTTGTTTTTTTTTTCATCTTTTATTTAAGTGTTTGCTCTGTTTTTATTTCTTTTACTCTTTCTCTCCATCTTTCGCACTTTTTTACTTTTAGTTTTTCTTTTTAATCTTACGTAATATTTTCTCACGTCTTTTCGCTGCCTAATTCTCTCTGAATATTAAATGCCACTCAAAACAACTTTTTAGCTCATCGTCATCATCATCTCCATCATCGTCGTTATCATCGTCATCACCCTCATAATCATTATCATCATCAGCAGCAGCAGCATCATCATCATCATCATCATCATCCTCATGAGCATCGTCAGTATAGGAAAACTAGAAAAAGATTTGCATAAATCGAAAAGACAGATTTATAAATTGTTTATAAATAAAAATAAAAGTATATTTATGTTCCTGTTGAAATTCGAACCACCCACCACACGGCGCCACTGCTTCGAGGGGATCAGCTTTCCGCTCAACAAACTAGGAAGTTCTTTCGTATTCCAGACTGCCCATCTCGGTTATTTGTACGTCTTCCAAACGGAGACGGATCCTTGTGGAACGTTCATCCGCTCCACGTACACCTGTCAACCGCGAACCGACTACCATTCCAGTCTTGGCTCAAACTCCACTTTATCTAAGTTTCAGGGCACGCATCACCTAAGTGGAGCACTTCGATGTGTATTTTAATTTCGATAGAACTAATTATTTGTTTATTGTCTTGTTTCCTATCTGCTTCGATGTTGTTTATGTTTAGTCATTGTTACTGTTGACGCTAATGCTGTTGCAACTGCTGTTGCTATTTGTGATTGTTGTTGCAAATGTTTTGCTAATGTTGCAGTGACTGATGTTTATGTGGCTGTTGTTGTTGATTATGTCGGTGCTGTTGCTAATGATATTGTGAATGTTGTAATAAACATTGACGTAAATGTGCATTTTGAACGATCACTTTGTGTTTAAATGTATTGTTGATCATATTAATGGGGTTAATTATTTCGTTGAATGCGAAGCTATTATTCATAATAAGATATAAAAAAATTATGATACTCGAAATGTCCCGTCTAGATTGTCACTTCGATATGTGAAAGCTGATAGCAAGGAAGATAGTAAACTGATATTGTTTAACGTTTTATGAAAATTATTGAAAGAACGCATCAGGCCTTTTTGTTCGTATTATGCGGGTTCAGAGGTGAACATGGGGTGGGTTGAATAAGTGGTGGTTTTTGGTCACCAAAAATGAACCCGTGTCAACCTCTGTAGTGCGGGATATGCGTCGATAAATAGCAGGCATTAGATCGAGATCAACGCATTTGCGCTGCTTCGCTAGGCGATAATTGACAGCATAAAACCAAGCCAGATTAATTGAATTACTCTTGAGCATCGCAATTATATAAGGTTACAAAATCACTTATTTAAACTGTTATTAATTATATTTAATAACCACTTATTTAAACTAATATTAATTATATTTAATAACCACTTATTTAAACTATTATTAATTATATTTAATAACCACTTATTTAAACTATTATTAATTATATTTAATAACGTAAGCAAAGTATATTATAGTTGCTAGTTTATATCGATTCGCAATGAAATTATGGTTTAAATCAAAACGAAGATAGTGAAAAAGTTTCATGAAAAAAATTGATAATAATAAGAAATTTTCAAATTGCATCTGCAAAAAAGACAATTCGTCATACTTATCCCAGCTTGACCGAACAAAATTGCTTCAGTCGTGGTGCATCCCCCCCCCCCTTACCATCACCTAACTTTTCAGTCGTGGTGCATTCTTCCCCCTTCCCCTCATCTAATTTTTGAAAGAGCTATGAAAACAACAAGGTGAAGGTCGGTCTCGTTTTTTTAACGTTTTAAAAAAAAAAGATTTTTTTTAGTTTTTTAACAATAAAAAATTCTTGAGGGAAATCACAGAATTAAATTAGTATGGAAAAGATAAAGAAAAACTATGTGCGAAGGAATCCATGCTTTTAAGTTTATAATTTACTAACTAGGTTACCGCGGTGTTGTCGGGGTTCTTTAGGCGTTTATTCATTTTTTTTACGATAAAAAGTAAATATATGGGAATGAATTTCTTTTTTCAAATGGCTCAAAACCTTCTCCTCAATGAAAAGAACCCCAATGCAAAATTTTGTTCAAATTGCTCCAGCGATTCGGATGTGATACAAATTAAATTTTTTTTTATTTCCAAAAAAACTTACTATTGTTTAATTACCCAAAATACGTTCATATTCTAAATTTCAGATCGAAAGCTCACTGAAAAGTGGGTTAAAAAACTGATTAAAAAATTTGTCGCGGAATTTAACGGACATGTGAAGCTAATGAAAAGCATAAAATAAGAACGAATAACAACAAAAAACTAACTGTGATTGTTGCTAATCTTTTTCTTCTTTCTTCTGAACGTATATTAAACACAAAATGAAATAAGTTTTTTTTTTAAATTGCAGAATTATGCAGACTTATAATTAAAAATTTACTTGCGAATATGTCGAGTTATTTTTGAGACAAGTTTCTGCGAACCAGCTTTCTTCAGCATCCGCCACAAAGCCGCATCTGACCATCTCCAGTAGGTATCCTCCCGTTATATATACACGTACGCTGGACGAACGGGCGGTAGAACCGTATCTGGATGGACAGACGGACGGACGGGTAGACGGGCTTGTGGATGACCGGCGAAGAGACGCGCAGCTGGGCGGAATTGAAAATGGCGGGATGAATGGGAAAGGAGCAAAGAAATAAACGACGCAAAGGTGGAAATGGGAAAAATGTATTATATAATTAATTATTAATTGTTACCGAATGATAAATATAAAATTGTGATGGCGGAGATGATGATGATGATGATGATGATGATGATGATGATGATGATGATGATGATGATGATGATGATGATGATGATGATGATGATGATGATGATGATGATGATGATGATGATGATGATGATGATGATGATGATGATGATGATGATGATTATGATGACGATGATGACAACAATGATGACGATGACGGTGATGACAACAATGATGACGACGACGATGATGACAACAATGATGACGATAATGAACAACTAGCATTTAAACTGACGTTGGATTCAGCTAAGAGTCAGAATAGACAAGCGCAAACCGGCTGACCGACTGACCGATTAAAATACTTGAGATATGCAAAAGCGATCAACTTTTTACAGAACGGCTCGTAGATTTTAAGGCTGGAACGAGCCTCAATCGACCACTCCAGGTCCCTGTTGGTGTCTTGTGCTATTTTAGATCAAGCTGCACATCTTTCCAGTTGCTGTACTTTGGCACTGTGTCGAAATGGAGGCTTCAGTTTTTGAAAAATCTTGATTCTTATGAACATTTTGGCTAGATTTCTGCTTCAAGGAATGCAAGCGCCTTTCTTTGCGTTAACCAATTATACAAAAAATAATAATAATAATAATAACGTATTTTTGTGTATTAATAAAAAATAAAAACAAATAAAATGTGAAAAATAAGAGAAAAAGAAATGTGAGAAAAAAGAAAGAGAGAAAGAAAGTTAGAAAGAAGGAGAGGAAGAACGGAAAAAATGTGAAAAGTGAAGATGGCAGAGATGATTGATGAATTGACAAATAGGAGGATGAATGAATGAATAAATAGCAGTTAGATGGATGGCCTGCTGACGGAGGGGATGAAAACTTGGAAGAAAAAACGCATGTGGATTGGTGAAACTGATAGATGGATCAGGTGGTTAGAATTGATAGGATGAATAGATAAAGTGGATGGATGAGTGGATGCATGGATGCATGAATGAATTGAATGGATGAATGATAAAATGGCTGGCTGGCTAGATGCATCTAGATGCATGGATAGATGAAATGGATGGATGAATGATGATGATGATGGATAGATGAAATGAATGATTGGATGAAAAGATGGCTGGCTAGATGTATGGATGCATGGATGCATGGATGGATGAAACGGATGGATAAATCCGTAAAGTGACGTGATACCGAGAAATGGAACTTCAGCATCCACAGCAACGTCTTGGGCGTGTAGGATTACTACACTCTTCTACTTGCCACCCCATCGTGAGCTGGAAATCTGAATGTGCTGAATGTTCTGACAACACCAGTTATGAAACTGAAACTTTTTTTCCCAACCCATGAAGGAGTACACGGTTGAGTTGACCCTTAGGCGTCAACTGCGCTCACCGGGCTACCTGTTCATTGCCGGTCTTGAAGTTTAAGCAGTCTTTAAAAATAATTTATATTAAATTTGAGAATTTAATAATGAAAAAAATAGTAAAGTAAACAAAAAGGGAACACGTGTGTATCTGGGATAAAAAAAAACATTGAGCACATTTTTTTAAATAGAAAAAAAAACGGAAAAGAGTAAAATATAGACACCCCTGGAAGGGGTAGAAACCCCGGGCGTGGAAGGGTAGAAACCCCGGGAGAGAGGGTTGATTAAAAAGAAAAGTGGAAAAACTAGCTGAGGGAGCAAACGTTAAGTTGCAAAATTGAAAAGAGCAAAAAATCAACAAACTTCTTGGAATACTTGATCGAATTTGCATAAGTTAAAAAAACACTTGGAAAAAAACCAAAAAAACTCGGAAAAGTAAAAAAAGAGAGAGAGAGAAAGAAAAAAAAGAAAGAGTTTGTTTTAGCAAGTGAATTGTTTATAAACGTAAATAAAATAGGATAAATATAATATCATGATGAAAAAAATAAATATATCATGATGAAAAAAATAAATATAATATCATGATGAAAAAAATAAATATAATATCATGATGAAAAAATAAATTTAACAATAGTTTTGCGTATAATAATATTTCTAATTGAATACAATGGTTGTGATGATGCACGAGAATCTATTCCTATCGTTCTAGGAAAGCCTTGCACTCTGAAATCAATCTAATTGATGTTAGTTACACAAAGCTAACACTTGTTTATGTGCGTGCGTGTGACAGTGTCACCTAGTGCCTGTTTGTGTGACAGTGTCACCTAGTGCCTGTTTGTGTGACAGTGTCACCTAGTGCCTGTTTGTGTGACAGTGTTACCTAGTGCCTGTTTTTGTGACAGTGTCACCTAGCCTTTGTTTGTGTGCGTTTGTGTGACAGTGTCACCTAGCCTTTGTTTGTGTGCCTGTGTGTGACAGTGTTACATAGCCCTTGCTTGTTTTGTGTGCGTTTGTTTGTTTTAAAATTGATATGATGTTCAGATGTCCATCGGATGATTCCAATTATATGCTCATTTAAAGTTATTCGAGTGTCATCTGCTTATTTTCTAAGATTTTCAGGAAAAAAAATTAATGCATGGTTGTACGTGTATGTATTTACGTGTGTGTATGAGTGTATGTGTCTGATGAGTATGTGTGTGAGTGTGTGTATGCATGTGTGTGTGTGTGTTTGAGCTTGAGCTGATGCAATTTGTGATGCCGAATACGACAATGAAATATCTTGACTGCACAGTATGACGTTTCATCCACGCTAGTCACATACGTCCTCCGTGTCACCCACCATGACACCCACCACGTCACCACGTCACCATGCCACCATGTCACGACGTCACCATGCCACCATTTCACCATGCCACCACGCAATCATGCTCTAGATTACACAACTTGTCCCCTCAGAAATTACACGCACGGATAAAGTCATGTCGGTTACTACCCTTTTAGAGAGGTACTTAGGCTACACACATCAACGTGCTAGATTGACAGAGCCATAAACTGTCTGCATAAACGGCATAAATAATTAATAAGGAGGAATAAAAAATGAATATATAGACCGTTGAGGTTGATAGATAGCACAGTGTAGAGACAATTCGTTTCAACATGGCGTTAAAAAAATTACAACAAAAATTACAAAAAAAAAACGTACTGCTTAATCGAATTTCATCTTTTTGTAAACTGAGTGATACGTTTACATTTCTTGTAAAATAATTGCAATGACTTTGCTGTAGGCGATAGGTTTACATTGCATGTAATAAAATGTTGTAAGATCGGTGTCTCTCAGATTAATTCATTGTTAGCGGACTTGAAACAGAATTGGGTGCCTATTAATAATGAATGTAAGAATATAATCGGAAACTTTTATATTTTCTTTTTCTTTTATTAACTTTCACTCGTTCGGATATCTGTGGGATGTCCATTGGATGTCCGCGGACGTTTTGAAGTTCAGAAGATCATTATAAAATTCAACCAATTCAAAAAAATTATATATTAACTAAACAAAAATTGTCATCGTCATAGTAATTATAAACATTTTTTGATTACTAATTACCTGGATTTTTATGATACGACGTCGCTATGAAAATGTTTAGCTATAATAAAAGCGTGTTTATAATTTTTTAAATTGTTTAAAATGTGTTTTAGTACATTTAAATGTTTTTTTTATTAAGATAATTTTCACATATTTAAATTCCGCTTCATTTACCGGAGTCTACTACCATTCGTCCGTCAATCCATCCATCCATCCATCCATCCATCCATCCATCCATCCATCCATCCATCCATCCATCCATCCATCCATCCATCCATCCATCCATCCATCCATCCATCCATCCATCCATCCATCCATCCATCCATCCATCCATCCATCCATCCATCCATCCATCCATCCATCCTTCCATGGATGCTGAGACAGGTCTATCGTTTATCTGTTCTTCTCAACAGAATTCAAGCAAATTTTTTCATTCAAATACAGCTCAATGGTGCTGCATATTAAAACTTTAAAAGCCCACCGATGTTCATGCAATGTTTAAATGATTAGTCAGCTAACTATCGAGTTATTATTTCATGTACAGTAAAAGTCCTCTACAGCGGATCTCTCAAGAGCGGCTTCTTAGAGCAACGGAAACTTTTGTTTAGAACGGAATTTTTTAAACCTGTAACTGTCCTATAGGAGCTTGTCCCCGAAGAGCGGACAGACACGAAAAGCGGGCACTTTTGCTATACCAAAGGGGTGTCCGCTATTCAGGACTTTTACTGTATATACTTCATTTCCTCTCTCTCTCTCTCTCTCTCTCTCTCTCTCTCTCTCTCTCTCTCTCTCTTTCTCTCTCTCTCTCTCTCTCTCTCTCTCTTTCTCTCTCTCTCGTACTTTCACTTGTTATTTCCATTTCATTCTTTCAATCACTCATATATTCTATTTACATATAGATAAATAGAAGGTCGTAGATCACAAGCGTCGTCTGGAATATTTGCAATAATTGAATTGGAGCGAACAGGCCGAACAGAGCAAACAAAAGCAATGCAATTTAAACAAACAACGAACACGAACTACAACTTACATACTACACTCAAAACTCGGCACGTCAATATTAGACCATTCACTGCGTCATCATAGAGTTAGTTTTTGGTTTATTTCATGGCCGAAACAAAAAGTTCACCCATGTTTTGTTTTTGTTATTTCAAACAAACCGAAAAATCGTTTTTTGCACCGACAATACGTTTTGTATTATTATATATATATATATATATATATATATATATATATATATATATATATATATATATATATATATATATATATATATATATATAAAAGTTTCATGACGTCATTGGTGTCCTTGGCCTCTGGTACGAGTCTCGTGTCTCATACAGGAGCTGAAGGTGCCGCCTTATTCCTTCTGATGAATCCATCATTTCATTGGTTAACTAAAGCATACAAAGAAAGCCTCCTCTTCTCTCTTCTCTCTCTCTCTCTCTCTCTCTCTCTCTCTCTCTCTCTCTCTCTCTCTCTCTCTCTCCTTCTTTCTCAGTCTCTCTGAATTATCAAACTTTCTAATTAAATTTTAATTTCGTTTAAAAATCTACTTTTAAAACGCGAAAGCAATAAAAGAAGCCTCATAAAAACGACGACTGCTCAACCTTCCAGCATTTCTACAAAAAAAAGTATTTTCCCCCTTTTTATCTCTTTTTTTCTATTTTTCGATTTTAATATATTGCCTCTTATATTGGCTCCGGAATTCCCGCCCAGTCGTAACTCTTCAAGTTCAGACCGGAGTGGGACAGGGGACTGAAGAAGAGCCATGGAGTGGGAGGGAGGGAGAGGGAAGACCACGGGGGGGTTGGGGGGTGGAAGTGTATTTAAAACATTTTCGTTAGCTCCTCACGTTCATACTTTTCCATTCGGAATAGCAAGCGCGATCATTCCATCATCTCTTCCTCCTACGGAGTCCGTTGCGTGCGATATCGGAGAGAGATCTCCCGAGCGGTGATCCTGCGATCCGAAGAGAGAGAGAGGCAGAACTCCGTTGTAAATTGAAATGTAATGCAACTGCCTCCGGTCTGTTTGATAATCTTTATAGCTGCTTGCCGTGCGTGGCGTTAAAGTTGTTTTTAAATATTCTCTTTTAAGTCATCGTGGAACAGAATTCTTTTAAAGAAAATATTCCCAGAGTCCTGGGAAACTATTTACAAGCGTACGGTATTTAAATATAAGAAATTTACACTATCACCATCATTTACCCGAAAATTGTCTTTCCTTCTTTCCACGCACGCAGATCTACGAAGGTCATCAAGGTCAAGGTCATCAACATGGCCGACCGAGCCGACGGGAGCACGTGACTGATGCAAGTGTCACGTGATTCTTAACCATGTTCCGCTAGGAAATGGACTTTGAAAGCCAGCTTGAGATGGACGCAAAGTGTCTCTTCCGCTGAGATTTACAGACCCTCTCCCCCTCCCCCCCGGTTTATCAGCAATCACCCGCCCTGTCGAATGTATACTTTCCACTTTCCAGAAGATGGAGAACGTTGGGAGAACTTGATGTCCAATGGATGGAAGATTGCAGCTGTGACTGGTCGATCTGGAATGGCAGGTGCTAAATTTCATCGGATTTTTATAAAATGTCATCGGAATTGTTATAAAATGTCATCGGATTTGTTATAAAATGTCATCGGATTTGTTATAAAATGTCATCGGATTTGTTATAAAATGTCATCGGATTTGTTATAAAATTTCATCGGATTTGTTATAAAATGTCATCGGATTTGTTATAAAATGTCATCGGATTTGTTATAAAATGTCATCGGTGTTTTATAAAATGTCATCAGATTTCTACTAATTAATTGCAGCTTTTTGTGTTTTGAGCTATAGAAAGTAATTGCGTAAAAATACAAAAATCAATTAACGGAATCGACTTGACAGCAAACTGAAGCCTCCTCAACTTCAACGCTGATGGAAAATACTTAAAAAAATCCGTTTCACTTTTACTTTGAATATCTATTTCGGTTTCGGTTTAGCCATAAGCACATATTGCAGGAAACAGGGCCAAGAATTTTTTTTAATTAACTTTTTCATTGCTTCATTAGTTTTTAACAAAAAAATACTTATTAATTATCAGTTTATTAATAACTGCGTGTTCGAAGCAATTAATTTTTTCAATATGAAAACATACAAGAGGAAGAAAACATAAGAAAGCTGTTTTCTTTTTAGACAAATATTAGAAGAACAACAAGGAAAGATGAAAAATAAATTTTAAAAAATGCTTTTATTTGTCTTTAAGCAAATTACATGTTTAGATTAATAAACGCTATTGCAAACTCGGACTTAGATGCAAAATATCGATCGCCAAAACTTTGTGGCCGGTTGTCAAACGAATTAATTTTAATTGATTTAATAGCCTAATTCATGTCGAAAACATTAAATTCATGTATTGTCATCCAGAATAAAACTTTCCTGAAAGTTTTAGAACTCTAGGTGGTCGAAAAGTGGGTAAATTATTGTTTCTAAGATTTGATAACCACAGACAAACAGAGAGAAAGTGAAGTTAAATAAAAGCATTTAAAAACAAGCTCATTTCCAATTACAAAAATGATGAAATCAAATACAACTTAACTGGGCATATGTTTTTGTTAATAAGCTTTCCCGCTCCCGCTCGCTCTCTCCTTTCCTCTCTCTTTCCCGCTCTCGGTCGTTTTCCCGTTCCTGCTTGATGTTCCATTCTCATTCCCGCTCGCTCTCCCTCACCTTCACAATCTCACTTGCTCTTCCACTTACACTCCTTCTCTCGTTCATTTTCTTTCTTCCTTCTAAATTCTTTTTGCCCATAAAACTTAAAATATATTTGCTTAATGCTGTTTAAAACCTTCAAACTTGGCTACGTAAACTAAGTTTGAATTTTGTTACGCAATTACCTTTGATGTTTTTACATAGGCACTTTTAACCTAGTAATTTTTTACAAAAATAAAAATAAAATAAAAAAATTTAAGTAAAAAATACCCATGTCTTTCCACTCTTTGCGATCTACCCCCATACCAAATTTTGAAGATTATGTTGACATTCATCCATCCTTCCATGGATGCTGAGACAGGTCTATCGTTTATCTGTTCTTCTCAACGGTATTCAAGCAAATTTTTCCTTACAAATACAGCTCAATGGTGCTGCATATTAAAACTTTAAAAGCCCACCGATGTTCATGCAATGTTTAAATGATTAGTCAGCTAACTATCGAGTTATTATTTCATGTACAGTAAAAGTCCTCAAGAGCGGCTTCTAAGAGCAACGGACACTTTTTTCAGAGCAGAATTTTTTAAACCTGTAACTGTCCTATAGGAGCTTTTCCCCGAAGAGCGGACAGACAAACGTTATAAGAACCTCCGGACCATCTGTGGGATTTTTTATAACCTTTCATTCATCAGAACTCTTCAGTCAAAGGTGTCCTAACTAATTATAATATTTTTATAAATTATTGTTTTTGTTTTCAAAATTCGTCGGTTTTTACTTCTTTCGATGTCTGTTTAGGAAGATTTTATTTTCTTTTGAGTAACCTTTCGGGCGTTTGACATTGGTTTCGTTTTTATATTTAAGTTGTCTTGAAGCATTAACAACTTTCGATTGACGTAAGTCATTCGCGAGAAAGCAGATTTTAATGGCGGAAAAATTAAATAATTTAATATTTTAGGAAAAAGGTTATAAATAATCGTTGTGATGCTGATAATGGTAGTGATGATGATGGTGGTGGTAGAGATGACGACGACGACGATGATGATGACGGTGGTAGTGAGGACGACGACGACGACGATGATGATGGTGGTGATGGTAGTAGTGGCGAGGACGAATCCCCTTTGTCGTCGCCCCCACTACCACCCACCACCACCATCATGTTGCTAATGACGATAGTGATGATGATGATTACGATAATGATTGTGTTTGATGATGATCACAAAAGACGAGAGGATGATCTTAAAATAATAGAAGCGCATTCAACAACAAAAAAAGTAATATGGGTCAAAGACTTAGAACCTGCGAACTCAAATTATACAAGCGTATGGTCATCTCCAATCTTTTTTTAATGCACTCACCAAACGAATTAATACCATGTGTCAATATCCCCAGTGGTGACGTACCTGTTCATTGGCGCACCCAGGATTTTTTCGGGAGGGTGAAAAAAAATTTTTGATGGGTTTCAAAAAAAATTTTCAGCTTCAATTATTCATAACTTCTTGACGCCTATCAACAACAAAAGTTGTTAATATAGTTAAAGTCAAAGAGCAGAATAACTTTATTTTAAATTAAAAAATATATAAATTTTTCAAAATGTAAAAAAACTTTTGCGGGACAAAACATTTAAAAAATCTTGGGGGTCAAAAATTTTTCAAGACCCAAACATTACAAATATTTCTTTTCACATTTTTCTCCAAAAGTAGCTGATGAGTTGAACCACTTAATCTGTTTTCCGATGAAGAACTTAAAGAAACTTTTTTGCTTAATTTTTTGCTAAATATTCATATGAAAACCACCAAATATTTTAAATTATTTTTTAATTTCCATTAAATCAACGCGAGTATTAGGTTTTCATGCATTAAAAATCGGAAATAATTGCGGGGTGGGGGTTCAATCCCCGGAAACTCCTCGTTGGTGCACCACTGTCCTACTGCTTATAAAACTTGTAGTGGTAAAAAAAGGTGACAGAGGTACTGGCAAAAATACAACGGATATACTCCGGATTGCGACTCGTTCCTTGGAAATACTTACACGTAATCTTTTGCATAATGGATTGCACGTGGAAGAGCATTGGAGAAAAATTATGTTCGGTAACCCGAAGTTTGGCTTAGAAATACGAAAATAGATGTTTAATCTAGCCTTATCTAGCGATAATCCAGATTTTGTTCTCAAAAGATTTTTGCGATAGAAAGGCTAGAAGTACATTAAAAACTGAAAAATTAATAAGATCTTATTTTTTTAAACTTGTTTTCATTTTTTGTTTAAACTATAATAAATTTAAAAAAATACCGCCCAAAATATGCAGTTTTGAGCCCAAAATTGTAGGACAAAACGAGCGATTTTTTATGACTTGCTTAGGATGCCGACGTACGACAGTCGGAAAACGATGGTCATGATTTTCAAAAGTGGAGAAATATTGTTATTTTTACCGGAAAAGAATAATAATAATAATAATAATAATAATAATAATAATAATAATAATAATAATAATAATAATAATAACAATAATAATAATAATAATAATAATAATAATAAAGAGCCGACAAATGAAGTGATTTCAAAATGGATACTACGAGAAGAAAGCTATAATACGGCTGAGTAACGAACTGAATATTTTAGCGTTCTAGAGCCGTCCTGCTACGAGAAGAGACGTAATTTTTTTTGACATGCGCACTCCGGAGCGATGACGTCACTTCCGACGGGAGCTCATTAACATTTAAAGAATTTTTTCCCGCTCCATTCATTTTTCATTTTTTTTGCCAGGCAATCTTTCTCTCCTTCCTTCCTTCCTCTTGGCATCCCAGAAGTAATCGAGTTTCGCATGACGTGCTGACAAATTACACAGGTGCTCGAGAGATAAGGAAAAAAGACAAAGGTAGAGAGAAAAAGAAAGAAAGATAAAGAGCCAGAGAGAATAAGGAGTGAGAATGCAAGAATTGAAGGAGGAAAAGGAGACGAGATTCGTATGGTAAGCGAAATTAAGTGATAAAATAACGGAGAAAAACCCGCGTAATTGCAAACCTTCATTAACTTACATTTCAAATTTAAAAATCCCACGTCTCTTTAATTTGGTTTTCGTTTCTTTTTTCTCTCAAATTTTACTCGTCTGCGAAATCACCTCGTTCATCCAATCATTCGCAAAACTTACAAACAAAAACCAGTTAGCCAAATCCAATTTATGGCCACGTGGAAATACTCGAGGAAAACTTTTCCACAACACGACAGGGTAGCACAAACAAAAAATCGTGATGGAAAAAAGAGAGGAAAAGACATAAATAATCCGAAAATGCGCTTTCATACAAAAAACTAAGGTTTTTTTCTTCAAGAATTGCTTCAGGTGGTTTCTCTGAGTTCTGAGTAGTAAAATGACGAACAGGAAGCAAGTAGGTCTCTGGCACGATACTGATAAATCCTTTTCCCAGACTACCCCCGATAGGATAATAATAATAATAATTACAATTTGTAGCGCGCCATATGTCAATTGTTTTTATAGAAAAACCTCTACATAAAATTTAATCGCAGACGCAAAAATGCTGCCTCACATCTTAAATAAATTTAGAGCAGGGGTTCGTCAGGTGAATAAAAAAACGTGTAATAACGGACGAGGGATTGACCCCTCTCCGGATGGGTGTACGAAGCGAAAATTCCTAAGCATTTTTTGGAATTTTTTTTAATTTTCGAAATTTTTTGAAATTTTTGGGTGTACGAAGCAAAAATTCCAAAAAACTTCTATGAAATTTTTGCGTATTTTGGATTTTTGCATTTTTTAAAGTTTTTTTTTGGAATTTTTACGTTTTTTGGCGTTTTTTTTGGAATTTTTACGATTTTTGTGCGTTATTTGGAATTTTTTGGAATTTCTACGTAAATTCCAAGGGTGTACGAGGAACTTTTTGAGTGGACATCCCCTCGATAAAGGAGAAAGTTTATCAATTAAAATATGCTTTGGTGAGTGTGGTTAATAACCTGGTAAATAAAAAACATGCCCTTTCCAAGCACGAGGTTGCTATATATGAACAGTGAGTGAACTTCAGGCACAAGAAGGGTACGCATTAAGATTAGATGAATGCTGAACCCATTTATCTCGAGAAATACAATATGATTGCATATTTGTAAATCGTTCGAATCTTGCGATAACGACTAAATAAAATATAAATTAAGTCAGAAGAAGAAGAAGGATCTTTTCAAGACTTTTATTTAGAAAGCTCATTACAAGATGATCAAACAAATGCATAGCCAACAGTAACAAACAATTAAAAGTGTCCTTTAATACCGAGACCTGGCCATAAAGTTGAGGTAGCTCAAAGTCACAGCCTGGGGGTCTTCCAACTGGGGGTAATGACCTACGTCATCGGTCAGGACGTGCAGACTGACGTTGGGTATAACGCTTCTGATTAAATAAATAAATTAATAAATCAAAATAAATAAACAAATAAATAAATAAATAAATATTTACTTAACCAAAATAAAAAAAACTTCATAGAATCTCTGTTTTTCAATGCTTGCTAATTGTTAATATACAAAACGCACAGTCTAATTTGCCTAATTTATATGCTTAATTAAGTAATTAAATAATAAAACATTTAATTTACAACGAATAGAAATGGCTTTGTTTGAGTCAGAGATTTTTAGACACTCATTCGATAATCCATAGAATGTTTTCTTTTAATTTCTGCTAAATAGCCTGCAGGGTTTTATAGAAACTAAAAAAAATACGGCGGGAGACTACAATTAAATTAAAGAAGAAATCCTTCTGAATCTCTTCATTTTACGTTCACCCCTATTTCTACATTAAACCTCCATTGGTCCACCATCTTCTTCTAGTTACTTTTTTTTAATCTTTCGCCAAACGTTCTTTTCCCTTACTCTGAAATTCTCTTCTACATTCCCTCACTATGTTTGCATTCTCATTTCTTCCCGATATGGACTAAAAACATTCCTCTACGCTCAGCTCGTAGCCGAGCGCTCTTGCAAGCCACGCCGTAAAATGCGCTATATAAATTGACGCATTCATTATACGAACGCTACAATAAATATAGATCAGTTTTCACACTACTTCGTGAGATGGAGAAGACTTCACTTTAAATATTCAACCACTTTGCCTGTTCCGTTCAGCCTTTACATAAACTTACATTCTTGTGCCCCAAATAGAACCACATCATAGCGTACGTCATGCCCTATTTAAAGTTAAAGATTCAAATATAAAGGTGGATAAAGCTGGACTAAAATTCAATTAATTTAAAAGTCCTTGAGAAAGTTAAATAAGCCATCGTTGGCACTCTAAAAGCTTTTAGGAGTTAAATAACAGGTGTTAAGATATTTAAGAAAACTAATAGCCGCTTAATTCAATCGTCTTAACGACTTTCCAGCCCATAAAGAAGCCAAACTTCAATTTGACCCAGAGCTATACGAAAAAATTTTTTTTAAGCGAATGTTTTGACCAGCAAATAGGGGACTGTTGTAAATTAATTAAATGGCTTTGGAGATAATAATACCACTGGGGGAATAGGGAGGATACAGCGATGTCCCAGTTACGAACTTTTCGAGTCTTAAATCAAGAACTTCTGATTGAAATGTCAGCTATTCTAAGATTCTTAGAGGTGACAAAAAAAATTACGGATTGATGACACACTAAAGATCTTTAAAATAAAATAGAGTAAGTAAAAAATTTACGACCAAAACAACCCCCTTTTCTTCACCCCCCTCCACCCGCTACTACTCAGGGCACATCCCTCGAGACGTCTAAAGCAATCGGTTGACTGACTGTTCGACCCGAAATCTATTATTGATGACATCATCACCTCTTGAATTAATTGCCACGAAAATTCCAATTAACGTCACCACAATAATTTCACTGTTCAGTGGTGGTTTCACGCGAATTCACGAAGAATATCACAAGAATTTAATTACTTTTAAGGAAAAAAAGAAAAGAAGATATATTAATTTGTTTATTAATATATTTATCAATTTATTATTTAGTTATTTACTTGTTTATTTATTAACTTATTTATTTACTGATTTATTTACTAATTTATTTATTTATTTGTTTATTTATTTACTTGTTTATTTGTATTTATTTATTTATTTACTTATCAATATACTTATTTATTTATATACAATTTATTTATTTAATTATTTACTTATTTATTTATTTATTTATTTACTTATTTATTTATTTATTTATTCATTTATTTATTTATTTATTTACTTACTTACTTATTTATTTATTTATTCACTGAAGAAAATAACTCCGTAACAAATAATAAAAAATGAAAAAAAATATGCCATGGATGAGAGATAACAAAGAAAATATTGATAAGACAATAAAACTTTATAAATACTTCATAAAAAAACTTGACACATTTTAACAAAAAAATAAGAGCTTACATTTTATCCCCGCCTACTTATATGATAATAAAATGAGACAAAATCCTGCTTAAACTCCGATCGGCCACACACCCGATTATCTTTTGAGTTATTTTTGAAAAATTAAAAAATCTCGAACCAAATTTCGAGCCAAACTAACAATATAATGCAACCAGTATATCCGAGATGTGACACCTGATTTTTTTTATATTTTGTAAAAACTAAAAAATCTCGAAACAAATTTTCGAGCCAAACTAAGAATAGAATGCTACCGAGATGTGGCACCCGATTAAGTGATATTGTATTTTTAGAAAGACCTCAAGGTACTTTGCTCAAAGTATTTTTTAAAACAAAAATGCTTAGAAATGAATTAATCAATTACAAAAAAAATGATATAACATTGAACTATATTTATCAAATATTATGTTATTATATAATCTATACAATGTATCATGAATTATGAATTATAATTATTACTATTATTATAATCATTATTGATATTATTATCATTATTGTGGTTACAAAAAAAAATAATATAAAAAAGTACAACAGACCTTATATACGGCACAAAATCAGGGGGATTAACAGGATCAGCTGGTCCGTATATAAAGTGCACTGTAAAGATGGAAAAGAAGAAAAAGATAGTTTTCAAGTTATTAATTGGCTGGAAAACTTTTTACAACATAATAAAAAAAAGAGAGAGAAAATGTCCAAGCAACAAAATCAATGATAAATAAATAAATAAAATACACAAAATCAATACATAAAAAAATAAATTAATTGAATAAATAAATGGGCCTATGAAAAAGAAACATCTGAAAAATAAAAGAATACAATTTATAACTATTTATCAGCAATTTATAACTATTTGTCAACAATTTATATCTATTAATCAACTATTTATCAAAGTCACCAAACAAAGAAGACCACTAATAAAAACAAATTGGGAATTGGAAAACGTCCAAAAAAAACCATTGAAATAAAGAAAATTCTTTTATTACATCTTCTTATACAACTTTAAAATTCTTTTCAGTAAAACGTAATAAATTGTTTATATTAAAAGAAAACACAGTTCAATAAAGCGAAGATAAATGCTGACAAATGGCCGCCGCTCTCCCGGGTATGCAAAACAAGAAATACGCCAATGATTTACCACCGTGAACTTATAAACAAACAAACAAGCCTAACCAATAAAAAAAAACAAAAATGAAATAAAATAAAAACAAGATTTTTGAGTACTTGCTGGAGACGCAGAACATGCAAGGAAGATGACAATGGACAACAATGGACATCGACACATTAATTGACCCTTGGTCACTCTGCCACAATTCTCTCTCTTTCTCTCTCTCTCTCTCTCTCTCTCCCTCTCTTACCACAATAAAAAAAAATTGCATACTGAAGATAAAAGAAAAAAAATTTCCACTGTTATTTTTCCTGGTGGAAAGAGATTCATCAGCAATCCACCAGTGTTGGAAAAAGTACTGTGTTTCAGTACTTAAGTAAAAGTACAAGTAACGCCTCAAAAAGTTACTTAAGTAAAAGTAAAAGTATTTTCTAAAAAATGTACTTAAGTAAAAGTAAAAAGTAACAGCACTTTAAAGTTACTTTTAAAGTAAAAAGTAAAAGTACTGAAGCCGCTTTTTGTAATGGTCATTCGTAAATCATCTAACTCTATTTTATCATAATTCCATCGTCTTTCAAACGCTACTGCGTTGATAAAACTGATAAACTAATTGATAACACGCAAACTAATGAAAAAATTCTATTTTTACGTGCCTTTTTGTCAATTTTTCGTATTTCGATACATGCGCTGGATGCACGCGTATCACGTGTTTCTTCAAGTTTGACGGAGAATTGTGGAATGCTAAACACATAATTACTTTACTTTAGGTTTGCCCAGCAAGCATGTGAATCTGAACGTTTTAGCTTCCATCGATTGAAATCTGAACATTTTAACTAAATATGGCCATGGGCGTTCGTAATTAAGTTCATTGTTGTTACGCGCCTATCATCGCCACCACTCCACCACTGCTCACGTTCGCTCCTTTGGAAGATTCCATAGTAGGTAATCTCGAACAATCTATTGTACACATGTACACCAAAACAAGTATGACCGCGAAAATCTTAGCTCCACCCACAAGCTTCAATACTACTAACTACTAACATAATAGTAAAATGGGGTTCGAAAATGCATACGTTAATAATCATAGATAATTAATACAACATCGATTTAGACTTTATGTCGTTTTATTAATTTTTTACAGTACTTTGTAACGGTTTGTCCTGGAAAAGTAACGAAGTAAAAGTAAGTCCGAAAATATTACTTCGTTACAAGTAAAAAGTACTGAAAATAATCTGTACTCCGTTACAGGCAAAAAGTACGTCTGATGTACTTAAGTAAAGTAACGCGTTACTTTTACTTCGTTACCGAACAACACTGCAATCCACATGCTAGAGTTGGTGGGGATGTGTTGATTGTACATATGTAAAATCTAATTATATTGAAACGGTTGTAAAAATTACTATAAGCTGTAATATAATATAACTATAATACCTATATATATATATATATATATATTATAGCTATAATATTAAATTATTCATTTGTTATTGAAAAATAGTAAAATTTCTCTAATAGTAATAATATGTGCAGAAGAACTTAATTGAAAAAAAATCTTGGAAAATGAAAAGAGATGGATCACCTGACTCCCGTCAGAGGTCAGACTAAGGTTAATTTAAAGGTCGTAGGGCGCAACATGTTAGAAACAGATTGACAGGGAAAGAACTGAGGATTGGATTTTTATCATTTCGAAGATCTTGAAAAAATACTGCGATGAATTATTAAACTCCAAACCACTGGGACTCAGCTCGCGTATAATTAAAAACTTTTTGAATGTTTTTTGTTGTTGTTTAGAAAAACTAAATGAACATTTTTTAAATAAATGATACGAATATAACAAAAATTTGATCCATAGTGGAAGAGAAAAGAAAATGGGCATTTCTCCCACCCTGTTTTCCCAGAGATCTAAACATAGAAGAGAGCGAGAGAGAGAGAGAGAGAGAGAGAAGAGAGAGAGAGAGAGAGAGAGAGAGAGAGAGAGAGAGAGAGAGAGAGAGGACAGAGAGAGAGAAGAAGGCAGAAATGACAAAGATGAAAATATTTGCATCCAGACGATCCGACAACGAAGCATTAACAAAATGTTAAAAACTAATCGAACCTTTCAGCAGGGAGACCAAAAACAACGAGTAAGAATTTAAGTAAATAAACAAATCAACGATATTGAGTGCAAGACTTCTAATACATTGAAGAGAGCATTTGAAAAAAAATTCTCATACACACGCACAGACACAGACACAGACACACACACATACATACATACATACATACATACATACACACACACACATACATTCATACATACATTCATTCATTCATTCATACATACATACATACATACAAACATACATACATACATACATACATACATACATACATACATACACACACACACACATACATACATACATACATACATACATACATACATACATACATACATACATACATACATATTATTATTGTAATAGTTTATAGTCCTTTACACCAGGTGTTTTAAGACTAAAATGGCTGTATGTTGGAAACACCTAAGTACTTCCTGTCGTGGATCTTAATTTGATCATTTTAACTTTCCCCTCCTCCTTTCTCCAGGCTTGGGACTGGCTTGCAAAAGCAAGGCGGAGTTACATACATACATACATACATACATACATACATACATACATACATACATACATACATACATACATACATACATAGCAATACATACACTGTCATACACACGTCACGTGAACTGGCAAGAACACAGAACCTTCATAGGATAGTAACATATGACCTGCCATTGGTTGTCATCATCACCTAAGTACTTCCTGTCGTGGATCTTAATTTGATCATTTTAACTTTCCCCTCCTCCTTTCTCCAGGCTTGGGACTGGCTTGCAAAAGCAAGGCGGAGTTACATACATACATACATACATACATACATACATACATACATACATACATACATACATACATACATACATACATACATACATAGCAATACATACACTGTCATACACACGTCACGTGAACTGGCAAGAACACAGAACCTTCATAGGATAGTAACATATGACCTGCCATTGGTTGTCATCATCAGGTTACTATGTTGACAAGCATTCTGCTTATTCAGGCCAGATGATCGAACAGCACGAAAATAATAAGAGAAATTTAAAGATTTATTTTTCAAATAAATCTTTAAAAATATATATTCTAGGCAAATAATAAAAAACGAACGTGGTGTGGATGTCTTCTGTAATGCTGTTGACCATCTCTCCTTGTGTTTCACTCTCTGGTCCATATACTGAAGTAAGCTGATTTGCAAATATATACTTCTCCAGGTTAAATACAGCTTAGATTTTAAATATAAAAATTGATGATGATGATGAAGAAGAAGATGATGATGACTGTGTGGTGATAACGGTGATGATTGATAAAGATAGTGATAATAAGGTCGTCATAACGGACCAAGTAAATTTCTTTCTTTTTTTATTCTTTTTTTTTATATAATAGTTTATAGTCCTGTACACCAAGTGTTTTAAGACTGAAATAGTAGCTGTATGTAGGAAGCACCTAAGTACTTCCTGTCGTGGATCATAATTTGATCCTTTTTACTTTTCCCGCCTCCTTTCTCCAGGCTTGGAACTGGCTCGCAAATGCAAGGCGGAGTTGTTTTTTTTTAATTATTTTTGAAAGATTTGAAGTTTAGTCAAACGGAAAAAGAACGCCTACACACCGACGCGTCAATATAAACTCAAACTCAGATTAACCCATAGACACACACACACACACACACACACACACACACACACACACACACACACACACACACACACACACAATCAAAGACACACGCAGATAAGAATACAAGCACAGTGACATGTAAGCGAGCAGGCAAGCACACAAACGTTCTTCAGTTACATGTTTGTTCTGACATAGTTGAAAAATACGATGAACCAACCATCTCCGTACCTACGTTGTATCAGAGAACCGTCCTCGGAAGATATACGCGAAGAACGAACGGAAGATATACGTGAAGAACGAACTACAAAGGAATATATATGATGGATGGATACAATTATGCAAAATAACGGTCGTATCTCACAGGGGGGGATATTTTGAAACGAAGAAGAGGAGTAACAAGGAACATCTGCATCGTCATAATTTTCTAAAGGTGCTGATAACGATCCCACGACCCCAGACATGACGACCTTGAAAACATGAATACACGTCTCAAAGCGATCGTTCGATACAATCCTCCTTTGTACGTCGACAAGAACAACGATATGCTAACAGTTTATATTTACCTTAAAAATCATTATTTTCCACTTTCTCCCGCCGGAAAAAAATGGAAATGATTTTTTAACAAATAAACGACTCAGACATGGAGCAAAGAGACGCATGCAATCACGCACCGGTGCTCCGTCGGTCATAACCGGTGCGCTTGAGTTCACCGGACGACGGCGCACGGTCAATTGCGCGCATTGTAAACCCTCCGTCGGGAGACATTAAGTTCATGTCGGTCGTATATAAAACCGGCCAGAAGAGCACGCTACTGTTAGGGTCGCACGCGAGAAGAAATGCGCGCCGCTCTGCTGAGAACGAGCGATGCCCTCTAGACAGTAGCTTAGCGTAGAGGGAGAGGTCCACCCCGGGCGACACTTTTGATGAGACAAAAATTTTTTGGGGCGGAAATTTTGAGAAAAAACGTTGATTAGATTTTAATTCTTCCCCCCCCACGCCTGGTAACCGACCTTTTATAAAAAAAAATCGATAAACTACCCATTCATCGAATTTTTTTGGAGGTTCCAGGACCGGGCGACTGAAACCCCCGTTACGCCACCGCCCCTTAGACGTCTGACTAAAGTCGATGCGAGATGTCAAAATGCATATGACGTTTCGAAAAGAAGTATTGGAAAAACGAAAACGCCGCCGGTTCGTTTCCCAACTTCGATAGAAAAGTAATTGAATAACGATGACGACAACGTACTCGCGTGCGTCGGCAATTGACGCAACAAGACAAGACGGCCGGTCGATACGTCGCGAGGCAAACCGCTCCTGGGAGGGCAACCCCGGCTGCCTGTAAAGGGCAATTTGAAGAGAAAATATGATGCTGACGTAAAAAAACTCGTGGCAATGCAATTACCATTTGATAAATGCACCGGATGTAGACACGAGCCGGAAGAACAAAAAGAACTGTAAAAAGAATTGAATAAGCTACGTGACTTTTCCGTAAAACCGATTAGAACCGATCAAAGAATACGTAAAAAAATATGTTTTCATAAAATCGTTAAAATAATAAATTAATTTATTGAAAACTTGAGATGAAATCCGCGGTGGCGCTCAAGCTCTGCGGAAAACGAAAAAAAAACGTGAAAAAAGAGGAAAGAAATAATTGTCACCTAAAAATATAAAAAAGAACCCGAGCAGAGCCGCTGGTTTTGTCGTCAACAAACCGTGAAAGATCACGCGCTCTATTCACACTTCAAGCTATTTTACATCTGGAAACGAGATGAAATCTACGACCGGACCGGGCCGTAAACATGACCGCCCGAGTTCGTGCCACGAGCAGATTCGAGAGTGCCGACACCACGCTGGATGGAACACCACGCCCCCCGCCCCCCGAAACTGTTCGAATTCCCGAGTCGAATCGAAACGTCTGGGGTATCGTTCTAAGCCCTATTGCGAAGCCGGTACTTTTTCCATCATTAAACGACGCTCTTCTAGGCAACGGCGGCGACACTTTGGATACCGTGTGCGCTGCCCTACTGATAATATAATGCAATGACGTTAGATGATTAGCATGACACACATCGACCTCGTTGACACTTGGCGCTCATTCACGTTAAGAGGATTTTCACATGAGATTCAATCCCCCCTAAAAAAAAGGACAGAAAATGGACGACGCAAGCCCGAAGAGAACTTTCAAAGGAATAGCAGCAGGCGACGATAAAAATTAGGGGGGTTATTCATTTCCGAAACGTCCAATTCCAGTTCCTTTCAACGTCCACGACGCCTCGCCCGATACTTATTGGATTAGGAGAGAGAGCTGAGACACTAATTAAAAATAAGTAATAAACCCTGCTGAAGTGTGATATCAATCCGTCGGAAACACGCTTCTGCGACACTTGCTCCAGTTTCCAGTAATTATCAACATGCACTAATAACTTCACCGGTTCCAATTATCCCGGTATTATTTAATAAACGGCCTTAGAGTTTGATCGCCCCTCAGGGTCGTATAATACCTCGGTCTTAATAACAGGAGCACCGGGGTCATTGGCATCGGACAGCAAAGCCGTTGAGACTACGGGTCAGTTTCATTACGTCTACCTTTTGTAACAAGGATGCAATCACCACGTGGCACATGTGTTACTACATGGAGCAGATGCGCGTATTGGTATGTGTGCGTGCGTGCTTGTGCAGGCGATGAAGAGCTTACATGCCTTTCCGTGTCAAAAGAATGGTTTGTGTGTGTGTGTATGTATGTATGTGTGTGTGTGTAAATGTCTGGCTGTGTATGTGTGTGCAAATACAGGAGTAATAGTTTCTTTCAACCACTTCACACCAAAGAAAAAAAATTGAATTTTCCATATCTGTACAATAGTCAAACATTTAATACAGACCATTAGTTCAGGCTCAGATTGAATATTCCATCAGTCAGATTGAATACTCCATAAATCGGATTGAATATTCCATCAATTGGAGAAAATGCTCACCCCTCAATTTTTGGAGGAAAAGTTGCAAACATTTTAATCCCGGTCAACGACTATTTATTGAAAAAAATTGTCAGGTTTACCCCCTCCCCAGTCATTGACTATGCCCCCCAATATTGAACAAAAACTCCGTCTCTGAAAATGCGTTTGTTTAAAAATTTTAGTTTTTATTCCCCCCCCCCCAATTTTGACCATGAATCGCACTCCCTGGAAATGCGTTAGTTAAAAGTCATGACTTGAACGTAACACAGATAATCAGTCTATCACGCGTTGTAAACAGCTGCTGACCATCTGATATTAATTATCGGAATTTAGCCGAGTGGAATCGCGTCCACTAAAGTAAAGTGTAGGACGCAGTATGGCGACACTAGGGAGGGGTGCGGACACCCTGTGGCGTAGCGAGGGTTGCCGGAGGACAAGGTATGAAAAATACGTGCTTAGAAATTTCCATCTGTAAACTTTTCTTCCAAAAAAATAGCTAATAACGGGGGGGCTACTGTCGTAGGTACTTTTTTCAAAATTTTCCAAAGTCTTATACATTTTTGACTCCAATTTTTCAGAAAATTTTCCACTTTTTGGCGCTCTTCCCAAATGGCGATCGGGACCGCACGTCCCCATGCCTCCACGCTACGTCTCTGGTGACACCATCATAAGTGGCGACACTAAACTGCAAACTCATATTGTCTATAATCAGGAGCGTAATTTCAACAAATCCATGAGGAAAAACATTTAGAAAACCTTGGGGGGGGGATTTTTTAAAGACCCAAACAATACAAATATTGCTCCTACTAAATCCTTACCTTTTCTTTCAAAAATAGCTGATGATCGAGGGGGTAAGTCAGAGATACTTTTTCAAAAATGTTCTTAAACTCTATGCACTTTTCACTCAAAAATTGCTGATGACCGGGGAGGGGGGTAATAGGCAGAAGTACATTTTCCAAAATTTTTCTTCCTGCTTATCGACAATTTTAAAAAGAAAAGTTGATTAGCGTTGTTGGAGGAAAACTTCACTAAGTTTCACCCCCCCTGACCCCCGGTCATCAACTTTTTGGGAGAGTCTAAGGGTTGACATTATGAATTAACGTACTGGGTGACGCCAACCCTAGTGAGGCCACTGTGCAGGGGCCATTGCCAGATTAATGTGCAATCATGTTTAAGCTTTGGTTTGAAAGCGGCACTCAAATTTACTTATCTTTACCTTTACTGATATTCTCAGTAATTCTCGCATTTCATGGTCATAGTCAACAATAAAGAGCATATTACCACCATCTGGTACCTCCTCAAGCACCAGGTAATCAGCTTCTTCGTTCCTAATGTTTGTTTGTTATCCAATCATTTCCATAAATTATCTCCATATCCTGTTCCCGTTTGAGAGGAAATCTCAGAAAACTACTGCTCCTATTTTACGTGATATTACAGAGTAGGTTTACGACTGGTTATACAAATTTCAGCGGATAATACGAACGGATTGGACTCGTAAAAATGAAATAACATTAAACGGCATCTTATCCGAAAGTCGAATAATTAAAAACGTGACAACAGATTCAGAGGACCATCTCAACGTCATTACTGAATACACAAAAGTACAACACAGTTACTAAACAGTACACAAAAGTACAACACAGTTACTAAACAGTACACAAAAGTACAACACAGTTACTAAACAGTACACAAAAGTACAACACAGTTACTAAACAGTACACAAAAGTACAACACAGTTACTAAACAGTACACAAAAGTACACAAAGGTACAACAATGCAGAGACTACATGGCTGTACACTGTACAATATATGAATGAGCTGAGCAGGATCTAAACATGTTCATTTATATAATATTTTAGAATAATACTGAGCAAAGAATAATACTTTGTGATACCAGAAAAACGTATATTCTTACAAATTTACATAATATCTAAGTTGACTATCGATGTTATTAAATAACATAATATAGCAACAAAAACAATAATGATATGTCACGTGAAGTCATTGAAACTATCAACATCAAACCTGCCATTTGTTTAGTTGAAAAACAATCAATACTCAAATATTTTTAAATATGGAATATTAATTATTAATATTAATTATTAAATATTAATTATTATACAGTCATAATAGTATGAATAATTTTTCAGTTATGGTTGAATAAAAAAGAATAAAATTCCCAATTATAAGCAATAATATTTACTTACGGGATAGTACGCAAAAGTACAACAGCGCAGTTACCGGATAGTACTTAAAAATAAGTACAACAGCGCAGTTACTGGATAGTACTTAAAAATAAGTACCAGTACACAGAGCACAAAGGCACGTACGTACAAACACAGTTGACGGTCAATAGTACCCTTTCAGCACGTCTTTCAAGATGAATTAATATGAACACAACGACAAAACCATAGATTATTATTATTGATCACTGGTCATTTATTGAAACCGAGGTTTCAGTTATTTTTCTACTTTATTCACATCAATCAATCATTGATTATTATTATTATCACTTTTATTATTATTATTATTATAATTATTATTATTATTATTATTATTATTAGTAGTAGTAGTAGTAGTAGTAGTTGTAGTAGTAGTAGTAATAGTATTACAACTTGGAGGGCTTAGAAAATTAGTAATTTTGGAAAAATATTCAGGGCTGATTAGTCACACACACACGCACAAACAAACATGAAGAAACGTGTAGTACACATGAGGATGAAGAAAACACGTATCCAATTTTTTCACTTGCTTCAAAATGCTAACGATGCCGAAGATACGACACGAAAAGTGATAGAAGAAAAAAAATAAAAAAAATAAAAAGATATTTATTATTTATTTTTTCTATTATTGCAGAGTTTCTTTTCCAGCCACCAATCCATACGGCGAAAAAGAAAGCTAGGAAAGAAAGCGTAAAAAAAAAGAAAGAAGAAAGAAAATGAACACTCCATTAAAAGTGGTTTCCTTTGGGAAGAGAATTTTTCAAATAAAAGCAGCAAAAAAAAAAAAGAAAAACTAAAAACTAATAAGAAAAAAAAAGATTTTTATTATTCTCATTTTCTATGAGACACCGAATGCACCGTCATTTCATCTCGATCATGGAATGTAATAAAAAAAAAGATATTTGCCAACCCATGGCAGATGCATTCCCGTTTAAAATTAAATACAACAGTGGCAGACACTAGAGCACGGATGGAGGGAGGGGTAGGGTGGTTTGCGATTGTAGTTTATGAAGAAATGAATCAGTGCTACCTTCTGTTCATGATGTATCGTAGTTTTTTGGTTTGAGTCTCGCAATGAATACAAAAATAAGATAAAAATTCATCGCGTTTATCTCAGAAATGTGCTTTAGCATTTGAAATATCACGTAGCTTTGTTGGAAGGACCCTTATCTTAGAAAGCTGAGCGACAAAAAATATTTGATAAAAATAAATATATAAATAAGAAAGCAGAAATATAAAAGAGACAAAATTGATAATAATAAAAAACACCGAGGTGATTTAATACCAAAAAAGGAAATGCAAAATGCATTCAATTATGAAATCTGAGAATTCTTTTCCTTTCCTCCTTTTTTGAGATTCGGAAACCAGACAAATCTCTACATTAAATTTGATTCCTAAACATTATATATATATTTAAACATCAAAATGAAAACAATTTTCTTGCCAAGTAAAATAACTTCTGGAGTCACTTTTCATCAAATTTATATTTCTATTCATATCAAAAAATAAGAAAAAAAGAAATAAATAAGAAAAAAAACTAAACTGCAATGTAAATTAGGTAGCCAAATATACAAATATTTAAAAAAACATGTATTAATTCTAGAGATTATTTCTAATAACCTTACTTAAATAATAATTAACAAGTTATTAAAATTAAAAAAAATTAAAACCATGCCTTCAAGACAGTCATAAGATTTCATAACGACAGTCTATCTTAAAAATATTACCCTGACAATTAGTAAAAAAAGATGTGTTTAAAGTTACTATGACGATGAATGTTTTAGTCATTATTATCATTATTCTTCTTTAATTTATCTTTTATTAGTTTTGTTTTTTAATTTTTTTTTGTTTAATTAAACTTTAAATTTTTTGGAGGCGGATGACTTTTAAAACTTCCAGACTATGGTGGAAGTGCTTCGTTTTCATCCCATGAACAACTGCTCCCATCCAGACAGGTTAAAATTAATAAAAGCATATAAAAAACAAATTATTAAAAACTCACTCTGGCAATACTAGATGACCATTTCTGAATAAAATTAGTGACCAATGATGATACAACTCTTCATCAGTGGGGGGTGATTTGGTACCAAATATTTCACTGAAACTTTAAAAATAAATAATCTTAATTGATTATAAACTATTTTATTATTATTTAAAAATAACAACTTTAAATACACAAAAAAAATATAAGTGTTGTTTAAAAAATTAAAAACATTAAATTTAAAAAAAATTTGATTACTAACGAGAATTTAAACAACTGGAAGTTGAGAAAACGACAAAGCACCGGACCTAAATAAGGGATAGCTAACAGCTGTGGTGAAGAAACAAAAGTCTAATTAAAATTATTCGTTAAAAAATTAATAATTAATTAATAAACTGAAAATGCAATTAAAAACATGGTAAAAACTATATAAATAAACATTAAATAGGAAATCGGACGTACTCTCTGAGACCATCGCGGGTGCGAAGTTTCCACAAAAATGCCTGAAGTTTTGTAAAAGATATTTTAAAATAGTTATTTATTAATTGTTATTATTATTATTATTATAAATAAAACATTAATAATTCAATAAATGTCAAAACCATTGCATTGAACAATCAATGATGAGAAAATTTCAAAACCAATATAACTGCATTCATGAAATTTGAATGAACATACATGAATTAAAATAGTTAAAAATATATTAATAAAATTTATTAGAATAAAAAAATCACTTTTCTGATTGAAATACATTATTAATCAAATAAATTAAGAAAAAACACAATTATGAGTATAATTAAATATATCAAATACGAATTTATGATAAATACGTAATATAAATAACCCTATTGTTCAGTGCAAAAGCAATAAAATAAAAATTAAAAAAAATCACATGAAATATGTCTACTCATCAAAATAATCAATTAAACTAAAAAACAACAAACTAATTTTTCATTATTATTTTTTTTATTTAATTTTTTCTTCATTTTTTATAGGTTTAAATAAACACACCACAGTTCAACAAAATTCCAACATTAATTCATCATTTTTCAAAGACAAAAAAAACATCATAAAACAAAATACATTCATTGGCAGCTTAACACTCCCTCCCTCTCCCATAATTCCCCCCTGCTCATTTCCATACTACACCCTCTCCTTCCCATAACTTCATTTTCCATCCCATCCTCCTCCCCCATAACTACCACCCTCTCTCCTGCAACTATAACCCTCTTCTTCACAAAACTTCCCATGCCTCTCTCTCAACTTTTTATCTCCCACCCAAACCTCTTGTTTAAGAAAAATGCTTTCAGACAGGGAGCCCCTGCCTCACTCTATGCCATACTCCCAGACAGGGGGCACTCAACTAAGTAGTGCAATTGATTGATTTTATGCTAAATCAAAAATAGTGAATTAAAAAAAATAAAGAAAAACACCCATCGCCAAAAGTGCAAGTTTGTTTGCCGATGGACAATCAGCGGAGTTCTTGCAAATATTTGAGGACAACCTTTAGAGGTAGCTACAATGACACTTTCGTATCTTCAAGGGAAGCCTCAGAAGGCAGTGCAAACATTATCGCAAACATGCAAGTGTTTATGCGTTAATATTCAAAAGAGAGAGAGAGCGAGAGTGGAAGATAGAATAGAAAGATAGGATGAGAAAAAAGGAATCAAAATGAACTCATTATTATAAGAATATTTATAGATTTCAAAACAAACTATAAATGAAGATCTGATATTATTTTGCCAGTGCAAATGACAGCTCTGTGGAGTGTCATTATTGGACATATACGTGTATCAAAATTCATGGATTAATACGAACAGCAATAACACGCTCAATGAGACACAAACCAAATAAAATATGAATACTCAAACAGACATATATTCAGACGGACTCATAAAAGTAAACAAACAAACAAACAGAAACTTGAGAAAACAAATAAATACACAAGCAAATAAGCAGAAAAACTTGAGAAAACAAATAAATACACAAGCAAACAAGCACAGAAACTAACAAACAGACATACCACCGTTGAGGAAGCATGCCGTCTGTATGGTGATCGTCTCAGCTGGTGTGTCACTCATATCTGTTTCATTGTTTTCATTTGCTCTGTAGACAAAAAGAGATACAAAAACAATCGAGATAAAAAAACGCGTGTTTTATTGTAAGATAACTGTGTTGAATTATTAGGCAGATTAACTCATTTATCTAGAAAAATGTTGAATTACTTTAAACTCTTTTGTTGTTGAAATAACCACGAATTCAACGATCTAAAAATAACTTTTCTATAAAAGAAAAATATATTAAACATCTTTGAAATAAACTATTGGGATATAAAGAAAAGATATTAAAACTACTAAGGTTTCTTGTTGAAGGCATTTTTTGCGAAATTAAATTAAAATGAAAAATATAAAATTAAATTTAGTTAATTTTATTTTTTCTTTGTCATGGAAAAGGTCTCTGATTTGATGAGCCAATTTGAGAGAAAAATATTTATTAAACAAAACTCTTTTTTCAGAGAATTATAAAGTGAGTGAGTGAATATGTGTGTGTGTGTGTGTGTATGCATGTATGTGTGTGTGTGTGTGAGTGAATGAGTGAGTGAATAATGAGTGAAGCAAATGAGAACATGAGTGAATGAGAGCATGATCACCACACACTGATTGAGTGTATGTAAATTATTTCAATGCTATTAATCGGTAGACGTGTGTGGACATGATAATTTATTAGCAAACCTAGCAAGCAGCTCCTGGAGAACCGTGTCACCAACATCGTGTGCCAAGACATGGACATCTTTCACTCCGAGTTCTCGAAGCAATTTTTCAACCAAATCGGCTTGTCTTTGAATGGTATAGTCATCACGTTTATTCTAGTTTTTTATGTGAAAAAAAAGTATTCAAAATAACAAAAAAATTTTAATAAATTTTGTTAATAAAGATTTCAATTAAATATATAAAAACCTAACATCCGCCAGAACTCTGTGCAATTTCACAATTATATGTTTTCCTACGGTGATATAAATAAAACATTTGCAAATAGATTTTCAGAGAATTAAACTAAAAACGCTCATAACTGGGAAGGTGAGAACTGGATTGAAAAATACAAATCTCGAAATAATATGTTTTAAGAATGTTAATAACTTATAATTTTTATTTAGTGAAAATAATTTTTTATATATTGCTATTTTTATTTCTAATTATTAATATTAGTAATTCTCGTTTTTTTTAATAGATTTTGTATCATCTCTCACTACAACTCTACAACCAATTAAATCTTCAAAACATAAAAAAACCTTTTAGAAGCTTATAACTTTTCAATCAGTCAAAGATGAAAAATACAATTTTAAGGTAAAAATTGTCGAAGAGAGCATACCACACGTATAAAGAAGGAAACAAATGTAAAAAGACAACTGGAAATAAAAATATAAGAACAAAAAAATAAAAAAATGGAGGAAGAAAGAGAGAGGGGGAGAAAGAGAAGTGGGAGCCAGACAGTCATCATGATTACCGGTTTTTCGCTGAGTCCATAGCCAATGAAGTCCAATGCAATGACCCTTTTGAAATGTGACTCCATGTCAGGCCAAACCTGATGTTAATACGTAAAATGGTTTATATCTTTTTAACTTTTTTACATAATTCTTGATGAAAAAAATCATTGTTTCAAAATATATCAAATAGGTAAGAAATATTAAAGTATTTAAAAATTTAAAAAGAAAGCTGAAAATACATAATTTTTGAAGTCCCAAATCAAAGTCATTGCTTCAATAAATAGAACTATTTGAAAGAATTTCATAAAGCTTCAACTAAAAACATTTACACAGGCAATTAATTCAGCTCAACTTTGCCAAGTCAGCAAAAATTACCTTTTTCATTTTCAAGAACAAATTAGCTGGCTCACCTCCTCTTGCTATATAACAAGGCCTTTACATTACTACAGCCCATTCAAAAATATGTTCATAATGCAAATTACCTTATGCCAGTCATAACTCGAAGTCGGAAAGCCATGGAGGAGGAGAAGTGTACGGTTGTTCTGAGCTTGTTTGCTTGTGTGATATGTTACCGGAAAGATTGAGTAGTAAAACAATTAACTGATTGTAAATTGTTTTTTTAATGACTCTCTCTAAATTTAAGACTTATTTAAATAATTCATTGTGTTCATGTTTACAGCCGCTTTGTGACGTTTTTGAATCACTATTGGATTATCTTTCACTTTAACGCCTGGGGCCGATTTTTTCAATGAAATAGTCCTATTTTAACCCTAACCCTAATTATAGCCGAGAATGTATTAATCTTTCACACATCCGGCCGTTAAAGTGAAAGATTACCGACTTCTATACTGTCGTAAAACTGTATTATGCTTCGTTTATATATTTTCATTTCATAATAAATAAATACCAACCATGGTAAAACACTCGACGTCCACCGATTGAGACGAACTTTCCTCTGTTTATCCATCTTTTTAAATTCTCAGATAAACCGGCTTGGGGATATTCTAAATAAACTGCCAACAATAAAACCGATGCCAGGATAATATATCCGTTAGCCGCCATTGAAGTTACTTATTTTTTGTTAAACCCTATTTTGAAAAAGTTAGAGCGGTCGGGTCGGAGGCTTCTTCTAAAAATCTAGAGTTAGTTTGTCACCTAACAACGTGTTACCGATGCAAACTTTTACACCCGGAAACCCCCAGAACTCACAAACTACCCCAACTACAGGTGAACTAATTATATTAACCAGTCGGACAAATTAACTTAATATGAGTTGACGGAAATTTATTTAGCTGAATAAAATTTTTTGAAAAAAATACGAAAATCGATACATAGACGCAATCGATTAGAACTGTCTTATGGCGATTAATCGTTTGTATAAAACACCCAACCACCTCCACTTTATGCAGATTCAATCAGCAAGTCAATCAAAAAAATAATAAATCAGAAAAACGTTTGCTATAGAAGCTCTATTTTACAATACTAGAGCCGATCTTCTTTTTTTAATCATTATTTAATACACTTTCAAAAATATTGTGTGCAAAGCAGTTCCACTTAAAAAAAAGGCCAAAAATAAGTTTAAAAAAAAAACAGTCAATATTAAAATACTTAGCAGCAGCGATCTCTTTACCAATATGTGTCTTGTATGCTTGAATGATCATTAAAAACATGGAATATTTATAGCAAGTAACAACAAATAGTGTACAAAGAGGAAGCTACACGTGTGGACACATCATCAATTGAATGTACGCTACTGAACGTTGTGTTTGAAAAGTAAAACTCAAATTAACCAACAAAATGCATGCTTTCTTCAAAAGCAAACAATAATACAGACAGAACATTAGAGATCTGCACAAATTTAAAAAAAAAAAGCTCAATACATAAGTAAATGCTGTCTATATGAATAAATTTGGCGCTCGATTTACAATTTAAAAACAATCCGTGCGTCGCCATCATCCGTCTTTGTGGTAAGTAGGCAGAGTGACTGCAGATGACGAGTGATGCGTCGTGCGTGTGCCTTTGCCGCCGTCGTCGTTGTCGTCGTCGTTTGTGCTGGTGTTGTTACTGTTGTTGGCGCTCGTGAAGTCTTTGATGGCATTTTCAAAGATGTCATCACCTGAGAAACATTTCTTTAATTTAATAAAAGTCAACAATTTTTATTTAATTTAAAAAAAATATAAATTACAACGGGCTAGGTTTCGAATGGGAGACCGAAGAATAAAAAAAACAGTACATTCCAGAAGAAACGAATGATAATTCAATTTAATTTCCGTGATCGGAAATGAGTCACTCTGAGGAAGAAATTAAAATGCTCGAAAAAAAGAGAAGTAATGAACTTTCATTACTTGGATCATCAAACCCACCGTCGCTTCCCTTCATCTCCTCCTTCAGTAGTGCCAACCTCAAACTACAAAAAAAAAACATAAAATATTTTTTATCATTTATCGTCAATTAAAAGACATTAACTAAAAAAAAACATTAAAAACAAATGAGTTGAAAAAATCCAAACAGTGCCTTCAGCATTGATCAAAATAATTCTTCAAATTGTCAAACAAAATATATATATCAGCATATGGGAGTCAGTCACAAGTCACAACTCGACGGTTACTCATTGAATAAATCACAGCACAGAGAAAAAAATCATGAACAAGAAAGATTCAGATTGACAAATAAATAAATGAATAAATAAATATATAAATAAATAAATGAATGAATAAATAAATAAGTAAGTAAATAAATAAATAAATAAATAAATAAATAAATAAATAAAATAAATAAATCAATGAATAAATAATCATCCTTTGAAACCCCGTTTCAACATATCATTATTCGATGTTTATTTTTTTTCATTATATCTATTCATTGAATAAATTACATCACAGTATAAATAACTAACACAGTGACTACATTGGCATCGGCTTTGTCTACGGCGATAGAGAGAGGGTCCTGGAAAAGAGCAAAATGTTAGGTACATATCTTGTAATATTTAATATATGTTTTAATATTATTATATAAATTATATATCTATATCGACACAGCACTCAATTACACGTACACGTACATTACACATACACATTACACGTACCTGTCCGTTGACATCTTTGAGATGGTGATTGGCCCTTCGTTTAAGTAAAAGATATATTTGCCTGCATTGAAAAAATCAATCCAATGAACTTAAATATTATAATACTAGCAAAATAATAATTACCATCATCATCATCACCATCCAGGTAAATTTCTGTCACCTTCTAACTGCACCGTTCAATTGATGATTTGATAAGATGCAGGTAATATATTCATCAACACACACACATAAGTACACAGAAACACATACACAGACACACACACACACACGTACGTGCAACATACCTCGTATTCCCCAAACTAGCAGCATGGTGAAGCGGAGTTCGTAGGTTGCTGTCGGCTATATCGACCTTGGCCCCGTGGAGTAACATGAATTCCACTGGTGCCATCTGACTCTAAAACATTACAATTTCGAAAACCGCATTTCAATAATTAAAAAAAATGAATTAAATCATAATAGCTAATTTAGTAATAATATAATTAAATTTAAAACTTATTAGTTATTTTAATAATAAAATAAATTTAAAACTTATTAGTTAATTTAATAATAAAATACGATAAATAAATAAACACTAACAGTCATGAGCGAATAAATTAGCGGGGTTTTTCCTTCATCATCTTCATTTCTATAATTAGCATCAGCTCCTAAAGCAAGTGCCCTCAGCATGCCTGGAAGACTACCAGCAGCTGCCGCCCTGCAGAGTAGCTTACAGGCGGATGCCGGAGTGTCAGCTTCGACGCCCAGCCAATAAGAAGTGTCTTTGTCTATGACATCGATGTCTGAAGTGGTAGTTGTTGTGGGGTCTGAAAAAGTTAAAAATAAAACAATATAAAAAAAACAACTGAAATTCAATAAAAAAAAGTTATCAACAAATAAATATAAACTCTGTAATTATTTTCACATAAAATTCATCTCAAACTTCTTTTTCGAATAAACATTAACAAACAACACACAAAATATAGAATAAGCAAATAGCAAGAACTCATGAAGCAAACTTTTAAAACTCGTCACGACAGTACGATTGGAGCTTCCCTCATCTACAGCAGCATTCCTCGGAACGCTGTCATCGCCTCCTTCGTTATCTTCGCTTGGTCTATCCGCTTCCGTCGTAGTGTTTTCCGTAGCGACGACTTGAGACTTCCTGTAACTCGACGATCGAGGAAGAGGCTTGGGGGCGGTCGGTCGATGTCGCGACGTGACGAAACTCTTTCTGATGTACTTGGCGGTTATCCATGCCTCCCGAACACCTCTTAAAAATAAAAGAAATTAAAAATAAGATTTTTATTATTATTATATTTATATTATTGAAGATGCATTTAATATAATATTTATCAGTCTAAAAACACCTATATAAGCGTTTATAAAAATAAAAAAAAAATAATAGTTATAATTGTTATTTTAATCAAATCAAGAATTTGACAAAAATTATTGTCAACACCGATTAAAGTGATTTTGTTATTCTTAACCTAACATATAAAAATAAATGTATGTAGATATAAATATATGTACCTATCAGCATCAAATTTAAACACCCGAACCTATCTTAATGAAATTCAGTTTAATTAAGGAGCACGCCAGGCCAAAAAAACCCGGGTAACCCTGGGTATTCCGGCTAGTCTCATAAATAGATAAACACATTTATTATCTCTTAACATATTTCAGTTGAGGAAAGTAAGGAATTAAAAACCAGCCTGTTGGATGTGGGGGCGGCTCTCTCGACGATGGATTCGTCTACGTCGGCCTCGAATATTTTCTTAACGATTACGTTCCCCAATTGCTCCATGACCTGGATCTGGTCATCATCCCATGCATCCAAGGTCACTGATTTAACCTTCGATTTGTGGACACCAAAGCTCCTAGAAAAAAAAACAAATATTCAGAACAGTGCAGTAATTTGTATGCAATTTCTACCCTGTGATACTTGCAGCACAGCAATGAGTCCTTGATCTCTTGAGCAGAAGATTGATGGTTAGAATCCTTCCACTCGTGGGGGCGTGATCAAACACGTCAGCCCACCCACGTGTGAGAAAAACAAGCAAAGCTGAAGAAAATCTTCACTCATTATTTCTAATGCTGAAAACACTTTTGCTTCAACGGTCAACTAAAGCTCTGAACTTAATTATGTGACGCTTTATATAAAAAAATTATGAATCATACGAATTTAATTAAGCATCACATTTTTCAAAACCAATCAAAAAAAAATTAAAAAAAAACGAAACAAATTAATAATACCGATGGATTCCGGAGCATTCAATGCAGAGGGTGATTCCCAGATTGAAGCTGGCCCATCTCGGGTCGGGGTGGTTACAGTCGCAGCACAGGTCGTTGCCCTCGATCGAGAAGATGGATTTGATGTGTCTGGGACGAAATATTTCATTAAATGTTTCAAGTGTAACAATTATATAATTATAGTATAACATAATTCAATTTCGATGAAATTAAATTTGAAAATCTCATCTCAGTTTTTTACGACAAACTAACTTTCACGTTATTCTGATTTATTTATTTAAGCAAATTTTCCTAATCAATAAAATAAATACATCTTTATACTTTCATCACTATATTATTCGTATTCGAGGGAGATATTTAATAAAATAAATATTAATAAAATATATATTTAATAAAAATATATTTTAAATATAAATTTAATAAAAATATATTTTAAATATAAATTTAATAAAAATATATTTTAAATATATATGTAATAAAAACCTTGGTACTTTCATCACTGTATTATTCGTATTCGAGGGAGTTATTCTGCTGACTGTTGACTGACTTCTTGGAGGACTACATGATTGGTCTCTGAGGTCGGCACTGCTTATTGACTGAAATAAATCGATATGTCAATCAATCAATCAATCAATCAATACAAATAATCAATCCAAAAGATCAATTCAATCTATCAATAAAAAAAAAAACAATTCAATCTATCAATTCAATCTATCAATCCAAAAAAAAACAATTTAATCTATCAATTCAATCAATCAATAAAAACAATCAATCCAAAACATCATATCAATTAATTAATCAATCAAATCAAATCATATCAAATCAAATCAAATCAAATCAAATCAAATCAAATCAAATCAAATCAATCAATCAACCAACCAATCAATTCAATCAATAATAAAAATAAATATATATTGAAAAAACTTAAATAAATCAATAAATACATTATCAATTATTACAGTATCAATCAATACATTAATCAATACATTATCAATTAATGAGCCAATGCATCATCAAATCAAGAAGCAAATCAATGACTAAATTATTTGAAGTAACTAAATCAACCTTAGAATGATGAGGAGAGTTCATCTTATTGTAGGCTTTCCTCGCAGTTTCTTGGATCGTGGCGACCCAGAGGTGACAGTCTTTTTCGTTGTCTGCTTGAAGCAGGTGGGTTCTAAAGTCGTGGTTGAAATATATCAAAGGTAAAGGTCGTGTAACATAAGGCCGCCACTTTGTGAAAAACACTTCAGCAGCGCCAGGAACGGCTTGTGTATACATTTACATGGGACCACACAGTTTAACCTCTATAAAAGAACCCGCGCGTGCATCCGAAATCGGAATGTGCCGAAATTAAGTAATTTGTAAGTAATGAAAAAATGAAGGTATAAATAAAACCGATAATTATATTAAAAACAAGTTTCAATAATTATTATTATTATTATTATTGTTATTATTATTATTATTATTTTTATTATTATTGATAAATATTTACATGGTTTCCAAAATCTCCTCAACGACATGAAACAATCAATGAAACAAAAACAAAGAAGCAAAAATCAAACAGACATCAAATTCCGACAAACAACGGACCTGACTGGAGAGACGATCTGAAAGCAAAACCTCCGCTCCGTATCCTGGAATGGCATGACGTTGCACAGACGAAGATCTCTCTCCAGCATGACCGCACCGTCGCGGCTTCTATGCTGGCTGCAGTACAACAGCTGGTTGTTCTCCACTATGAACCACCTCCTGTTGTTTGTTGGTTATGCTAGTCATCATCATCATCATCATCATCATCATCATCATCATCACCACTCATCACGTTCACACCTAGGTAAAGTCGCACTCATCATCGTCACCACCATGTCGTCATAACCAACCACCCTCATCATCATTATTATCATCATCATCATCTTCTTCAACCCTGAAAACTTTTCCTTTTACTCATCTCCCTAATTCAGCATACAACATTCTAATTGCAGATTTTTCATCATCATCATCATCCATCAGCATAACCATCATTGTCACTATCATCATCATCTTATTCCCATTGTTATTAAACAAAACCAAAGCAATAATGATCAAGATCCTTTCTTAAAGTTTAATATAAATACACATATTTGTGGCCTACCTGACCCAGGACTTGAAAGCATTACTGGTTCTTTTATAGAGGTAGCCCTCCATGGGCACATCCTCTCCCTCAACATCCCCTACGTGAGAATTTGAGCTGATCACCGAGGAGATGCTGCTCTCCAGGCCGGGATTCATCACCTGGAAAATTCGAAAAGGAAATCAGATCGGCCGACGTGATAAAAAAAACACCGTTACGCGATTCAATCACTCTTTCGTAATCGTAAAAATCTGGTTTCGCATGCTGAGCTGAGCGGAGGATGGAGTTTCCCTTGCCGTGCTGTCTCTCTCGGAAAATCCCGGGTTCTCGAAGCCCGACTCAAATCGAGATGCCTTGCTTTGCCGTACGTTCAAACTGAGTTTTCCGGCCTTGATTAATTTCTTTCAACTATATCACCTGTGTGTTTCGACTCAACAGATCATCAATGCCCGATAACGAAAACCAATTAAAAACCTTTTTTTCTATTTTTAACAATTACAGTCGTTAACTTATTTATAATTTGCAATAATTAAGCTTAATTTGCCGATATTTGATTGAAAGCCTTTGGTCTGAATTCGTCAGTATTACAAGTTTAATCGGACAAATTAAAATTGAAAAGTTTCAGAAAAGGTACAAACACAATCCAAGGCGACATTCAACTCTTTCCGAAGATTTTGTCGATAAACAGTCGTGTTGCCCTGAAGAATTTCTAACTGCAAATCGTATAATAGAAATTAAAATTATTTTTAATTTATAAACAATTTATAAATAAGCGACCTTTGAAAACTAGAAGAACCACAAAATGTAATAATCACATTTATTCCCATTTTGAATAGAAATTATAGTAAAATAAATAATCAGTTATTATATAATAGTAAGAATATCATCAACACCGCCAGAATTAAAAAAAAAACACCAACGTGATTGGTCAGATCGGAGAGGTGCGGCTTCAAGGTCACGAAGTTCGATTGAGTCTCATTGAGAAAGCACTCGTGCCCATTGAGGTATTTTATGAGCTGAAGAGTTTTATAAATAAAACAAATGAAAATAAAAATAAATTTATTTATAAAACAGAATTATAACTTATTTAAACTTTCAAACAAATTTTGTAACGGAACAACTCCCACAACTCTCCCTTCCTAATCTTCTCACTCATCCTCTTCTTCCTCCTCACTCTTTTTGCCATCAAATTATCAATCACTGTCACCATAGTGACGAAAAGTAACTAACGCAGTCGAGTATTTCGGTTTTCTTTTTCAGTTGGATGATGTTTATCTGGAAACGAAAAAACAAATTTTAATGCGATCGATCGTCCTACATATTCTTTACGGTTACGCGATGATACCAAACAAAACAGCAAACAAACTTTGAAAACGTAATTAGCAGACAAAAAATCAAATTTTAATACGATTACAAATTTTAATACGATTACATATTCTTTACGGTTACACGACGATACCAAACAAAACAACAAACAAACTTCGTAAACGTAATCTAGAGAGGACTTCTTGAAGTTGTTCCTGGCAATGGTAAGCATGGAGGCAGCTTCCTCGCACTCTCCCTGACGGCTCTTGGACACCTGGGCGTTCCTTCCGAAGGCGTTGTCAACCTCGGCGGACATCCTGTGGAAGTTCTTCTTCGTGTCCTTCACCTTCTTCAAATCGCTGTTATAACCAGTCATCAGCATATTCATCATCATCGTCATTATCATCGCATTAGTCAGCTTTGTAATCATAATTAGTACCACCATATAAGTATAAACAATTTCAGTTTAATATTATCATTATTTTTATTATTATTATCATCATAAATCTAGCCAACATTATCAGCATAACTATAAATAGTCATAATGACCATCGTAAAGTAGTTTTATTGAGCAAAAAATAAACTAAAATATTTTGCATGAAACAAAATATTCAAGAAAGTTTCTTTTCATCAAAATGCAAGATAAAAAAATAGATAAAATAAGTACCAAAAAAAAATATTGGTCTCAAATAAGAGAAATTCTTTAAGAATGTCAAATTTTCTATTTATAGCAGTTAGAAATTTGCATTAACTGGAGAAAGATTAACAAGAGAGCTTAACATTGGAAGATCCCGTTGAAGGTTTTTATTATTCATATAATATCCATCATAATCATCACCACAATAAACCAATAATTTCAATCAAGCAATAATTATTCATTATGATATTAGAATAATGAACATCTAGAAGTGACTCAAAGCACACAAGCTTATGTGTACATTGATATAGCTGGTAAAGTTTCTTACTATCAACTTCAATTCCAAAGTGAATGTGGAATAAGGAAGTTTTTTTTTTTATGCAAAATGGCGGAACTCATATAAATCAGCTACTAATCTCTTTATTTGGTAGCAGTCTGGAAGACATTTAAACCAATAAAACATTACTACATGTGGCTTGCATGTGTGTGTGTGTGTGTATTGCTCTGAATATCAATTTTCAAGCCACTTAGCTTGATGAACTGAATGAATGAAATAAAAAAAAATTGAAGGATTGAGTGAACAGGTTGTTGAATAAGTAAAATGGTCAGTGAGTGAATGGTGGTACGGTCAGGTAAATAAAGAGGTCAGGTCAATAAAGAGGTCAAGTCAATAAAGAGGTCAGATCAATAAAGAGGTCAGGTCAATAAAAATACGAGGTCAATAAAGCCGTAGTGAGATAGATGATGGTATGTCTGATGAATGATTCAGATCTTTGATGTCTGACTCATGAGTAAGATTGTGTGGACAGACGGGTTGATGAATTACCTATTGACTAAAATTGTGAACCATTGAGTGAGTGAAATGGTGATGTGGCTTGTGAAAAAAATTGTAAGATTGTCCAAACTGGCATTAAAAATGGGAGTCTAAATCATTCAGAATAATACACGAACATGAAAAGATAAGTAAAATACAAACCTCTTTATGAAACTGCTGATGCTTTTGCTGAACTGACCATTGCATTTCTCCAGCATGGACTGTAAATTTATTTAAAATAAAAATCATTTTTTTTTCTGAAAAATAATTCTGCCAACAGCCATTGAGATGATTTTCGAATTATGAAAAAAAAATAAAAAATCATTTAATATTTCAATTGTCAAATCTCGGCCCTCCCCACCCAGCTTGATTACAAACTTGGTCTGGCCCGGGCCCGTGCAGCACCCTAGTGGCAACAATATTAAAAAAAATAACTTACATAATGATTTTGATGCCAGCTGGTGAGTGTCTCACTGAAAGTTCCGATGGCACTCTGATAGTAATAAAAAAAAGTAAACGAAACATGTGGAAATAAGAAATTCAACTTTTATATCAAAGAACTATTGATCAAATGAAAAAATATAGCTTATTTTTAATTAAATCAACAATTTAATAAAATTATTATTATAAAAAACCCATTTTATAAAAGGAAAAATATTAAAAATTATAATAAAACAAAATAAATTCCAGATTTGGGAGCTCTAAGATGTTTTAGTTTGAGGTTCGTGTTTTGTTAACGTGTTAGTAGAAAAAGTAGTCTTGTCTTGATGTCAGGGCCAGATGTCTGGGTCTTGAGCCAAAAAAAACCTTATGACATATATTGTAATTATTTGGAGGCGTAACTAATCTGCTGAGTGTCAATTACTCAATTACCCAAAAAAGAGCACAAATGTTAAAAAAAAATACGAAATAGAATTGAAAAAGAAAAAATGAACCAGAAGAGCTGTGTCGTCTTTGAAGTGTATCATGAGTGACTGAAGATTGCTGAGGAAGGAACTGTTTATAAAAATGAATTAGGAAATAATTAAGTATAATTGTTGTATTAAAAATTGAAACGTAGAAAATTATTAAAACTAACATCTATCCCAATAATTAGTTGTGTGTGTATGTATGCAAGCATGGGTGTGTATGTATGTATGTATGTATGTATGTATGTATGTAAGCATGGGTGTGTATGTATGTATGTATGTGTAGAGCCCGGCACTGGCCGATTTTTCTTCAGCCCGATCTGTGTCATAGGCCCGTCTGGCCAGTTTTTACAGTGACAACATCCCTAGGCTCGGCACAATAGCCTCGTCGCTGCCTTGCAGGGTTCTAGTATGTACAACAATGTATGTAGTTATGTATGTATGTATGTATGTATGTATGTATGTATGTATGTATGTATGTATGTATGTATATCATGTTATGAGATAACAGTTTTAGTGATGTGATGAAAAATGTTACAATGACACTCAAAGGAAACTAATAAAAACTATAACTTATAATTAACAGCAATTAACAAACTGACTGATGAACTACGAAAATTTAATGAGTAAAATAATTGACAGTTATTTTTATAAATATTAATAATTTCTTTCATTTTGACAGGTAACCAATAATAATAATTTGAATAAATATAACAATAATAAAATATGAACAATAAATAAATATGTCTACTACGAATATAAACAAACAAACCTGTTTGCTATTTGAAGATTTCTGCCGGCATCAACGATGGCATCACACTGCTTGACGAGCTGTATGAAATAAAAAACAAAATATTTAATAAAATAATTAAAATAAGTAAATAAAATAAATATTGTTTAAAATAGATAACTATATCTATACGTATGAAAACTACAATGCGTGTGTGTGTGTCAGATTGAAATTCTCATCTGATTCATTGGAACAATTTGAAGAAAATTTAGCATGGAGGAAGTCTTCATTAAAAAAAGAAGGTTTTAAATGATTTTTTTTTTAAATCTGCTCTTTATTTTACATTTTATCGGCAAAACCGAGAGAAAACTAAACAAAACACGTGGTCCATTGCCAGGTAACCCTGCTAGTATTAAATATAATTAATTCCTTTCAGATTACGGAAAACAAAGTGAAGCAAATTTATTCAAGAATAGGAATGTAATTTACAAAAATACAAATTAAATTATTCAATTTCATTATTAATATAAAATATTAATGTTATCATTTACACAAATCCGCTATTTTGATTAACTGGTTACAAGTCTAAACCAGTGTTACTCAACTATCCAAATCCATGAATTATTGACAGAAGTGAATGACTGATAGAAGTGAATGACTGATAGAAGTGAATGATTGATAGAAGTGAATGATTGATAGAAGTGAATTACTGATAAAAGACATAAACACTGACATATTTCAAATTTGTCGTTGAGACCAATTTAACACACAAGCATTAATAAATATAGAAAAACCAGAAAAATAAATATTTAATGATATCATTATCAGCTAGCAGCCAATGATATAAATATTTAATGATATCATTATCAGCTAGCAGCCAGCAATGATATAAATAAATAACTAAATAGCAACTGACTGTCACGAAAGTAAAATATTACATTAAACATAGAGGAAGTACATCAGGAAGTAAGTACTCTTGGTCTAATAACAACATTTTCATTCAATTTTCGGAACTACTTTGTCACAAAAATAAAAATGAAAATAATATAAAATATAAAATACAATCGAAGCTTGCGAAAAGCGATGTCTTCTAGAAAAGAAACTTTAGAATCAACTTTCTATGAATTTAACAGTAATTAACATATCTATCTCTCTCCCCCAATAAAATATACACATAAAAATCAAATTCGCTAAAATAACAGAAACCATATCTATCTCTCTCCCCCAATAAAATATACACATAAAAATCAAATTCGCTAAAATAACAGAAACCACTCCTCCTGGGGAGAAGATATTAAATAAAAATTTCATAAAAATAAAATATGTTAATTACTTTTTCCAGATGTGCTTCTAATGATTCAATGTCCTTTTCATGGTCAATGAGAGCTGACCTGCAAGTGAAGACAACATTGATAGCCATTTATTGACATTTTAAAAAGTATTTTTAAATACAAAATATAATTATTAAAATTATAAGAATTCGTGATTTTTGGCTTTTTTGCGGAAGTGAAAGTTTGAGAAGGATGACAACATTTCTGCTACTCAAAAAATACTGATTGTGGTGATTATGATGATGATGGTATTGATGATGATGATCAGAGCAACAAGGACAGAGATTATGAGACTGACAACAATGGTACTGACAGGCGAATAAGCAGTATAAAAGGATAACAATAACCAATTTCCAGAGAACAAAAATTATCTAGCCTAGCCTGTCTTGTAACATACTGGCACACTAACATACTCACATACACTCTGGAGGGTGGAGAGTGGAAAAACATTCGTTTCGTTTATTATGTTTGTTAAAAAAAAATTAAATTAATATTAAAAATATCACATAACTCTGCAAAAAACAAATACGATCGCACACACATAAAAAACATATATGCAACAAACAGTTAAACATGCACACAGCAAGTACAAACAGGAGTATGTAGAAAACAAGCCGCAATGTTGTTCTATTTTGTTGTTTAGAATTCTAAAAAAACCTGGGAAGAAACAGTTGAAAAAGTAAGATAATAAAGAAGTGGGTGGCCAAACTATTATTTAATTTAATAGGTGGTGTGTGGGTAGCGAGTCAATTAAATTGGTTACAGCTGCTGTTGCTTTAATACACCACAAAGATGTAATCAGCATCATCATCAAAAAAAACTCTGACCGCAATCATCAACCATCCACCGATTCCTTTCAATGAATATTCATTAATTGACTTCTTGGAAAGAAATTCCATCAGTCGTTAAAGTACCGATAATTAATAAGGACATCATTTCAGTTTACTTGTTACTTGTTATCCACCTTGTTAACGAGAATATTCCAATTAATGATGTAAAACAAATAAGTAATTGTTATGTGTTAAAAAGAATGACAATGTGACGTTGATGAAGAACGTTAAGAGCAGTGATGGGTTTAGCACCAGGGGGCCGGGGGACAAGGTACTAAATGGTACCCCTTCAACAAAAAAGTGGATGACCCAAGAAATAAAAGCAAGTTGACATTTTTTATTTTAAAAAAAGTCGATAATTTGGGGGTTTAAAATGCATAAATTTTAATCCAGCATTTGTTTGCATCCTTGAAGTGGGGCCCATGGATATCTGTTTCCCTCTGCCCCCTCGCTATGGCTTCATTAAGAACAACATTTACTCAAGTGAGCTCCCGTGAATAGATCATCTTCAAATAACATTTACAGAATGTCAAAGTCATTAGTTTTTAAAGAATAACAGTCATTTTCATCCACAAGATCAAGATAAAGAATGCACAAGCAGCTTGGTAGGAACACTCACACGGATTTTGGACAAGTTTGAAGCATTTTCTAATAAAATTCATTGACACTAATTTGATAAACGTATGAAATAATGTAATCATAAACGCTCATAATAATTGACAAATATGCTTAACAAAAAATTACTGCAACTTCACAATTCATTTCTCATATTTAGAAAAATATAAAATAACTAGATATAGCCCGTCGAAAATAACAATTTTTTTAAAATCTCATTTTATATTATTCTGTGATTGCAGTCCCACCTTTTTTATCTTTAGGACTGAAAGTACACAATTGCATAATAACTGCATGCCCTTATTTTATCAACTGCTGACTGCTGTCCCCCATGGCCGCCGCATTATACGAAATTTCTCACATACATACATACATACAGAAATTATGTATATTGATGTTTAAACTGAATTATACAACATCTCCATCTTAAACTCGTATATGTATTTTGCATAATCTTTATTTTATATTTCATTTAAGTAAAAAATGATTACTTAATTTTAAAACAACTATAAAATATTCAAAAAATATTAGAAATTGAATCGAGAGATAGGATGCGAAACCCTGTACAATCAAGGGCTAGATGGTTTTCGTTGAAGATGCCCGCAATGTAATTTTTGTAAAAGTATTAGAGATGAATCAAGTTATTCTGACTGCGCAATTAATATTTATTCTTGTGACTGTTGCGCTTTATTATTTTTTGTTGTGGTTCTGTTGCACATTTGGTCACTTTTTCGAGAGATCTTTTTACAAAAAGTTAATAAACTGCTTGGATCATTAAATTGGCAATGTAATGGTGATTATAAATATGTAATTATTATAATGAAAATAAAATTTAAAACACCGGAAATAATTTATTAATCTACTCTCTACCTTTACCATTTTAAGTATAAATAAACTAGTAATTAATTAAACTAAAAAACCTGCTAAAAACAAAAAGCACTTGAAAAACTTCAAACAACAAATATCTATAATATCTATATAGATACCTAAATTTTGGTGAATCTTTAATACATTCTCTCCAGTCTATTTCCATTTGCTTTTTTGTCTCTCCCAAAGTGCTGGTAGAAGTCATCCTACTTCCCTGGTAAAGGTCCAAACGCTAATTCTATAAGCTACCAAAAATATTTAACAGAATAATTGTTATTTTATTATTTTCGCACAAAAAACATCACCCGACGACGCCCATCACACAATTTGTACAGCCGACTATAATAGGTTACCAGCATCCGGAATAAACATTTTAAATCTGTTTTAAAATTCACTTTTAAATTTGAACAATGCGTAAAATGGATTACAGCAGTAACATTAATGTGAATTTATAAAATAAAAAAATCATAAAATAGTTGATACAATTTTATTTATTATACTTTAATGAAACCGTTGTAGCTCAGAAAATAAGATGCACTAGCTGCCCAACGATTTCTGTTTTCGTAGGTGGAAATTGTTTCCAGGACTGAATCCGGTCATGTGATTGGTAGGAAGCAGTATAGGAAGTAACCCAGATTTAATAGAAACAGCACTTCGGTCGGCAGTCGGCAACTAAAAAAAAAAATTTCATTCCATTGATTTTTTTCAATACTTTTAATCTTGATGAAAGATATCGTGGAAGTGTCGAAATTGAAGTTTTGCAGCAGTTGCGGCTTCTGTTGCATTCAACCTAAGATGTTTGTAAGATATTTTGAACCTTTAAATATCAGTTTAGCTTATATAGTATTTTGGCAAGGTATTTGACATTTTTTATTTTAAAATAATCAAAAAGCTTTTGCGTGTTTATTTTTATTCAGATATAAGTCTGGCTAGGTCGTGTTAGAGTTGAGTACGGTTGAGTATTGCACGGGCTAATTTTTTGCGGCCCGGCCTGTTAACTGTTAACTACTCGGCCTGGCTTGGCCCGGCCCATTTTAAAACACAAATTTCAGACCCGATCCGTTTTTACAGGCCTAAAAACCATATACTTGGCAACAAATATCGGCCCGGACGGTTCCGGCCTAGCTTGACTTTAGGCCCAGCCCGCTTGAAAACTTTAAAAGCCTGACCCGGTCTGCCCCGGCCCTTGAAGTATAGTCTAAGTAGTCTGAGTGCCCCTTCTCCAAAATATCAGTAGGTCCTTTACTGCTAGTTCACATAATTATCGCTTTGCTGTGTTAAAAACTGAATTTGGCACAAAAAACCACGTAGAGTTGTCATTTTCAGGAGAAATAATACAGCGGCTTCACTAACGGCGCGGGTCGCACATGGTGGCATCATTTCATTGGGTGACAACACAATGCAAATTTTCAGTCTATAAATCTATGTCATTGATAACATTGTTCTTTTGCATTGTTTCAGTTTCATCATCAAGTTATTCTGAAAATGTTAATTAGGTTTCACCCCTGGTCAGAGAATGTACATACAGGAAAATAAGAATTTACTATTCCACGAAAGTAAATCAGAAGGACGTAATGTCATGAGTTACCGCACTTGGCGAAACCAATTTTTATGACGTTAATGAAAAAGAAGATGGAAAGGAGCAGTGGCGAGATGCCAAGAATTTCAGCCAGACAATGTAACCAATCCCGTGGCGTAGCGAAGGTATCTGGTGCCCGGGGGCAAGGTATAAAAATGCGCCCCCATCTTCCACATTCATCCCAATTGGACGACCAAACCGAGGGAGCCAAAGGCGCCCGAGCCATATCAGGGGCTCTGTGAACCCCTTCCCCAAGAAAATTTTGAAAATCACTTATGTGAAATAGTGCAAAAATACAATTTGTTAATTTTACATGTTTTACATGTTCAAAAATGACTAAACTTTTGTGAAATTGTTGTCTTTCCTTTTGCTTTTTGGCGCCCGAAAAGCCTGGCACTCGGGGAACAGATACCCTTCCCTGCCACCCCTTTGCTACGCCACTGAACCAATCTAATGTTTCAGCCGAGAATGCCATTCATAGATACTTAGTATCGTGGTTATGTTACCACACCCCAAATACTCCGGTTGGAGATTTGATGGTCAAACTTTGAGGAGCTCCAATGACTGGTGACATAATTTTCAATAAAGATTTATATAAATCATTGCTATTTTACTTTCATAAATAAAAGAGTATCCACATTTCCAATTCAGACATCAACCATTTTATAGAAAATGTTTAGCTAAGTTTAGTATCTTTTTAACATTAAAAAAAATTAGTTACGACTACCCCAGGTCAGAGAGGGAGAAAGAGAGAAGAGAAGAGAGAGAGAGAGAGAGAGAGAGAGAGAGAGAGAGAGAGAGAGAGAGAGAGAGAGAGAGAGAGAGAGAGAGAGAGAGAGAGAGAGAGAGAGAGAGAGAGAGAGAGAGAGAGAGAGAGAGAGAGAGAGAGAGAGAGAGAGAGAGAGAGAGAGAGAGAGAGAGAGAGAGAGAGAAATAGGCAGCTGCCACAGATAGGTAATTTGAGCTATTATAACTTCTGTAGACAATAGCCACGACAGTGGTGTCGTCAATTAAGACGACTGAGAAAGAATTTCATATTTATGCAGTTTAATATTTTAACTCGAATCCTGTTTATCGGGTGACCAATGAACTGCAATTTAGCAATCTCATCTCAGTTTATGTAGAACAATTATTAGACTTATCCTATACACATAATCTCCGTCACTTTGTGTTGGTAATCTACATCCGCATCAAGCTAATAACTTTTAACTGGGTTCATTATGTTATTTATTAAAAAAAGTGTCGTAATGTGGAATTGAATCCATAGTATGCTATGCTCAGGTACCACCTATGGATACCACACTCTAACAAAAGGTAATGGTACCGTTTTGTCTTTATTCAGCATTTAGCGTACTAGTAAATAGGGACTATAATATCTATAAAAATTTAAATAAAAAATCATTGAATTTTAATTTTCAAGAACTTCGAAGATATTAACGATGAATGTATTCGTCGTTTTTATTTTTTTCTTCCTTGTGGTCTTCTTCGAACGTTCAGGTCAGTTGCTTTTTTCTTTTCTTTTTTAATTCTTCTACCTTCAAGCCTTTAACACTCTAACTGAATATTATTGTAATGAATTATATATTTAACAATTTTGTCTTATAATAAAAAAATTCAGCCATTATAGCAAAACTATGCACGTTTGAAAGTAGCGCTTATAACTTGTCATAACATTTGTTTTTACATTATTTAAGTTAAAAAATATAATTGAATCTATATCTGTAGAAAGTTTTTTCATTAAAAATTATTCTGTTTTTATGAAGATATGAAAAAGAAGGGATATATAATAATCAATCAATCAGTTGAATAAAAGAAGAAAGAATGGGATATATGATATTCAAATGAAATATGGGTAATATATAGTATAGTAGAGTAGTATACTATACTCACTATATATATATATATATATATATATATATATATATATATATATATATATATATATATATATATATATATATATATATATATATATATATATATATATATATATATATAATCTAAGAAGAGTAAATGTGAAAAGGGTACTAGGGGGGTGATATTGGAAGAACAAATAGGGGTATAATAGAAAGAAATAAAGAAGCAATATGGTGTATCATTGAAAAATGAAAATATTGTAGGTTGAACTAAGAGGCATAATGAGGAAAGAAAGGGATACAATAAAGAGAATAAGAAAATATAATATAAAAAAGAAAGAATGGAGAATATGACACATCGAAAAAGAGGGTAAGATAATAAGAAAAGGACAATATGACAAACTGGGGGTATGGTAGAGAGAAAACGGGTTAAAGTAAGGCTCGGTAAAATAATTCTTTAACTATTAGAAGAAAAAGGTCTATTATCAAAGAAAAAGTAATTTTATAGAGATATAACTAAATACAGGAGTATAATAAGGAAAAGGAAGGATTAAAATAGGTAAAAGAGTGGATATAAAATAAAAAATTAGGTGGTATAAAATAATAGAAAAAAGGAATATATCTGAGTGAAGAAAAAGGCTATAGTAGGGAGCATGATGGGTAAAAAAGAGAATATAATAAAACAATGAAGAAGTATAATAAGAGAGATAGATGAGTTTGATTAGAATAAAGAGTGAGAGTATAGAGCCATATGACATATGACACATTGCAGATCCTACATAATTCTACAAAATCACCACTTAAATTAAATCTAATGTTTTATTTAACATTCAAAGCTTCCGAATGCCCTAGCTGCCCTAGCAACAAATGGAAGACATACAATACTTCATACTGCTTCCTGCGCGTCAACAGCCCAATGGAGTGGTCCGTAGCGAAAAATTACTGCAGGCAGTTTGATGCTCATCTAATCTCGCTCCTTTATCATACGTACGACCCGGATGCACATACAATCTATAATGCTCATCTGGATATTGAAGGTGTTCCTTCAATTTTATTTTAATTTTCTGCTTTTTCAAATTTTTTCTTTTTCCGTCTCCTTTCAAATATTACTGAGATGAATAATTTCTCTTCTATAAATGAGGACCTTAACTAAAAGTTGAAATACCTATTTATTATCAGAACTGGCCTATGAATTAGTTTTGGACATGACAATCATTTTGTTTTAGTCATATTTGCTTTCTCCTTTTTGCTTCATACTTAGTATTTATTGACAAATATTTACATGCTTTTCTTAATGTTCTCACAAGCATAGGCTCTTATTTTAGCTTAATATTAGTGAATTTAGCTACAAATATATCGGTTTATAATTTCACATTATTTTTTGTTAACAGTTGGAGATTGGGTCGGTTTACATTTCTCCAATGGAAGAGGCTGGTGGGAATCAGATCGTTTTTATTCTGAATAGTAAGATATTATTACATTTTACGAGCTAGTATTTAACTTGGCATATCCGTTGATGTCCGCGACAACTCTTGTAATCACATTTTGACCCACCTCCCAGTGTGCCTTCGATCTGAAATTTGGGGCTCTTTCACACATTTGATTTGCCGAATCAATCTAAACAATCAATCAATCTTAAAACCCGTCTATTCATTAAGTCACACAACTAAACAATCTCTTGTTCGTCCGAGGTTTTTGACGCTTTGTACAACGTTTTTGCGATGACTGTTTCATGAAGATCATCCATGTTATTATCATTACTATTATTATTAGTTGAGCGAATAGCTACCAAAGTCGGGATATTAGCGTACGAAGCTGGGCCAATAGTGCTCGCAGCAAAACGGAAATCACTGAAGCCGGACAAGAACGGTTGAAGCTACGAGTGCTGTTAGCATGACTTCGGTTTATTTACATGGACGCTTGTTTTCAAGATAAATCCTTGTTTTTAAATTTGCACGCGATATTTATCAGTCATTTAAATTTGTCTTGAATTAGTGTGATGTCAGTAGCCAGATGGGATGAAAGGGAGCCAGATTTGGTGAAAGGATCGTGCGCTCAAATCAGTTTGGTCAGGGATGACCCTAAAGCGGTTTACCTCCGAATAAGATCATGCGAGGAACTCAACAAATTTGTCTGTTTCAAACACAAGAGAATAGTTTCCATTATAAAAGGTGATTAAACTTTTTAATTCACCTATTTTACAAGGGTTTTTAGCACATTTTCTAGTTATTATTATCAGCTAAAAATCTGTGCAGACTTATCATTTGTACGACCTATGTACGGCAGTATATTTTATTAACGTTGAGGCTGGGTATCGGAATCAAAATAAGCCATATAATTATTTATTATTAATTACTGATATAACTTGTGTTTATAGTTGAATAATTGAATAAAATCGGTTTACATCAACAAGGTCACATCTCCTGCAACGAATCTTGGGATCTCGATCGCAATTCCAACTCGTGTTTGAAGTTATTTCGTAACAAGAAAAACTACGACCGTGCCTCTGAAGACTGCAAGCAACATCAGTCTCATCTTACAGTCCCGATTACTAAATTTGAAAAGAAAACCGTCTTAAGCTATTTCATGGGTTGGTTGATAATAGACCCGATTTGAATGATATGGTCAGAATTGACCATTGAACTTGTTTTGGGCAAGATTTATCAGTTGTCCACTCTCTAAAAAATACATTTTTTTTTATTAAATTTGGTTTTCAATTTTTATCACATTTCAAAATTTTTGCAATCACATTTCAAAATTTCTGCAATCACATTTCAAAATTTCTGCAATCCTTAAACGTTACAGGCCCAGTGACAAATGACAGCTCCCAGTTAGAAGGTAGAAGAAAAAGAGATGCGTTTTACCCGATACAAAATTTCACAGGAAATTCTACAGACGAATTTTTCATCGGCATCAAACGCCAAAATGGATCTTACGTAGACTTCAATGGAAACAAATTGAATTTAAGTCACACCATAGTTGAACCAGGTTTAAAATAAAAGTACCATTCTTAGTTGTCTTATCTTTGGTTTTCAACTTTACAATTTTTGTTCTTTCTTTAGCTTCACCTGCTCAATCGTTTCCAGTGCCTTTTAATTGCGTCAAGGGTAGCAAAACAGCAAAAGATTTTTACGCAAGCGATTGCTATTCGGAAGGGAATTACATCTGCCAGAAACCAGTTGAAAAACAGCTGAAAAATTTGAAGTTGTCCATCATTGTAAAACCTGAAGAAGGAGGTCTTAAACTCATTTAATTAAATTATATATAATAAATATTCTCCTGTCATTTTTTTTGTCAATTTTCATAATGACTTGTTTTTTTACTGTTTCTTATCTTGTAATTTTGTGTTTCTATTTTCGTTTACAAATTTATACAGTTTTGTTCAAAAAGTATTTATAGAATTAGATACTTAGTGAACATGTTTTTGCTTATCGACCGCAGTGTTTGACACATTCTGCTATGTTTATGGTTTATTCTAATTCTTGGCCCATACTTCAATATTTGTATTACGTCAAAATTATTATATTCTCTTTATTATTAAATGCTGAGGAAGGAGTAAATGATATAATGAAAATGTAATATAAATTCCAAATAACATTCGATGGCACTTTGTTAAACTTTTAAAAGCATTAAGCACGGTTTAATAATAATATAATTTATTAAGTATACTAATTTCAGGTTCAGAACAAGTCATCAATCCCGATTCAAATTTTGTTGACTCTGGATCTCTCATCTACAGCATTAATCGTGAAATGTATTCAACTGTCAAACTGGAATGTAACGCCTCTTACGGAAAACCACCAGTGCATGCTGACGAACCCGTCGTGTGGAAAAAGGATGACATATACTTGGGTTATCGAACTCGAGCCGTCATTTATCTTGATTCTGATTTGTATATAAACGGCTCACAAGCGTTTGTCCAGCAGGGAAGATACAGCTGTGCAAGCTGGTTAAGCAACCTCACACTGCTGTACTCCAGGCCAATTGTGATAGTTTGGAAAGGTTTGTTTAATAATTATTAATAATTTTCTATATGAAAAATGGGCGTATTTAACAAAAATAAAATGCAAAAAAGGAATAAATAAAAAAAAATATCGTAAAAGTTGAAAAGCTGTTTTCAAAAATGTTTTAGAAATAAGAGTGTTAAAAAGAAAGATGCTTAGCTTATATATAGGTTCTTAAAATCTTTTTATAAATTATACACTTTATACAATTTTTTTCTTAGCATTTAGCACATGCCTTATCAAGACAAGTCTTGCCAAAAAACGAGAATGTGTACTTGAATAGGCAGCCATTTATAGGCACCTATCCCTTTAGCAATATCTAGTAAACTCCTTGCTGGTTACTCCGGTGAGGCTCGAACTGCCAACCTGACGATCAACAGGCGAACGCTTTATTAACTAAACTGATACCGGATTGTTATAAAGACGTTTAAACTGAAATTACGACATCTAATCATTGGTGCATATCAATACCCATCTTCTTAAACAATGTACACCAAAAACTTTTATTATTTCTCATTTCAAATTCTTATTATAGAAATCATGACCTTCAAGTTGTACGTGAATGTCAGACGCAATCGCCATGGCCGGTCCAAGTTTACCGACGATTGCAGTGAGACCCATTTGCCGTTTTGCATCGATTTCGACACCGATACCCATATTCAGATAGACAAAAACAAGTCAGTTGATTGTTCAAAAGAATAAGTTGTTTTACTTTATCTTTAGTACTGATAAAGCTGGTTATTCAACCCAGGACCATAATCTGAAGGGTTAAAAACCAAGTTTAGTAAAACTTTGATGACAATGAATAAACTATGATAATAAAAAATTCCTAGAATTAATAGTGATTAGTAGTGGTGACAATGAATACATTATAATAGCAAATTCTTTGAATTAACAGTGATGACAATGAATAAATTATGATAATAACGAATTCCTAAAATTAATAGTGATGACAATGAATACATTATGATAATAACACATTTTTAGAATTAACAGTGATGACAATGAATAAATTACGATAATAACAAATTCTTAGAATTAACAGTGATGACAATGAATAAATTATGATAATAACAAATTTCCGCAATTGCGATTTCGTCATTATTACTTAATGCAATTTGATTGACATATGCTGCGTTATCAACTGTTCAATAACAATAATAATAATAATAATAATAATAATAATAATAATAATAATAATAATAATAATAATAATAATAATAATAATAATAATAATAATAATAATAATAATAATAATAATAATAATAATAATAATAATAATAATAATAATAATAATAATAATAATAATAATAATAATAATAATAATAATAATAATAATAATAATAATAATAATAATAATAATAATAATAATAATAATAATAATAATAATAATAATAATAATAATAATAATAATAATAATAATAATAATAATAATAATAATAATAATAATAATAATAATAATAATAATAATAATAATAATAATAATAATAATAATAATAATAATAATAATAATAATAATAATAATAATAATAATAATAATAATAATAATGATGAACCAATTGAATCAGATAAAAATGATGAATTTTTAAAAATGGAAAATAAAATAATCAGTAAACTAATTCAAATAAAGATGTGTAAAATAAATGAAAGAAATCAAATAAATAAAGTTAAAGAAACAAAATATATTAAAGAAGAAATTCAAGCAGCAAACACAGTTTTAACAAAATTAACTAAGAATTTAAACATTACAGAACTGAATGAAATACTGTATGCAACTGCAGCTGTTATTGCAGGTGAAAAGGAATCAAGGAAAAGTTTAAAGCAGACTAAACAAGAACCAGCCTGGCAGATGAGAATTAAGAAAAACATAGAATGGCTTAGGAAAGACCTTGCTGTTCTAAATGAACTTAAAAAAAAAACTGTTTCACACAAAACTGAACAAAAAGCTAAGACAATTCTTGAAAAGTATAAATTAAATAAAGAACAGGTGGAAGAACTTCAATTCAATATTAAAATGAAAATACAAGCAAAAGACCAACGATTAAGAAGGTATATAAAAAGAAGCAACTATTTTCACCAAAATAAATTTTTCAATAATGATCAACATAAGTTTTACAACCAAATAAACAACCAATCAATAGAAATTTTAGAACCTCCAACTCAAGATGAAATAGAAAATTTTTGGCAAGATATTGTAAGTAATAGTGTGAAGTATAATGAAGAAGCAAGCTGGATTGAGAGAGAAAGAAGAACCTTTGCAGGAATACAAAATGAAAAATGGGAAGAAATGTGGTTGTTTTACAAAGAAGGACATTTGAAAACAACAAAAATTGCTGTAAAACGTGGTATTTTCCAAGGTGATTCCTTATTTCCTTTTCTGTTTTGCCTAACACTAATTCCTTTAACTAGCATTCTAAATAACCACAACTTAGGTTTTAAAGTAAATCAAACAATTATAAACCATCTTTTCTACATGGATGATTTAAAACTGTTCTCAAATAGTGAATCACAATTAAATGATGCATTAACTTTAGTAAAAAAGTTTAGTGATGATATAAAAATGGAATTTGGTTTAGAAAAATGCTCCAAAGTCACCATCAAGCATGGTAAAATACAATCCAACCAAAACATCAAACTGGACAATGATATAATCATTACAAACTTAGAACCTAACGAAACTTACAAATATCTTGGTGTGGAAGAAAAAGATGGTATACAACACTCTCTAATGAAAGACAAAATAAAAAAAGAGTACTACAGACTTGTAAGACAAGTCCTTAATACTGAACTAAATTCCAAAAATAAATTTAGTGCCATCAATTCTTTAGCAGTTCCAGTTCTGACTTACAGTTTTGGCATTATAAACTGGTTGAGAAATGAAATTGAAAAAATTAATAGAAAGACGAGGAAGCTCCTAACGATAGGAGGAATTCATCACCCAAAGGCTGATGTTGAGAGACTCTACATCAAGAGATGTGATGGTGGAAGAGGTCTAGTCGATTTGGTTTCAGCTTACAACCTTGCTATTGTTGATCTCTGTGATTACATTCAGACAGAACCAGACAAAATCACAAACGTTGCAAAGTTCCTTGACCAACAAGCCACTAAATCTTCAATTCAAAAAGAAGCTGCTAAAATCAAGAATAAGTACTCTATTTTAAATCCAACCTCTGATATTTGTAAAAAAACCAGCTAAAAACCAAGTTATTCATCGAAAAAACTAATAATTTAAAAATGAAACCTCTTCATGGACAATTTTTTAGAAACCTTTACAATCCAACAACAGATAAAGAGCAAACCATGTCATGGCTAAAGAGCTCGGGTCTCAAAGGTGAAACAGAGAGTCTCATAATAGCTGCCCAAGATCAGGCACTCAACACCAGATACTTTCAAAAACACATTTTGAAGCAAGAAGTTGATAGTCGGTGCAGATTATGCAACAAGGCAGAGGAACACATCAGGATGCACAATTCTAGCTCCAACTGAGTACACCAAAAGACAAAACAATGTAGCAAATTACATCCACTGGAAGTTGTGTAAACACTTTGGAGCTAAGGCACCCAAAAAATACTATGAACATGAACCAGAAAAAGTTATCAATATAGATGATGATGTTACAATCACATGGGATCTGCCGGTCATCACGGACCGAGCAATCCCAGCTAACAGACCTGATATAGTAATTTACAACAAAAGAAAAAAAATGCTTGTTGGTTGAGGTGTCTGTTCCAGATGATGCAAATATTATATTGAAAGAATCAGAAAAGATATGCAAGTATAAGGACCTAGAAATAGAAATAAACCGAATGTGGAATTTAAAAACAAGAGTGATACCAGTGGTGATTGGGGCGCTAGGAACAATCAGGAAAAATGCTCAGGACAAACTGATGATGCTTCCTGGAAAACCAAACATCTCCGAAATACAAAAAATAGCATTAATGGGAACGGCTCACATCCTCTGAAGAGTGTTGGGATGAATAACTTTGATTTCTTGTTGAAGTCTGAATTCATCTTAAACCAGTTTTTGAAAACTGAGAAGACAAACTTTTTGTAATAACAACAATAATAATAATAATAATAATAATAATAATAATAATAATAATAATAATAATAATAATAATAATAATAATAATAATAATAATAATAATAATAATAATAATAATAATAATAATAATAATAATAATAATAATAATAATAATAATAATAATAATAATAATAATAATAATAATAATAATAATAATAATAATAATAATAATAATAATAATAATAATAATAATAAAAATAATAATAATAATAATAATAATAATAATAATAATAATAATAATAATAATAATGATAATAATAATAATAATAATAATAATAATAATAATAATAATAATAATAATAATAATAATAATAATAAATAATGATAATAATGGATTCTATGAATTAACAGTGATGAAAATGAATAAATTATGATAACAACAAATTCTTAGAATTAACAGTGATGATTAAAATTAAAAATTGGAAAACTCTATAAAACATTTATTTAAAAAAAACTACAAAAACTTTGCAGTGGTGTTTATTTGTAAAGTACATGTCAGAACCTTTATTGATGATTCTGTGTGTCTAAACAGAAGCCACTTTAGTATGCATAAGGATAGGGATATTAATCATGGGTTCATTATATCAATTTTGTACATTTGGTAAGAACAGGTTCGATAACGAAATTAAGATTATTAAATTTGTTCGATCAATGTCTAAAATGCTTGCTAACTATGTTCACTAGTTACCTACAATCCAATATTGCACTTTAAGTAAGCAAACAGTTTTTTGAGGTTTTAGATTGCTTTTTTTTATAAATTAATACATTTGTTGAAAAAACCCTTTAACCTGTAGTAAAAACTTTTTCACGTTTAGTTAAATTTTTTTCAACTTTAGTTAAATTTTGTTCACCTTTAGTTAAATTTTATTCACCTTTAGTTAAATTTTGTTCACCTTTAGTTAAATTTTGTTCACCTTTAGTTAAATTTTGTTCACCTTTAGTTAAATTTTGTTCACCTCAAGTTAAAACCTTTTTGCCTGTAGTAAAGACTTTCCTACCTGTAGTAAAAGTTTTCCTACCTGTAGTAAAAGTTTTCCTACCTGTAGTAAAAGTTTTCCTACCTGCAGTAAAAATTTTCCTACCTGTAGTAAAAGTGTTCCTACCTGTAGTAAAAGATTTCCTACCTGTAGTAAAAGTTTTCCTACCTGTAGTAAAAGTTTTCCTACCTGTAGTAAAAACTTTCCATCTCTAGTAAAAACTTTTCTACTTGTAGTAAAAATTAAAAATATATGTTAAAATAAAATCAGCCCTGAGAAAGAAGTGGTCACGCAGAAATACAACGTCTACGCCAAAACAAATAACAATCGGGAGAGTTTCAGACCTGGACGTGAGTGGAACCCGTATGAATACGAGACAGAATGGCAGCTGCATCTTCTGAGAGAAGTTCCCAGTCAAGCTGAGTCATTTGTCAGAAGCTACTTGCCATCGTGGCTGAAACGGCTTGATCTCACGAAGAGGAAGAAACGACAAGTGTATGATTATTCAAATTTATTGATTATTCAAATTTATTGATTATTTAAATTTATTGATTGTTTAAATTGATTGATTATTCAAATTTATTGATTATTCAAATTTATTGATTGTTTAAATTTGTTAGTTGTGTAAATTTATTGATTAATCTAATTTATTGATTGTTCAAATTTATTGATTATTCAAATTTATTGATTAATCTAATTTATTGATTCTTCAAATTTATAGATTATTCAAATTTATTGATTATTCACATTTATTGATTATTCACATTTATTGATTATTCAAATTTATTAATTATTCAAATTTATTATTCAAATCACTTGCTAGCTTGTGAATAATTATGAATGGAGAAATTATTTAATTGCTTTCTGTTTGTTTGCATTATTAATTGAATCAAAATTTTTGTTTAAAATATAAAAATATTATATGAATGAATAGTTTGAAAAGTACAATAATAATGATAATTATATTGCTAGTGATTATAATAATTAATAGACCGTTTAATATAATTATTAATAATGCTCAACTTTTTCTACTGAACACATTCATTAAATAGCTACAGTGAAAGTGAAAGTATGGAAGATCATGTTGATGATAACCAATCTGTGGATGTAGAAAACGTGTTTGTCATGAAGAGCTCAAGTTAGCTTAAAATTTAAGCAAATTTGAAATTTGTAGCTGGATTAATTGGAATTGTTTGTGTAGCTTTAAATGTGAAAGTGGAAGTGTGTATATAGGTGTATGCACAGGTATGTTTTGTATGGGTGCATAGCATATGTGTATATTCGTGATTATGTATGTGTGTGCATATGTATATATTCATGATTATGTGTCTGTGCATATGTGTATTTTTGTGATTGTGTATGTGTGCATATGTATATATTTAAGATTATGTATGTGTATGCGTGTACTGATTAATTGACTAAGCACAATAAAAAACGGATGGGAAACTATAAAGGAGTGTATATTTAAATAGCTATTTGAATGTATTTGAAGTTAGCTTTTTGTCCAATTTCAGGAGGATGTTCGGCTACCCACTTTATTGTCGACAATATCAAAATAAGCTTTGGTGTGTTCCTTGGAGAAGGTCATGCAAACAGTACTTCTAGCTGTCTCATACCCGGTAAATACTAGCTGTGCTGGTTCTTGAAACTTCTCCAGACTTTATAAATAAAATGTGTGTGTGTGTTCAAGATTAGTAAAGTAAGGATTAGTTTCATCGTTTGGATAATTTTAAAGGAATTCCAGCAATGGCGCTCGGGTTATGCTCCGGGAATTGGAGTGACGGCTACTCGTGGTCGATGAGAATCATTTACGATTGCATCCACGTTACGGACGGGTTCGGGAAAAACAACACGTTGACCAACGAAGTCAGAGCTGTCATAGAAGAAATGGTTTTTAGAGTTTTTTGTATTTTCATAAATTTATTCATTGTCGAAGCAGGCAAACTTTTGGCAAGTTTAAAATTTAAAAAATTGACACAGAATATTTAAATATGTTGCTAATAACTGAATATAGCTGAGCGTTGTAAATTTTGTTTCTAAAAAAACCCCTTTGATTACAAATTTATTTAAATTGATTAAAAACTTTTTTTTAAGAACAACGACCCCAGGTCAGCGGCAGATATCCTCTTAAACTTTATCTCTTCAAGGGGCGACGAACTGACTCCAGAAATCGTTTCCCTTCTCAACGACGCTGCCAATCAGGCTGTTAAGAAACAGAGACACATTGATGAAATGGTTGAGGCTTTTTTTTTTAGTAGAAATTTTTTTGAAAATATATATACACATAGTTTTGTTTATATTTGGACCAAAAAATTCAGTACTGAAACATGCTATTCTATTTTTTTTAATGAAAAGCTGTGACCCTCAGCTCCACTTAACAAGCTTTTGACTCCAGTTAACAAGCTGTAAACCAGTTAGTCAACAAGCTGTGACTATCAGTTAACAAGCTATGAGCCCTAGCTAACAAGTTATGAGCTCTAGCTAACAAGTTATGAGCCTTAGCTAAAAGGTTATGAGCATCATCTGATGAGCCACTTACACAAGCTTTTTATAGTATTTAATTTAAAAAAATTAATTTTAAACAGAAGGTGTTTTTATTTATATTGGCATTGAAAGCTTTCATCCGGATGAATAAAAGTTGAGAAAAGCATGCAAAATAAGTAGATTTTAAAGTTATGCTATATTTTTAAAGTTTGGAATGAAAGCTGTTGGTGCCATTGACCGCTTGTTCAGTGCTCCGGTTTCAAAGAAGGAATCAACGGCCGGAACATTGGATCAATCTTTCCAGTGAGACGTGTATTATATCCGCTATAATTTTATTTAAAATATTAATAATTGTGAATGAATTTCAAAATCATTACAATGTGTAACATTCCATTCAATTTTTTTCTTTTTTAATTTGTTTCAGATTAGCAGAAACTTTGGAGCAGATGCTTTCCAAAGTTGAATTAGGTCGGTCTGACTTGACGTGGAAAAAAGAAAATTTTCTTATCCACATGAACCAACCACGTGGAATAGAGGGCGTATTTTTTGGCCAGTTATCGGCGGATGAGGATGATGGAACGTTTGGAAGAGAGGGAAGACTGGATTACGTTTCTGGATCGGAGCTGCAGAATAGAAGCGACCTTATGGCGTCTGTTTTCATGCCTCACGAAGTCATGCAGGCTGGACAAGATCAAGGAGGTTTCCGAAGTCGCACATAATTTATTTTTATTTAAATTAAATTTAACGTTTACGATATAAGGTATTTTGAAAAATCAATTGAAAGTTTTGACGGGAAAATAATTAAAAATGGTCATCCATATCTATTGGTGTTTTCATTTCACCAATCCTGCAAATCAAATGGGAAAAGAGGCTTAATAGCTGTGCTAAACCTTGAACCCACGATCAATTGAAAGTTTTGACGGGAAAATAATTAAAAATGGTCATCCATATCTATTGATTGGTGTTTTCATTTCACCAATCCTGCAAATCAAATGGGAAAGAGGCTTAATAGCTGTGCTAAAACTTGAACCCACGATCCACTTTTAAACTCGATAATTATTTCCAGTTTGAAACGAGTTTTTTTAACACAAACTTTAATTTCAAATACACTCAATTTCGAAATACAAAAGTTATTCAAATTGATTTTTTTTTGTTTTTTTTGATAGAATCATGTATTGTAATCCAATATAAAGCTATGCTGAAAGTTTCAGCTTCCTAGCTAGTCAAAAAGCTGGTTAAATTTGACTTGCAAGATTTGCGTACATAGAAAGCCAACCACACACACACACACACAAACAGAATTTGTAACCTAAATAAAAGTTTGTAAAAAATATTATTCATTTATTTATTAGTTCCAGAATTTAAGCTGAAAGCCAACATTGTTATCTACAAAAGAGATGTCTTTCTTGGCCATGATTCAAAAGAAGATGAGGTCAATAAACTCAACAGCCACGTTATCATGGGCTCACTAGATGGTGCAACAGTGACAAACTTGAAGGAAAAGATCAGACTTAGATTCCAACTGATTGAAGTACGCCTCTTAGATTTTCAATCATGTTTTTTATTGTGGTTATTATGCAATATAAAAATAAAAAAAATTATCGCTTAAGCTTATGCTACCGTGTCACGGGTTTAAAGGAAGCCCAGGTGGCATCACGGACAAATTGAAGCGTTTGTCCGTGTTTTCATTTTTATTATTTTTTTATTTTCCACATGTCTAGTTCAATTAGTATATAATTTGCTTCTTGGTGAAGCTCTCTGGATTTTTCACGATCATGTTTTCGTTCATCCGTCTCGAAAACCGTGTCATCACATGACACAGAGTTGACAAAAAAAATGTGTCCTTTATAATAATTGTTCATTGCGTTTGTGTTTCAGAAATCAAAACATCCGCCCGTGTGCGTGTACGCAGATCAAAGTCGCAATGCGAGCGGGCAAAAGTCCTCCAAATGGATCTGGTCGAGGCAAGGAATGTCCGAAGCTGTTTTCATCAATGAAAACCAAACTGTGGTCGAATGTCTTAGCAGCCATTTGACCAACTTTGCTGTTTTGGCAGTAAGCATTGCAATGACTCTTGTTTTCTTTTCTTTTTTTTTCTTTTTTTAGCACAAAAGCAAATAATAAAATTCCAACAGATAAACTAACATAAATACAGAAAAAATAAAAATGCCAAATAGAGAAAAGAACAGATACCTAAAAAAATAAAGTGCCCAAAAGGTTTGTCAGAAGGGAATTTTTCCCCGCTTAATGGACAACCTATATAAATAAAAACTAAATAAAACAGAATGAGTGGGTTGAGTTGAGTTACTTCTATCAGTAATAGAATAATTTGTTAGCAATTAAAACAGTACCAATCAAAAATAAACGACAGAGATCTACATAAGTAGGTCTATGTTAATGGATAATTATGAATGTAACATGCTTAATGTCAAGGCATGTTTCTTCTTGCGAAAATTGTTGTAGTCATGATTTTACATGATAATTGTTTGCTAGAACTTGGTCAAAGTAGAGATTTTTTAGAGATCGTGAGAACTTATTATTAATATTATTCTTAGAGGCGGAAATGATTTTTGTGATGGCGGTTTTAGCTTTGAACTCACGAATTCCTGAAGTGATTCAAAATTTAAATATTAACATGATGAATATGGAGTTTTGTAGTGCATTGTTTTTTGCATAATTATTTGCTTGTAATTTAATTTTTAAGATTCGTTTAAAAGATGATTAGTAAACGTTTAGTTTTTACGTTCTTCAGGGATTTGACATGAATCCACGATCGACAGTTGCCAAAGTTCTCAGTTTCATTTCAGTCATAGGATCGATTGTGTCAATTTTCTGTCTTCTCCTTGTCATTCTATGTCAGATACTATTTAAGTTAGCTGTTCGATGCTTGGACAATAATATTATTATAAGTTGTTTTAAATTATTAGTTTTTATTTTTATTCTTACAGTTTTCAACTTAGACATGTAATAAATGTTAATTATGATTGAGTAAATAATAAATTTATTTTTAAACTCTAGATACTTTAATAATCATCATGAATAATCATCTTTTTTTTTCAACCTTCCAATAACGTTTCTAATCTTAGAAAATTTCGAAAAGGCCAGTTCCAGTCTGCACTGCTGAACCTCTCCATAGCCTTAATATTGGTCAATCTTTTGGTGCTGCTTGGCCTCGATAGAACGAGTACCAAATGGCTGTGCATGACAGTAGCTGCATTGCTTCACTACTCCATTCTAGTCTCCTTCTCTTGGATGCTTATCGAAGCTATACTTCAATATCTAAAATTCGTTAAGGTTTTCAATACTCACGTATCTCGGTTTGTACTCAAAGCCTGCCTTCCTGCCTGGGGTAAGCTGGCTTCCATGTGTACATGATTGCTTATTAGATCATTAATGCATTATTGCTTATTAGATCATTAATACATTATTGCTTATTAGATGAAATATTGATGGTTAAGTAAACTTTTATTACGACGTTCCTAATTGAATTAATGATATTTCACGAAAGGAATTCCCGCTCTGATTGTTGCGACCATTGCTATAATCGACTACAAACAGTTCAATGGATCTGAAAACTAGTAAGTGTTAACGGATAGGTCTGGGTTTTTCCATTCAATATTAGGTTAAGTCGGCCATTAATAACTGGGCCACTACTTATAACTGGGCCGGGTAGGCCAAAGTGTTTAGTACCCCAAAGTGCTTGGTAGCCCAAATTTTTTTAAAGTAGAATCGTTACAAGGTTTACACCCAGCCGTTCATTGACTTTATTGGAGGAAAAGTTTATTAGGTTTCACAACCTCCCTATTTCCGTTGGCCAAATTTGTTCTACGCCATTGTAGACCGAGTTGCAGCCAATCTGGGCCTAATTTTCAATATGTTTTAAGCATTTCTTTTTATTTTTGTAGCTGCTGGCTGGACAAAAATGCTTTTTATTACGCCTTCCTGCTTCCTCTCGGACTGATGGTCTCCTCGAATGCTGTCGTATTTGTAATCATCATCAAGAACATCACTTGCGACAGGCCCAAGGGCATGCAGACAAATCAGACGAAGGGCAAACTCGTCTGGCTCCAAGTACAGGCTGGGATGTGCTGCTTTATAATTATGGGTGAGTCACCTTTTTTAATTAAACAGCAAAAATATCAAGACATCAATTGAACTCATCTGAGGTACCACTGATCGTTGGCTTGGACGCGAGATTACAATTTTTTTTAGCTATACTCGGAAACTTTTTTGTATATTTACAGTTTTAATTTATATTTTTGTGTTTCAAATATAAAAATTACGTTTATTTATTTATTTAATTTTTTAATTCTTTCAGGTCTGACGTGGTCTTTTGCTTTGTTCGCTTTCGGCGACGCTGCCCTGACGATGCAGTTTCTGTTTGCCATCTTCAACTCTCTCCAGGGGTTCTTCATCTTCGTTCTTTTCAACCTGCGCGAAGATCCGGTCAGGAAGGCCTGGTCGGACCTCTTCAAAAGGAAATCTCTGCGCCAGGACAAAGCTGGAAAAAAGAAAAACCTCGTCTCCGGTGGTGAAACTTATACTTTCGCTTCGAAGGGAACTTCCAGCGAAACCGGCACCAAGCAGGATACGACCGGATCGAAGGAAACTAAGTTCAGCACGCTCTCTTGATCCCCGTGCGGACGATCCGTGTTTTTGGAATGAATTAGTATAAGCATAAACATTCAAAGTATTATTTTTATTACGGTATTAATTGAAACACAGCTTAACGAATTTTGACGATTTAAAAAAGTTTTTTCTTGATGCGATGCGCTAAATTAGAATGATTTGATTTTTAAATTGTTGACAACTTTACTGCAAATGCATTGAAGGGCTTACATGACATTTGAATCGATGAAATGATGACGCCAATATCTCATTCATATGACTCTTCTTAAAAATGAAAACGATGGATTGCTGGAAGCGGATAAAATGACTGACCAGATGTAAAATCGAAGGTGTTCATAAATTAAAGATGTAATTTGTTATACTGCAAGGTGTTTAAATAATTTGGACTTGTTTATAAATCATTTCTAAAGTGCTTTGTATTTTTGGTTTCGCAAAGTTTGCCTTCACCTGTCTAAGACATTTTTGGAAATGTACCTACGACCACTCCCCCTGAATCCATTCTACCCCGCACCCCGGTCATCAGTTGCATTCTACCCCGCACCCCGGTCATCAGTTGCATTCTACCCTGCACCCCGGTCATCAGTTGCATTCTACCCTGCACCCCGGTCATCAGTTGCATTCTACCCCGCACCCCGGTCAGTCATCAGTTGCATTCTACCCTGCACCCCGGTCATCAGTTGCATTCTACCCCGCACCCCAGTCATCAGTTGCATTCTACCCTGCACCCCGGTCATCAGTTGCATTCTACCCTGCACCCCGGTCATCAGTTGCATTCTACCCTGCACCCCGGTCAGTCATCAGTTGCATTCTACCCTGCACCCCGGTCATCAGTTGCATTCTACCCCGCACCCCGGTCATCATTTTCATTCTTCTCTAGAAATTCCTGGATACGCTACTTCTCAGGCACATAGGTCATAGCGCTAATAACTACTGTCTCTTGCTTACTTTCTGGTGATGCTTTCTAGTCTTCCCTTGATTGTAAACTTGGTTTTCATTTCATCAACCCAGGAACAAGTTAAAGTCGACCTTTAGACGCATTGAGGTACTGACGCATACTGAAATTGACCCTACGAGGGCTTATTACCCCCCATCAACTGTTAGTTAGGTTTGTGACATTTTGGTTGCTGGTAAACAAAGGGCGTCATTTAAGAAGAGAAATGTCTCCAAGGAAATTTAGGAAAAACTTGAGAAAAGTTGTTAGAATATCTTTTATCAAAATTATTTGCGACTACCAGTTGCACCACGCGTGATATTCTACATTTCTAATTTTTCACAGTTTTTTTTAGTAAATGCAATAACATAATTGCGCTTGCATTGAACGTGCTTTATACACAGCAGCAACAAAAAACGTAGACAAAAAGATATTTGAGACCTCTAATGTCTTGACGACCTTCAGGATTTGAACAAATGATTTGATGGACGTTCGTAAAAATACTCATCATTTGAAAGACTTCGAAAACAAAATGCTTTGTCTTCATCAACTTGCTGGGAATGTATTATCACCGGAAATTCAATTAGCTCGTTGTGGCATTTTTTTTAATTGTTTTGTTTTTTTGCCGTCAATTATGTTCTATTTTTGTTTTGCAAAAAAATTAAGTTTTGTTTTGTTTTTATTATTTTTTATTTTGGTTTCGTGACACGTTAAAGTCGGTCTTTTAAAACTTTTGTATTTTTCAAATTTTAAGTTGATTTTTTAATTAAAGACACGTTCTTATAACAAAAATTAAAAAAAACTGAAAAATTAAAATTAAAAACAAAACAAGTTTTTCAAATTTAATTTTTATAGTAAAAAAATTTTCAACAAACAAAAACACCTCTTTCTCTTCCTTCTTCTTTTTTTGTCTTTTTTTTGTCCCTCTCTTTCTCACTCTCGACGCCACTAAGTTTATCATCTTTTAGCTTTTCAAGTCACGTGATTTTTTCATATTTATTAATTTTTTTGCAAATCTTCTGATTTTAATTTTATCAAAGAAATTTTAAAACACGACAGAAAACGTTGAAATTAGACTCTTAAAATTCTGTTGACGGCGTTTTCGAAGTTGAAAGCACCGACAAATTGACATGGAAAATCATATGAGGCACACCCACAAAAAACATTGCTAACAAAGTTTGACGACTTGCTGTTTTAAAAATATCATAAAATACAAAAAAAATAAGTTTTTAGGGAAAAAAACTATCAGTTGTTTTTCAACTGCTTTTCGCTCCATCAGACAATCTGCACGCATCAGTTGACCAGTCATGATAGCGTTACACTTCACCGACCCAATCACAGCTCATATAGAAGTATGTTTATTTTTTCATGCTATCTATATATATATATAATTTACAATACAATTCTTACTTTGTTTCCTCCAGTTTTACCGATAATATAGGAAACAGAGCAATCAATTCGAGAACGTTCCTGAACAGGCATGGAGGCACAAGAGTGCTAGACGGGCCGTTGAAAATCGTCCCGTCTACTACTCTAGTAGGCACAGGCACTCTAAAATATTGACTTTTAAAAAATGAAAAAAAAATATATAAAAAAATGAACTTGAAAAATTGATAAACAAAAAAAAACAAAAAATACAGCAATGAATGGATGATGGGAAGGAGAAAAATGAACACGGAGGTGGAGAGAAGAGAACACGGAGGTGGAAATTTGTATGATGGCACTTTTCCACTGCTTGTGAGGCATTTTTTCAAGAAATTGTTTTTATCATGAGATAAAAATAGAAAATAAAATTGAATGAAAAACTAAAAAAAAAAATTTTGCTTAAATGAAAATGTCGAAAAATGATTAGGAGCGATTACTAGAAGTTTTTAAGTTGACATTTTTCAAATTCATCAGGTTGATAATTTTAGTAACATTGAGACAATGATTTATAGGATTTATATGATGATTTATATGATGATGATGATGATGATGATGATAATGGTGACGGTAATGATGATGAAGATGATGATGATAATGGTAGTGGTGATGATGATGATGGTACAAATGATGATTCTAGTGGTATAGTAATGGTATTTATAATGATGACGTTAATGATGTGGAGTTTGCAGCATTTTATAATATTCACTTAGAAGTTTCTTATTTATTCATTCATTTATTTGAAAACATAAAAACATTTATTTTAACTTAAAGTTTTTCAATGCAAAATATAAAGACAAGTTTTATTTTTTTAAAGAGGCAGTTTTGTCGCTTTGATGATGCATTCACGTCTCATTAGCTAGAACATTGAAATGGTTTCTCAGCCTAATTTTATTCACAGAAGCCTGTCCTTGGAATGAATTATACACCAACCAGAACAACTTAAAAAATACGTGTTTTATTAAATAAAAAAAAGTTTTAAGTTTCAATGTATATATATTTATATATTTATAACTAAAAACGATCTAATTAAAAACCAATTGAAATTTGAAATTGTTTAAGTAACTAACCGCCAACTGAAAACATTTGTCACCTTAGCCTAGCAAGGTGGTTTAGCGCACGGGGACACGGCGCTAAAATGGCGCCACTTCTACAGTAAATTTGTAATTAATAAGTTTCATACGAACCCGATTACGTAATAAGTAAATAGACAAAGAGGACATGACCCCAAAAAATAGAGAAATTCTCACAATTTTGAGAACTGTTGAAAAGTTTCGTATTTCTCAAAAGCACTTGTTTTTTTTCTTCAATTTTTTATGAGTTACTCTATTTTATTTTTTTCATCCCCCTAAAGTGGCGCCCAGGGACTTTTGCTTTCGTTCTACCCCAACCCCCCTCCGTTACGCTTCTGCACTCGGGTCACCAGTTTATTATCCCTGCACCACAAGTACTGTCGAAGCACGCCGGTCAAATATCAGCCAAAAGACGTGCTTAGTGTTTATTTCATGTTGTAAAAAAGATTCTAAATTTGAAATATTAATTTTGAAAAATAATATATAATTTTATTTTATAATAAAATTTTTATTATAATTAATTTATTTTATTAAAATTAATTTATTTTATTATAATTAATTTATTTTATATAATTAATTTATTTTATTATAATTAATTTATTTTATTATTTTTACTATAATTAATAGTAATAATTATAAAAATATTTAGAAAAGAAATAATGAAAATGTTTTATTAAAAAAAACAAAAAGTTTGCGCATGTTGTTTGCCCGGGCAAATATTTATAACCCGATTTATCCAGTTCAATCAGTTCGGCGAGGGGATGCAAGGGAGACAGATGTACTGTGACGCTACATTAGGGAGGGGGAAGAAAAGAAAGATGTGCTAGAAAGCCGTTTAAGGGAGGGGGTGTCAAAATAAAAAATTTAGGTTTCAAAAATAATGTTATGTTTTATTAAAAACTCTGTATATAGAGGTATAAGTTTTTACTACCTCGGTCTGCAAATATTTTGCCTAAACAATTTGCTGGGTTTGAGCCCGTTAGTTACATTTACCCATTTTCCTGTCATAAAAGATTTGAGAAAATCAGCCCCCAGTCATTAACAATATTTGGAGAAAGGCTTCATTTAGTACCCTATCACGGGCACCAAACGCTTTCGGTACGCTTCTGGTGTAAGTTGTGTGCGTGCGTGTGAATCTCAGCTTCGTGTATGTGTGTGCGTGGGCGTGTGTCTAATCCTTGCGAGAGCGCAGCATCGTCTAAGTTTTCCTTCTTTCTCTTTAAATCCTCGGTGACAGATATAGTACTTATGAAGTGCCGTCTTATGGGTCGTGATGCATCGGCGTCGCTGTAGCTGTCTGGTCAGCATGTGTGGTCGAATTCTGGTGGGAATAAAAGAACCATATATTGTATATAATTACCAGCTTATCACCGCCATTGTTAACATTCCCACATTCGCAATATCATTGCTTATCGTTTTCATCATCATCATTACTGCCATCATCGTTATCGTCGTCATCGTCGTCGTCATCGTCATCGTCATCGTCATCACCACCACCATCACCACCACTACCACCACCACCATCATCATCATCATCATCACCATCACCACAACCACCACAACCACCACCACCACCACCACCACCATCATTATCATCATCATCATCATCATCATCATCGTCATCATCATCATCATCGTCATCATCGTCATCATCATCATCATCTTCCTCGTCGTCGTCATCGTCGTAGTCGTCGTCGTCCTCGTCATCATTAATCTGTCATTCTTTCAATACGGTTGTGTAATCTTTGGATTTTGTAGAAAGTTTTTATATTTTTATAAAATTAATTTTTTTATGTTGTTTTCAATTGTTTCGATTTGCAATGAAAACCTCCGGATTTCGTCTTGTTGTCATTAATTCATAAATGCCTAGAATGCAAAGAGGAAAAGAACTAATAGATAAAAACGTAAACAAAAAGTATAATGTTTATAAATACACAAACATTACAAAGTAAATTGTTAATAAAGATGCAAATAATAAAAAGTTAATTGTTTTTTATTTATTTAAATATGTTTTTAGTTTATTCGAGAAAAAACGCAATCTTCCAAGAAGCGGTTCAATTTAAAACGAATATCAACAAAAGTACATCTATAAAAAAAACAATTTACTCAAAATGCAAATTAGAATGTCTCCACGATGCAATTCCTATGGCAACCAAGCAACAGTAATAATAATAATAATAATAATAATAATAATAATAATAATAATAATGATGATGATGATGATGATGATGATGATGATGATGATGATGATGATGATGATGATGATGATGATGATGATGATGATGATGATGATGATGATGATGATGATGATGATGATGATGATGATGATGATGATGATGATGATGATGATGATGATGATGATGATGATGATGATGATGATGATGATGATGATGATGATGATGATGATGATGATGATGATGATGATGATGATGATGATGATGATGATGATGATGATGATGATGATGATGATGATGATGATGATGATGATGATGATGATGATGATGATGATGATGATGATGATGATGATGATGATGATGATGATGATGATGATGATGATGATGATGATGATGATGATGATGATGATGATGATGATGATGATGATGATGATGATGATGATGATGATGATGATGATGATGATGATGATGATGATGATGATGATGATGATGATGATGATGATGATGATGATGATGATGATGATGATGATGATGATGATGATTGTCACGCCCGCGTAAACGCAGGTGCGTGCCTGGATCTAAACTTTGGGATTTCCGGCGCAGGCGGTGCATGGGGTATTGCACAACGTTGCGTGTTTGGATTGTTGCGCGAATATTTGAACGTTTTAGCCTGTAGCCTGTAGCCTGGAGGGCTTGTATATATAAGGCTGTCGCGAACTACTTCGGCCCTTCTTGTTCCTGTTCGCCATTGTTTGATCGACGTTGAAACTGTTTTATATCTGTTCGTTTTCGTGGTGATAGTTTTTCGATAATCTTGATTGGTATTCGATAAATAAAACAACTAGTACTATTAAAGAGTGTCTTTAACTTTATTTCGACTTAAATTTTCTCCAGTTCTGTTTGAATATCGACTATCGCAAAGGCGAAGTCGTGACAATAGAATTTTTGTGGTGGCAACGGCGGGATAGTCAGTCGATACATCGATCAGTTTTAGGTGAGATTCGTCCTGGGTGATAGAGTTCATCGAGTTGGTGAAGTTCTACCGAGTTTGGTGATCTAACGACTTTGGCGGTATCCAGTGGTTTTGGCGGGATCAGCGGAATTCGACCGGGATCTGCAAAACCGACCAGGGATTCGACGCAAATCGACCAGATCAAGGAGGATCCTCACCGCAAGATCGACGATTGACGATTCAGTGCTGGAGAAAGAGTCCGGACAGTTTCAGACCGTTGAGTTCGACCACGTGGCGACATCCATTTCGCAAGGAGGGCCGATCCACATCTCAGGTTAGAGATTTTATCGTTGCCGGATTGCCCAGTTAGGTTTTTCTTTCTTTTTCTGTGTAGTAGGTTTCATAAATATGATTAGAACCCCTACGGTTGAAGAGTCAGTTGCGCTGGATAGTCCAACAGGGATCCTTAGCGAGGAGCACTATCAATTTGTTGATGATAGTCGGCGTCCACGTAGAGTTAGTGAAGATACTAACGTTAGCAAAAATTTCAAATCAGAATTAGCTGAGCGTAAGTTAGCATTGCGCGAAGCAGAATTGGCGGCTAAAGAAGCTAAATTAGAAGAGGATAGGGCGAACCGTAGACTTGCTGAAGCTAAGTTAGAACAGGAGAGCAGACTCGCTGAAGCTAAGTTAGAACAGGAGCGTAGACTCGCTGACGCTAAGTTAGAAGAGGATAGGGCGAACCGTAGACTCGCTGAAGCTAGGTTAGATGAGGATAGGGCAACCCGCAGACTCGCTGAAGCTAAACTAGAGCTGGAACGTGAAAGGATTCAGGACCACAATAGTCTTGAGGTTTCCTTATCCGTTCGCACTAGTCGCTTTCTAAATGCCATGAAGGGTATAATGGCGGAGTTTCCTTCAGATCCTGCTGCAATACCGGGGTATTTTCAGTATCTAGAGAATCAGTTTGCATCATACCAAGTTGATGATGATGTGAAACCCAAAATATTACAGGCCCATTTGAATAATAGAGCTCGCTCAATCTTGAGTCGATTGACCGTTGTTCAGTTAGGGGACTATGAGGAACTAAAGCAAATTCTATTGCAGGAATTTCGGGTCACTCCCAGTCTTTTAAGGGAGAGGTTTTATGCTGTAAAAAGGAGACCTGGTGAGACTTATTCACAGGTAGCTTCTGAATTACACACAGCGTTATCGTATTATATTAAAAGTAGGAATATTGATGAGAATTTCCATCAATTAGTTAGTTTGATGTGTGCCGATAGGTTGAAACAACTAATGTCTCCCAGTTGTGCAGATTTTATTTTAACTCAGGAAAAGGATGATTGGTTAAATCATCTAGAGCTTTCACGCGTTGCAGATAGCTACATGGCCACACACGAGCATGAGACTAGACCGCCTCGATTCAACAACCAAAAACCAACAGATAAAGGGTCAGGGTCTCCCATTCCTAATAGAATGACTAAAATATCCATTGATCCTAATATGGATAAGGATAAAAAGTATGGTTTATGCTTTAAATGCCATAAGAAGGGTCATTCGTTCAAGGAATGTCCTCTACACAAATTCCCTTCCTCAAATTTACCTAATCCCAGAATTAATTGTTGTCAAACAGAAAATTCCTTTAATTGTCTCGGTGATAGGAAAACATTTGTTGATGATAAAAATTTGTCCTCTCAGTCAAAAAATTCCCGTAATTGTCTCGATGATAGGAAAACATTGGTTGATGGTAAAAATTTGTCTTCTCATTCAGAAAATTCCTTTAGAGGTCTCGTTGATAGGAAAATAATGTTTGATGGTCAAAAATCTTTTCCCTGTCCCGAAGCATGTCCCATTATAGATGTTGATGATTATCACATTAGGTCTTATGAGAATGTATTTATCGATCAATTACCATCTATTCCAGCTTTGATTGATGGTGGTGCAGAGGTGTGTTGCATTAGAGAAGATTTAATTAAATCTCTTCGTAGGGTACCACATAAATTTATAAAATTATCCGGCCTTAAAGGTCAACCAGAAATTGTAGGTTGTGTTAGATTAGTTGTTCGCCCAGATCTTGTGGGTGATGACATTGTGAACCTAGCACCCAAGGTTCGTGCATGGTTTGCTGTCGTCCCAAATCTTAATGAGCAAATTATTATCACTCCCTCCGTAAGCAACTTATTAAAAACGATATCATTGTATGATACCGTTGCATACCCTATTAAGAACAAACAAAATGCACATGACTCTGATGTGAATGTTCCCAGTCTTGAAATAACTAATTCACAATATTTTGTTTTAGATGAACCTCGTAATGATGAGCATAGTCCAGATGTTGCATTGATTCTAGGTGAAGGTGTTTCTCGTGCTGCTGACGCTAGGAAAGTTGATTCACAGACCGATACTTGTCAGGGCATAGGTGCTTCTGTAGTTTCGGGTGATGATATTTGTCCAGGTGCTGATGCTAGGAAAGTTGATTCACAGACCGATACTTGTTAGGGCATAGGTGCTTCTGTAGTTTCGGATGATGATATTTGTCCAGGTGCTGATGCTAGGAAAGTTGATTCACAGACCGATACTTGTCAGGACATAGGTGTTTCTGTAGTTGCGGGTGATGATATTTGTCCAGGTGCTGATGCAGGCGGAAGTGATTCACGAACCGACGCTCGATTTACAACCACTAACGATGATTGTCAGGGGGTAGACGATAGTAATGATCCCGATGCGTTTGCTAAAGAGCAACATGATTGTCCTTCACTGAAGTCCTTCTGGTTGCTAGGTATAGATAAGCGTAAAAACTTTTATATCGACAAGGGACTTTTGTTTCACAAGGAGAATCAGTGGGGTCATTCCATAAAACAGTTGTGTTTGCCCAGGAGTCGTATACTTGCAGTGTTACAGATGGGGCATGATGCTCCCTATTCGGGGCACATGGCTGCCAAGAGTACACGGCAGCGTATTCGACTCAGCTTTTGGTTTCCCGATATGGAGAAACAAGTCCAAACCTATTGTGAGTCGTGCCCCGTATGCCAGTTAAGGGCACCTGTTAGAAAAAGAGATCGGGTCCCCATAACTCCCATACCACGGGGAGATGAACTACCATTTAATCATTTAGTTATGGATTGTATAGGGCCCATAATTCCAGCGGGTGATAGTGTGACTATCCGACCCAAGTACAATTATGCCCTGGTTGTTGTCGATTTGTTCTCTAGATGGCCGATGGCTTACCCATTAAGGTCATTAGATGCTAAATCTGTATGTGAGATCCTTATTCAGATCTTTATGACGTTTTCCATACCGCGAATAATTAGTTCCGATTGTGGTACGAATTTCAAAAATCAGTTAACGACGACTTTTCTTAAATGTTTGGGGTGCAGTCCTAGGTTTAACACCCCAGGGCATCCTGAAGCATCCGGGTTAGTGGAGAGGTGTAACCAGAGTCTTAAGAACATGATTTTTAAATTGGTTGAGGCACATCCTAAGGAGTGGTTTAAGGTTCTTCCTTTTGTATTATGGAGTTTACGTGAGAAACCGTCATCTACAACTCATATTGCTCCTTATACATTAGTGTATGGTACTTTGCCACGAGGACCACTTGCTATCCTCAGAGACTCTTGGAGTAACGAAAAGGAGTTACCTTTTCATTTAGGTAAGAATCCGTACAAATACTTAGCCGATCTCAGACAAAACCTACAGTTAGCTAAGGAATTTGCTGAAATTGCAGGAGACCAAGAGCAGAGCAATTATGCACGAAAATATAACGTTAGGAGCAGTGATAGGTCTTTTTGTGTAGGTGACAGAGTAATAATTTTAGCACCTGTAAAAGGGGGGTCTAAATTTATGAAGAGATGGCAGGGTCCCGGGGTGATAGTGAAGGTGAAAGCACCATACTCTTATTTAGTGGAAATTGAGGGCTGTAAACACCATCTACATGCAAATAAGATTCGGAAATACCATGACCGAATAGAAACCGCCATTAATAACAATTGTTCTGTAGTATACGAGAAGGACCACGAATTTGGTTTGATTGATTTCCCAAGTAAGTTTGATCCTTGTCAGGATAAACCTCCGAGTTGTAGGGTAGCAAAGGGCTGTTTCGACCATCTTTCACAGGATTATCGCACACAATTATGTGATATAATTGATGATTTTCCTGAGATATTCTCAGAATCATTAGGAGTTTGTTCTGTAGTATCTCACAAAATCGCGATTTCTCCTGACTTTACCCCCAAACACCTGAGAGCCTATAGAACCCCTGAATTGTTGAAGGTAGAAGTGGCTAATCAGATACAAGATATGCTTCGCCAGGGCGTCATTGTACCATCGCAGAGTCCCATGGTAAGCCCGATGGTTTGTGCTTCAAAGGAACCCAGGGGAGACGGCTTTCCAGTCCCCGATATCCCAAATCTGCTACAGATGGTAGGTAGAGCACAATTCCTAAGCTGTTGGCAAATTTCTATGAAGTTACTATACTTTCTTACGAGTAAGATTTACTCGAGTTAGGCAGAATTGTTGACTATGGTTTGGAGTCGGTCAGCAATGCTTTGCTGAGCGCGACTTCCTTCTCAGAACCATTTAGTATTTTGTGTTGTATTATCATTATTATATCGAGTAGCTGATTTCCTGTCTCGATTAAATTAGGTTTGGAGTAGCTGTGGCTACAATTAGGTTTATTTATCCTAGGGTGTATAATCTTTGGTTTAGTATTTCATTGTTATCAGAAATTGGTGTTAGGGTATTTTGGTAACCTTCTTTGGTTAATTTCTTTCTTTGGGCGATCTTGGTTAACGATAAAGTGGATCGGTCGTGAGTTTTTCTTTTGCAGGTATCCAGGGCGAAGAGCGCTTCATTGAACAGAGATGCCGGACGTTCTTCGACCACGTCGTTCTTTCGCGTGTGGCTCATCGTCGCGACTGTTCTGGATTTGCAGGTTCCCAAGACGAGCGCCAGGAAACCCGACGACGAAGGAAGCCATTCAGTCAACCGGATCCACACTCAGCCAACCCGATCGACCCAGATCAAAGAATGAAGATATTGCCGATAACGAGAAGGATCGTTACCGACTTTAGGGGGGGAGGTATGTCACGCCCGCGTAAACGCAGGTGCGTGCCTGGATCTAAACTTTGGGATTTCCGGCGCAGGCGGTGCATGGGGTATTGCACAACGTTGCGTGTTTGGATTGTTGCGCGAATATTTGAACGTTTTAGCCTGTAGCCTGTAGCCTGGAGGGCTTGTATATATAAGGCTGTCGCGAACTACTTCGGCCCTTCTTGTTCCTGTTCGCCATTGTTTGATCGACGTTGAAACTGTTTTATATCTGTTCGTTTTCGTGGTGATAGTTTTTCGATAATCTTGATTGGTATTCGATAAATAAAACAACTAGTACTATTAAAGAGTGTCTTTAACTTTATTTCGACTTAAATTTTCTCCAGTTCTGTTTGAATATCGACTATCGCAAAGGCGAAGTCGTGACAATGATGATGATGATGATGATGATGATGATGATGATGATGATAATAATAATAATAATAATAATAATAATAATAATAATAATAATAATAATAATAATAATAATAATAATAATAACAATAATAACAAAATATACTGATAATCTTGATAATAATAATCCTCATAATAATATCGGTTCGGTTTCGGTTTGCAACGAGATTCACTCTATTGTAAAGACTACAAATTGTCTTGTGCCGTGATGACAGTGAAAATAAGAAAAAAAGAAAGAAATATAATGAGAGAGAAAAATAAAAAAGAGAAAAAAGAAAAAAAAGAAAAACAAGAAAGGGGGAATAAAAAAAGGAGATTGAAAAAGAGAAAGACATTTTTGTCGTAAATTGAAATACTATCATAACAATTGACACCAACCAGTTAACAGGTGGATATTTTCTATTCTTCAGGTGTTGACAGGTCTTGCGATGTTGAGATATGAAACATATTTATTGTTTCCATATAAAAAAAATATAAAAACTAAAAATATTTCACGATATCAGCTCCCATCAAGCGCAACTAAATGAAGATTAAAATCAAATTTATTACTAAAATATTTTACGGTTGATTAAAAATTCTTAATTAATTTGAATAAAAATACGCGGGTACATGATGAAACAAAGACAAATAAAGAAAAACTCAAGAATCCAGGAAGATACATAGAAATACTAAGAAATACATAGCAATACAAAGTAGTATGCAGCGACACGGATTGTGTGCTCTTCGCATCGCCTTTAAAAGAAAAGCAACTCGACGGTAACTTCTTTGGTCCATTCGGTTTGGTGAAAGTTTTGTCGAGTTGTCAAGAATGAAAAAATCTATTTTATTATTTAGCAAATATATTTTATAAATTTAACAAATTAAATTTTCAATAGAATAATAATTCTTTTTATGCAATTTTGTAAAGTTTCGGTTTTTAAACATTGAAATAAACCTAAAAATTGTTTTTATTAAAAGCTTTTAGACAAATTTCAAATAGAAAATTAAATAACGGTTTTAGTAATTTAAAAAGTTTTAAGAATTAAAATTAATTATTTGAAGTAAAACAATTGTTAATTGATATGAGATATAACCATATTACTAAAATGAGATATTTTTAGTGTAGGTTTTTTGTTTTTCCAAACGTTAAAGTTTTAAAAAGTTCTGCAAGAAGAAGGAAGAAAAACTCATTTCCAAGTAAGTTTTTGTAGATATTTTAAAAATTGTCATTACGCTTAATAGTAATACCGGAAAAGGGTGTGTTACAGGGTACTGTAAATGGCCATGGAACATTCCTAACGTGAACATAACTTTACAATTTTAAAAAGGGGGTGACGAACCGCATGACCTCACCTCCCCACCTAACCTTCAGACAAACCTGTTCAAGAGCTCAAAACTGTTAGGTTTCTTCAGAGCAATTAAAAATAAGATAAAATAAATGTCGAGAATCTAAACGCAATTTTACTAATAGTAAAAAGTTATTATAAAAATTTTCGTTTGACGGCATTGTTTTTGAATTTAAAGTTGAATAACAATCTTTTAAAAACAAAGATTTAATGGAATAAAATGCTGATATTTTATTTATTTAATTAAAACAAATAATTTTAGATTTAAATAACAAGTTTTACCCAAACAATAAACAATATAAACGTTTATATTATTAAAGTCGCATTAGTTCTTTCCGTAAGCTGGAGAGGAGAGTGTATATACATGTGTTTTTGTAGTTCCAGATGTGTTTTTGTAGTTCCAGATGTGTTTTTGTAGTTCCAGATGTGTTCTTTTAAAAACCTACAAAACGTTCTCTTGTTTTGCAAAAGACAAGTTGTTCAAAAAAAACAAATGTATAAACAAAATAAAAAATAAACGGCAGTTTATTATTTGTATTATTATTATTATTATAGAAAATAATTTATTTTTTATTATTAGAAGCCTATTAAAAAATGAAACCAAGCACAATAAAAGAATTAAAATAAGTAAACTTCAGCATCAATTTTAGATAATATAACAGCTGTCTAAAATGGATGTTGAGAATCTTATGAATAAATTAGTTGTTTTATGCTTACAATTAAAAGTGCATAATTACGTGAATTAATAAATTGCAATAGCTAACAACAAACTGTATCAGAGTTGGAACTGGGTTCGTTTTGGACGACCAAACCCAACACAACTCACCTGAACAGTTAAGTTTTAGAATATAATCCACAGCTAAAGATGTTTTATAATAAAAAACTTGTTTCTAATTTTTTTAACCAACCCATGCATGCGTGAAAAATTAAATCCAACGCAGCCCAACCCAGCCCAATCCAACCCGTGGGTCAACCCAACCCATATCAACCTTTGAATTGTATAGTATAGTTGCATACATTAACCAACTATAAAGTTGTATTAGTAAACACACTTTTTAATTTCATTAATAAACACACTTTCTAATTGGATTAATAAACAAATTTTTTAATTGCATTAGTAAACTAATTGCATAATTGCATTAATAAACAAACTGCATAGTTGCATATAATTACCTAAGGACTCCATAAATGGACAACATCTGGCGCGTTTCGCTGCATAAAAAGATCGAGGTCGTCGGAAAATCATTTCTTCAGTGTCAGCTTACTCATTTTCAAGCCAAGTGGAGTGAACTTTTATTGAACTGAGTCCATCCATCATGGAAAAATCACTAAAATATTTATATACTTGGTGAAAAACTTCGGACCGTCCCACTTTGATTTAAGGTTTGGCCTGGCCCGTGTGAAGACTCTAAAATAACGGCTTAGCCCGGCCGATGATAAACTGGACTTAGCTACTTTTAACCGGCACAAAACTTCAAAATACTAATTTTTACATTTGTAGCACTTACAGTTTGTGAGTAGCAGTTATTTTGAAATCAAATAACCCTTATTTCCACCCCACATTTGAGGTCCTAGAAACCAAATTTTCAAAAAATGCTAAAACACGTATTTCATTATTTTTGGAGTAGAAACTAAATACTAATTTTTACTTCTGTAGCATTAACAGTTTTTGAGTAGCAGCTACTTTAAAAACCAAATAACCCAAAAAATGATGAAACACGTATATCTTTTTTTTTGAGTAGATACTAAGTATTAATTTTTACATCTGTGGCAATTACAGTTGTTGAGTAGATGTTACTTTAAAAACCAAATAACCCTATTTTCCACCCCACATTTGAAGTCCTGAAAACCAATTTTTCAAAAAATTGTGAAACCCGTATATCATTATTTTTAGAGTTGAAACTAAATAATAATTTTACTTTTGTAGCATTCACAGTTTTTGAGTAGCAGTTACTTTAAAAACCATGTAACCCTATTTTCCACCCCATATTTGAAGTCCTGGAAACCAAGTTTTCAAAAAATGGTAAAACACGTATATCATTATTTCTGGAGTAGAAACCAAAGACTAATTTTTACTCCTGTAGCATCTAGAAACTAAATACTAATTTTTACTTTTGTAGCATTAACAGTTTTTGAGTAGAAGCTACTTTAAAAACCAAATAACCCAATTTTCCAACCCACATTTGAGGTCCGGGAAACCAAATTTGTAAAAAAATGGTGAAACACGTATATCTTTATTTTTAGAAAAGAAACTAAATAATAATTTTTACATCTGTGGTATTTACTGTTTTTGAGTAGCAGTTACTATAAAAGACAATTAGCCCTATTTTCCACCCCACATTTGAAGTCCTGAAAACCAAATTTTCAAAAAATGCTAAAACACGTATTTTATTATTTTTGGAGTTGAAACTAAATATTAATTTTTACTCCTGTAGCATTACCAGTTTTTGAGTAGAAGCTACTTAAAAAACCAAATAACCCAATTTTCCAACCCACATTTGAGGTCCCGGAAACCGGATTTTCAAAAAATGGTGAAACACGTATCTTTTTGTTTTTCCAAAAGAATCTATATACCAAATTTCAAAATCTCCTCATTTATGGTTTTCGAGATATACATTGTTTTAGAAAAAAGTTTGTTTTCCAGTTTTTTCCTCTCAGGAGCAAAATTTTTAAAAATTCTTTCTTAGCGAATGTTTACGCTATAAAAGTAATATAAGTTCCAAATTTCACGTTCCTAGGATAAGGCGTTTGAGCTCGGCGTTGATTATCAGTCAGTCATCAGTCAGTCAGTCAGTCAGTCAGGACATGTTCTTTTATATATATAGATAAATATATATATATATATATATATATATATATATATATATATATATATATATATATATATATATATATATGTATATATATATATATATATATATATATATATATATATATATATATATATATATATAACAAAATTATTAATAGGAGTCGACCCAAAAGAACAAGAGAGATGTATTAAGTTTTTTAAAGTTTAAAATCAAAAATTCATTTGTACGGTACACATAAAAAAAACGTACAAAATAATGTTGTACTATCGGGTAAACGTACAGCCGGAGGAAATTGTACTGCCCAAATAAAGCGTACAACAAAAAAAAAGTACAAGCAAAAAGATTTCTCAAAACTTTTATCTTTGAAAACATTTTTTGACAGAATATTTCTAGCGAAAATATTTTTCTCAAAAATATTACATGTTTTGATGACCAAAAAAACACACCAAAACAATACATTTTGTTTAGAATTTTAGCCTTCTTTATATTTTCAGATATTTCTTGACAGCTTGCATGTTGAGTCAGTGAATATAAAATCTCAATCATGTTGACTTTGTTGTTTTCTATTTCAAATAAATCCTAAACCCAAAAAAACTTTTATTGAAAAAAATTAGAAAAATGAACATTTTAAAATTTTTCATATTAACATCGTGGTGGTTTGGCTTGCTCGTGCATATGCATTTAAACAAACATACTTTCCGTCATCTAATCTAGCTAAAATTTGATGTATTGAATTTTTTTCAATGACATTAACTCCTATTGAATTTAAATAACATATAGAAGTAAATTAATTGAAATAATTTTTTAATTTAAAAAAAATTAAAATTTAATTATTAAAATTTAATTACAAATTTTGCCAATTTTAATTTTATTGAAAAACAAAATTTAATTTGTCAATTTTTCAATTTTTCAATTTGTAACAAAAACTTTTGTTTTTTCAATATTGATTCGAAAATGTAATATGTTTCTCATTTGGCATATCAACCATAACAAGTATTTAGAACACAGTAGTCAATGTTTTGCTTTAATTTAAAAATGATTTGCAAAAAAAATAGAAGTTGCCGATTTAAAAAAAATAGGATTTGTGAAAAAACGAAGTTTTTAACTGTTCACTTATTATTTAACACGATAACCCAAATTCGCTTAGAAAAGCTAAATGTGAAAATTTTAATTCGATCTAATTTATTTCAATTGTTAATAAATGACTGAAATTAAATTAGGCGTTTTTAAATAAAAAAAAAGAATTCAATATAATAAAATATAATTTTATTTATGGCTTAAATCATGACCAGCTAATTTTTACTGTTTTTTATGAAAATCGTGTGATTTTGTAAAAATTATTTTATGTTTCATCAAAATTTTTCTGGTTTATAAAAAATTCAATTTGTACCTACTTAAAAACCAGAAATCAGAATTTCAAAGAAAAATATAAAAAAATCAAAATGTTTGATTTGAAAAGTTTTTTCCAACTAAGGTTATTAAAATATATTTTTATTTTTGGGTTTAATTAATTTTCCCAATTTTTTACTTTTTACTTATTTCTTTTTTTTAATTTAAACTTATTTTTGAATTATACAGGAAGCATATAATCACATGCACAAAAACACACAGTCACTTACACAAAAGCACACAACCACATGCATAAAAACACACTATAACATATACAGAAGCACATAATTACATACACAAAACACATTATAACATATACAAAAACACATAAATACATACACAAAAATAAACAATGACATATACAAAAACACATAATTACATACACAAAACCCATTATAACATATACAAAAACACACAATCAAATACATCACTATCATCATCATTGCCATCATCATTATCATAACAATCACCTTCATATTATTCTCTGCGGTATTATGCAGACAATGTGAAGCAGCACTTAAGTGAACACATGGCACATTGATAACATCCTAAGCTCAGACATTTTGGCTGATGAGACAGTCACACGGTAACAGAACATCGTTTGTAAAAAACCCTACACATTTCTCTTCCGGGCTTTTTCTTACGAGGGTTTTTTCCCTCGCTATGCCTTTGGGGGTTTTTCAACGTTGCATCACTGATATTAATCACTTTTTTCTTTTATCTTTAGATGCCTTCAAGACAGTAGTAATTCTTTAAATTTTTAATTAGTTTAATAATTGTCACTTAGTTTGTTGTTTGTCACATAGTTTATTATATGACACTTAGTTTAATAATTGTCACTTAGTTTAATAATTGTCACTTAGTTTAATAATTGCCACTTAGTTTAATAATTGCCACTTAGTTAATGATTTTTTTTACAATTGAAATAAGTTAAATTTACATGCATTAAAAGCAATGTTAACATAATGTGTTAGTGAAAGAACAAGCCAAAAAATTTCTTTCTATTGTCCCATAAAAGCTGCTCACAAAACCTTAGAAAGTACTAAATTTAACCAAATTATTTGAAATAATTTTTTTAAGGTTAGTGAAAGGAGTTGTTAACCCCGCGGGACACTCAACCTGAGCAATGCATTTAAACTCCTTGCTTAAGGGAGCTGCGATGGTGACGCCAGTGAGATTCGAACCGCCGACCTACGAGACGACAGGCGAACGCTTTACCGCTTAGCCAGCACCGCCACTAATGATGATAATAATAATAATACTAACAAGCTAATTTAAACTTTAAAAAACCTAAACCAAGAACAAGAAAAACGTTTGAAGACTAACTTTGAAATAAAATAAAAACACACAATCTTTGTTTTTTTTCCAATTCATTTTATATTGAAATTACATTGAAACATTGAACACAGAGTAAGGTGCTTTATTTGAAAACTCGTAGTATAGGAGGGGGAAGGATGAGCCAAAGTCAACCCTTACCAAAAAGTTTCAACATTTTTTGCCAGCTAAAACCGTTTGATTTTTTTAATATCGTTAAAAAATTAGGTTTCCATAGTTATCTAAAAAATGAGAAAACAATTAAAAATTCATTAAATTATTGTTTAAAAGATAAAAATAAGTTTTAAAGAGTTGAAAAACAATTGAAAAAAAACGCTAAAAAATATGATTTAGTTTTCTTTTTTTCAAAATAATGGGTTTGTCGGTTTTAATAAATGTCGCATCTGCTTTTGATGAAAAAGTTCTTCTAGCAGTTGTGACGCGACATTTATCGTGTGACATTTTCTAAATGTGCTTTCATAAAGAATGTTGTCATATATGTGAGGAAAGAATTTTTAAGTGATTAAAGGATTTAAAAAAATTCAAAAATTAAATAAATTTTAAATTACTTTGGTTAATGGGTTTTGAAAACTAAAAATTGTAAATTCCGACATTTCTTCGAGGCGATTTATTTTAAAAATGTTTAATTAAACAAATACCAGTTGGTCATTAATAATTTAATTTGAAAAATAACTAAAAACTGCAACAACCTCAATAATAATAATAATAATAATAATAATAATAATAATAATAATAATAATAATAATAATAATAATAATAATAATAATAATAATAATAATAATAATAATAATAATAATAATAATAATAATAATAATAATAATAATAATAATAATAATAATAATAATAATAATAATAATAATAATAATAATAATAATAATAATAATGAGAATAATAATATATAAAATTGTAAAATAGTAATAATGATAGTTTTATTATAAACAGTTATTATAAAATCAATAATAGTAATAAATATATTTAAAATATTAGTAGAAATACGAAGTATTAAATCCATAAACTGTTTAAAATTTAAAATAATTCAAACTTAAAATTTACAACTATAACAAATAAAAATAGTGTCCACATATGTTGATGTTATAGAAAAAGTATAGATATAATTATAATGTAAAGAGAACCTTATGTACAGATAACTCACCTCATGTATAAGCACCTTGGGTACAGTGCACCATGTGTACAGAGCACTTTGTGTACAGAGCACCATGTGTACAGAGCACCTTGAGTACAGAGCACCTTGTGTACAGAGCACCTTGTGTACAAAACATCTTATGTACAGAGCACTTAATGTACGGAGCAGCTTTTCTACAAAACACTTCGGCTCTTATCTCTGGCGTTGAGAAAATTTTAGCTTATTGATCTTCGATCAGTTTCGACAACTGTTAAGAGTCAAACCAAGGTCTTTCATGGTAGTCATCGAACTTTGTACTAAAGTGTCTTCTTAGCTCCATTTGTCGTTGATAAACATTTTCTACTGGCAAAAATTTTAATTTCATAAAAAGATGTGTTAAAAAACAAACGAAATTAAATATTTTAACAGTTTCACAAAAAAACCGGTTTCTTCGCTTTTGCGAAAAAGTCAAAATAAATAAATTTAAGTTTGCTGCTCCTAACAGTGGCGTCAGTCATGATAATGATCTCGTCGTGCCGGTTGAACCAGAATGAGGGCAGTTTGCAATGAGGTTTAAGCGTCATCGGGCCCTGGTTCTGGAATAGCCTTCCGCCTAAGGTTCAAGCGGCATCGTCTGAGATGGAGTTTCGCAGCTTGCTCAAGGCTTTTCTTTTCAACAAATTCCTCTAACGTTGTTTCTTATAGTTCAGAGGCTCTGAAGTTTCGACCAAATTGCAGAGTCACTTTAAATGAACTTGTTCTTAATTTCGCACACATTGCTGAGGAGAAACGCGGCTCTATGGATGCAGAATAGGACCCGTTCTAATTGTCAGCGTGGGACTGTAGCTGACCAACTTTGTACTTCGACCGAGTCAGATTAGATCAGCTGTTCTTTCTGTTACTGTTGGTAGCTTATGTTTTGTCGGCGGCTTGAGATTTAAAAAAAAATTAATTTGATTGATTTGTTGACGTGTAATTGATGAGTGTAAAAACGGTAGTTAATTAGTTTTGATTTAATTAATTATCCGTTTTCAATTATGTTTTTAAATAATTTTTTTCTCACTGCATTGATATTAAAGTTCTAAAAAAAATTGTTTTCAAATTCTCGTGTTTCTTCTTAAAATGTAATTCTTGAAATTATGGAACGTTTTTCTGTTTCAATCAATTTTTCTTGGTTTTTTTGTTACATTAGTGAAATTGCATTATTTTTAAAAATTAAATACACATATCCACGCTTGCACACACATAGCCACACACATCTAGGCATGAAAACACATACCCACACACGTCTATAGACACATTTAAACACATACACATATTTGTACGCGCCATAGTAACACACATTTTCAATTAACTTGCTTTATATATTTTGATAAAGAGGAGAACATTCTGGCATTTTATTGTAAGTCTAAATGACCTTGCTACAGGTCAACAAATGCCTTCACCAAAATAATTTGTATAAATATTAATGATAATAAAATTTATTTTAATTAAATAGTAACATTTAAAAACTTTAAAAAACATTTTTTTTAAATAACTAGAAAAACACTAGAAAAAATCAAAAAATTTGAAACTATTAATTCATTATTAAACGCAATTTTGCAGTTCCTTTTTTAATTCTTTTAAACTGTAACAAATTAACTTCTATTTTAGTTTTTTTTAAATGTGATTTCATTTGTTTATAGCCTTGATTTGTTTTCATTTGTCAACACCGTTTAACCCAATTTAAGTTCAATTTAACTAATTTGTTTAAGCGATTTTTTAAATTAACAAAAAACAAGTTGATCTTTAAACTTTTTTGTCAACCTTGTTTTAATTGGTTAAATGCTTCTACGATGTTTTGCTATTTAAATTACCGGTTGTCAATCTTTCAGTCACTTGTTGTTTTCTTTCGCTGTTTTTCTACAAAGATTAATTCAAATTGGTGGCATTTCAAATTCTTCTATTTCATGTAATTCGTATAGTTCACAAAATTCATTTAAAAAAGATAATTTATATCATGTAAGCTATTTGTATAATATACACAATTCATATAATATACATATTTGTAAAGTATACATCATTTATCTAGCATATATTGTCCTTAAAATACAATTAATTCATATAATACGACACATAATTCATACAATACGTCTAATTCATTCAATGCATCTAATTATATAAGTCTTATCTATATAAATAAAAATAAGTCTCTAAATGTGTTGCTAAGCGCTAAACTCGAAAATGGCTAGACCTAATGCTACAAAATTTTGAAACAACATGGTACTTATTAAGAAGAAAGTTGTTATCTATTTTTTGACAAATTGGCTAATTATTTTGTTTTTTATGAGCAAAAAATTTCTTAGGCCAAAAATGAAAAATCGCTTAATATTTCATTTTTTATGAGCAAAAAACCTCATAGGCCAAAAGTCCCTATGTACGGTATTGGGAAAGCAAGTGGGAACTGGAGAACAAGCGGGAGCGGGAGAGCGAGTGGGTGCGGGAAAGCGACCGGGGGCGGGAGAGCGACCGGGGGCGGGAGAGCAAACGGGAAAGGGAGAGAAAGCGAAAAAGCAAGTGGGAACGGGAAAGCGACCGGAGACGGGAGAGCAAGCGGGAAAGGGAGAGAAAGCGGAAGAGCGAGGAAAAACATAAAAGCGAACAGGAGAGCAAGTGGAGATGGAAACAGTAGCGAGAAAGAAAAACCCACTAGTAGTACATAAAATTAACATAAATTCATAACAAATCCACGCCAAATAAGTTTTTTTTTATTTTGCCTTAACGTGTATGTGACAGGTAATGTCAATTTCGCTTACCCATTTTTGAAACTAAAATTCTTTGAATCATATTTTCTTTCCAATTGATCAATATCCCTATCTGAAAATGAAAATGAATGAAGAATAAAGAAAGAATTGTACTAAGGTACTCACAAGTTTCACTAAAACTTCCAAGCCGCCTACGTCAGTTTTTTCAACTACCTTGCTTTAATTTGGCTTCATTGTCGGACTAAATTATTATCGCTGTTCTTGGTTTACTTTCACCGCACTGTCGATAGACATATAAATATGGCAAGCTCAACTGATTCTCTATTTATATCTATAATAGTTTGCAAAGTTTCAAGAGCTATGAGGAAAATAAGAGAGAGCATGTATGTGAGAAAGAACGAGGAAGAGAAAATGTGTTAGAAAGAGGGGAAAAAGGACAGACAGAAAAAAGAAGAAAAAAAAGAGAGAGAGAAAGCTACAGAAAAAAAGCAAAGAAAAAGAGAGAAAAACGTGCATTTTATTAGAAAAAGGGAGAAAGAAGAGAAACTCAAATAAAAAAAAGAAAAGAAAAGAGAAAAACAAAACAGAGTACGAAAGGAAAATAGAAAGAGAATTCTAGCAAGAGAAACATAAAAAAATGAAGGAAGAAAAACATTTCCGTTCACTAGGGACAAACAATGAGATAGAGAAAAAGAGAGAAAAAGAGAGAAAAAGAGAGAAAAAGAGAGAAAAAGAGAGAGAAAAAGAGAGAAAAAGAGAGAAAAAGAGAGAGAAAGATGAAGAGAGAGAGAAAGAGAGAGAGAGAAAGAGAGAAAGAGAAAGAGAGAGAGAGAGAGAGAGAGAGAGAGAGAGAGAGAGAGAGAGAGGAGAGAGAGAGAGAGAGAGAGAGAGAGAGAGAGAGAGAGAGAGAAAGAGAGAAAGAAAGAGAGAGAAAAAAAAAGAGAGAGAGAGAAAAAGAGAGAAAGAGAGAGAGAGAGAGAGAGAGAAAAAGAGAGAAAGAGAAAGAGAAAGAGAGAGAGAGAGAGAGAGAGAGAGAGAGAGAGAGAGAGAGAAAATAATGGCAAGGGAAATGCAGAGCACTAAGTAATGCTACTAGTAGTAGAGAGTTTATAAAACGTATTCTAGTGTTGTGAAATTTCAGAGGTGACGATTCTTTAATATTTATAATTAATTAATTAATTAATTAGAGAAATATAGTGTTTGATTTTTAATACTTGTACTTAAAATATTTTAAACTTGCTATCTCTGTTGGGTTATTTAAAGTATAGTAAAATAAAAATAAGAAACAACTTTGAAAATAACTTTGAATGAAGCTTTTATTTTTATTTTTAAATGCACTGACGACGTTTATTTCATGTGCCATTAATGATCGAAAAAAATCATATAAAATTAACGCCACAAGTTCTTGTTTTTGGTCTCAAATAAATTTCCATATAATCGGAAAACATATTTGAAAATTATAAGAGTTTTTAGGATTTTTTTTATAGCCAGACTGAAATTTTGAAAGACACCTCTGTATAAGCAAACTCGACGGCATATATAGCCACATTGAAACAGCACCACTGCTGAACCATAGAGGAGGGACAGCTAAAAGGATCAGACTTTGATCCACGACAGAAAGCACTTAGGTGCTTCCTACACACAGCCAATTCAGTCTTAAAACACTTGGTGTAAAGGACTATAAACTATTATAAAAAAAAAAAAAAAAAAAAAAAAAAACAGCACCACTGCGTTGCTTGCTTTAGCATATATCGATATTTCTGAATTAATAAGCTTCACTACAAATAAGTTCTGTATAGGACTGAAAGCTAGCGGTCGGTCAAATATTGAAGAGTCACAGCATTAAACTAATAAGATAACAATTAAATATTACATTTTAACTTGGCTTTAGTCGTTAGACTTTTAGGTCACAAATCACCGATGTAACTTTTTTCACTTGTGGACATATTTAGATGGACAACCAGAAGCAAACACCCTTTGTAAAGCTGGAGACGTGGGCGAAATTCGAATCGCAAACTTTCAGGTCTACCGGCGAATACATTATCGCTATACCACCTAAATTGTCATTTATTTTTATCGTTGTAAATTATTGTACTGTGATTTAATTGTTTATATTTCTAATGTTTAAATAGCTGTTAGACACTTCTTTCTAAAATTATGTTTATTCGGTTTTATTTATTTATTATTAATGAAACACCATACGACTTTATTAGCGTTCGACTTCTACATTTTGCGATATATTGATATGCGATGGTTTAGTTATTCAATTGTCGATAATACGTGGAGCGGAAGGTGTTTTAGATTACACTGGATGTGTTTCGTCTCTGTCTCATATGCAAGAAAAATCTGACAACAACGCTGTAGGGATAACGGAATGAAAGTTGTCTAAGGATTTATTATAAGATGAGAAATGTTGGGTTGCATTCCATGAGAAGACATGTGAAGTTGCGTACCACGAGAAAGGATATTGGTTTGTATTTTTATATACGTATTGTAACCCACGTATTGTAACGATGATTTTGTCTTAAACAATTACAAAAAACGTGTTTTTTTACATTCTCATTTCAGTACAAACACGAAAGTTCTTCGATTAAACCCGAGTTTACAGTCAAATGACTTAATTCTCTTTATAAAAGCCTTCAGTTTTATAAGTTATTCAATTTCCTTGTCAACAATTTACCATTTTTAGTTATAGTAATCCATGCCTGTACACCGTTGCGTGTTGTACAAGTGTGGTTGCAGTAAGGCTTCTGAATTTTATTATGTCGAGGTGTCTGTCACAGTCACAAATCGGTTGAGAAAATATAATACGTTTTAATAAATTATGCTATAATTTTATTTTTAATGAATAATTACATAAAATTAAACACGTAATTTAAATAAACGAGATTAACGACCACAATTAAATAGAAAAATATTTTTTTATTTACATTATTTATGATCTAACTGAACAAATAAATTGAACAAGCAATGTCAACTCAACGATCTAAATTGAAAAAAAAGTAAATATTTTAATTATAAGCTTCTTTTCGATATTGTTTTCAATTGTGTAGGCAAACAAGTAAGCCGTTAAACCGAGGTTTCATCACACTTTCTTTATATTTCAGGATTTGCCGGCTTTTCATTTATTGCAAAATTTTCTTTTAGCACGAAATTTGTTGAATTTATATATGTAAGCATCTATATAATTGTATTTGATTTGTTTTTGTTCTAAAACATAGATAATTTTTTTTAATTACATTTTTTCTTCAAATGTTTTTTAAACTTTAATGAAATGCATGGTCATAAGCAGCAAGCTTATATTTCAAATTTCAGCTCCTTTGGATGACTGTAAGTTAGTTTATTTTCACTTTCAAGGTTTGCAAACATTCAAGCAAACAAGCAACTAAGCAAGCAAGCAAGACCGGCGGTGAAGTTAATATAAGGGATTAAATAACTTTATCTCACACTTACATATGAGTAAATGACCGTTTTTATTTCAAAAATATATAGATAAGGATTCCGTGGTTATTTTTTAACGACGAAGCTGGAGGTTTGTATTTCATGTGATGAAATGTGTATCGTGATGATGAGAGGTCTGTATTCCACGAGAAGAGGTGTCGAGTTAATAAGAAATTTGATTGGACCAATAACGTGGTTTTTCTGCGGCATGCGTCTCCGTTCACTCAAGGATGCTTCAAAAAGATTCACATTACCTCTTCCTTCTTTGCAGTTCTTTCGTCACAAAGACAATTTAAATGTTTTGCAAATAGCCAGATCAATTTTTTTCAAAAAAGACAAAACTCTATTTAAGAATCAAGTCTGCATTAATTCATAGAAATGAAATTGAAGTCTAGCGCACATCTACTGCGTACAAGTCTGGTTTTATTTAAACCGTTGAGTTGTCTTACATAGAGGTGTCTGTACGAGCTACAAATTGGTTTTAAATTTTTTTATTTTTTTAAAAATTAATTATGCTTTAACTAGCATCATTTGTCGAACAATAAACATAAAAAAGAAACGTTTGAATCTGGCATTTTTTATTTTATAAATCAGCGTAAAAACTGAGTAAGTATGCAAAATTTTATTAAAATCAAAACAGTGGTATTAAAATTATATCAAGGTACAGATAGACAAATTTAATTAATTATTAGAAGAGATTATATATGCTATAAATAATTATGACATTAAATAAATGATTTTTTACTTACATCATAACATCTGAGCTAAGCTGTTATTGTTTTCTGACTTCAATCGGCACACCAAGAGTTTACTCAACCATTTTGCATCTACGAACAGTCAATACCAGAGCGGTTTGGCCTTGGTTTTAAGCTTTTCTAGCAGACAGGGCCGGGACGGGCTGAGATTTGTTTAGTTGTCTGTGCATATTCTGAATAAAATATTTTTTTTAGTTAAATTTATTAGTTAGCAACTAAAAAAAACAATCAAACTACCAGTTTAACTCAACTTTTTTAACTTAGTTAAACTTTCGTTTAACTAAAAAAACAGTTTAATTAATAGTTTGTAACTTTTTAATTATCTTTCGCCCATCACTGGATATAATTATGTTTTTATTTAAATTAAGCTTCAATTATATTTTATTTATTCACTTATGTTTTATTTAATTATACTATCATTTTGTTTTATTTAATTATACTACAGTTTTGTTTTATTTAATTATACTATAATTTTGTTTTATTTATTAGTGCTGTAAATTATGTTTTTTTTCAATTAAGCTATATTTAATTTTTTTTAATTATGCTATAACTATGTTTTATTTAATTATGATGTAATTGTTTTATTTATTATGCTATAATATTTTTTTTTATTCAATCATGATGTAATTATGTTTCATTTAATTATGCTATAGTTATTTTTATTCATTAATGCAGTTATTGTTTGTTTAATTATGATGTAAATGTTTTATTTAATTATGCTGTAATTACGTTTTATGTTATAATTAAACAAATAAATTGAACAAACAAGATTAAAGACTTAATTTAAACAAAAAAGTAGGTGTTTTAATTTATTAGTATTAGTATTTTTATTATTTATGTTTACTGTTATAAAAACAAATGACCTTATCTCACCCTGACCTATGAACTCTAGGCCGTTGTTTTTTTAAATCTACAGAAAAAGAGTTTGGTATTTTATGCTTATGTTGTTTAGAAGCTCAATCGTCTTGGGATTCAGCGGTGAAGCTCTGCATTGCAAAGTTTACGAGAACGGACAAAAATGGATCTCGTTGTTGAATCAAACACGTTGGAGATTGCACCGGATGTGTATTCTATCTGTATAGCATGCGTGATAAATCTGACAACGATGCTGTGGGGTTGTATTTCATATAAGAGAGAGAGAGAGAGAGAGAGAGAGAGAGAGAGAGAGAGAGAGAGAGAGAGAGAGAGAGAGAGAGAGAGAGAGAAAGAGAGAAAGAGAGAGAGAGAGAGAGAGAGAGAGAGAGATGTAGGGTTGCATACTATGAAGAAAAATGTGGGGTTTGTATTCCACAAAGAGAAATATGGATTTGGTGCTTTTTTTTATTAGTATTGCTTATATTGATATTATTTATTTTTTGTTTTATTAGTTATATTGTTTTATTGTAAGTAAAATATTTAATATCTTCTCCTATTTTACTTTTTTTCTATCTATTCTTTGTCCCTTTCATAACAGCCGACTGAAACCTTATCAACCATCACATCAACAACGGCACAGATCTCCGTGTATGTACACGGTTCGAATTCTAATACAAAAAAGTTGTTCTGTTTTTCAATTGTCTGAATTGTGTTTACATTTATTTATAGCCTAATATTTTTTTATTCAAAAACGTTTTTGTGAGTTTTGTTTCCAGTCACGTGCTATTACATTAGCAGGAAGTATGTGGAATTTTTTCGAGCTTTTGAAACTCCTTCTTCGATTAATGCAATCACGCTACAGCTAATTAAAACACACGTTAAAACACATATTAGCACACCTACGCCATCAGATGCTCACACATCTATACAACCACGCATGCAGTTACACGCACAAACACAGACACTGACAAGCAAGCACACACCTGAAAAAAAGTTTTTCTCGTTTTATGAAGTTTTTTTTTAGCTTCTCACGATAAACTTTTAACTTCCCGCTACAGAAATGAGCTGTCAGTCAAAAGTTTTTTAATTGCAGAAAAACGAAACAAAATATTTTTTATAAGATTTTTATCATTTTTTTTACTTTTGGTTATTTTTACAAAGCGAGAGTAATTTTTGTTTCGTCTGTCTTTTTTGCGGTTTTTTAATTTTTTAAATATTTTTTTTTTGTAGAAAATGTTTGAAATTTAATATTTCTTTAACAAATTGTAAGCTATTATGAAAATTTTTTATTAATCTCTAAATATTTTTTAGAAAAAGTTTGGCAGTTTTTTTCATAACAGAAGTAAAAATAATGTCTTGCATTGCAGATGGCCAGATTGAATGTTCTTTTTCTTCATTTTCCTTCGAATTTTCTTGTCCAAAAACGACGTAAATTTGTTTTAGAATCAATTATGCAACAATTCATGAGAGTAATCGCAGACATTAGCAAACTGTCAACTTCTTTTCAGCTGCAGGTGAAATCTTAAATAAGTGAAAGAAAAAAGATTGCTTCTTCGAACAAGTCACATTACAGAAAAACGTTTTTTAGTTATAAAATATTACATTTAATTATTGTCCATGCCGAATTATTGGCAACAAATGTGTGTGTGTATAAGAGTATGTGCATGCGTATAGACATGTTTATGCATGTGTTTAAATATAACTATGTATGTTTTAGACATGTTTATTTGGGTGCTGAGACAAGACGTAACTATCTATGTATTTAGAAATGTTTCTGTATGTATTCAGATTATTTTGTACGTGTGTGTGTGTATATATATATATATATATATAGTGGTGTCTATACACGGATGCACGTATGTGTGTAGAAGTTTTAGTATGTGTATGTGTAGAAGGGTCTGTATGTGCGTCTATGAAACGGCTTATGTATGTGTCACGAAATGTCCATGTGCACGTATAGAAAAAATCAGCGATTTTGTCCTAAAAAATTTTCAAAGAGCATTCATCATCAATACAGCAAACATGGAAAAACAAAGAATTATGCTTTTCGTGTATTCCTTGTCGCCATCTCCGTTCCGTATAAAGTCACGTTCCGCGATTTCCATATTTCCATATTTCGTGGAATTCCTCGACCATATTTTGTGAAATCGTGCTTAAGTAGGCTTACCTATAAATTAAAGTTAACGTTAAACTTTAAACGCATTCAACATTAGAAACATATTTGGCATTAATGTTAGCATTCGTCGCATTGAAATGCTACGCGGTGGTGATTTGTGGTGATTGTATCGTGTAAATGTGATAACGTTAATGCGATTTAATAATTCTCATGATGAAAGTTAGTTAGTAAGGAAGTTTAAAATGTCTAATTATTTGTTAACTTCTTTGCGTTAATTATTAATGGTTGAAAGGTTTTCCTGGTTAATTATCGTGGGTTCAAAGGTTTTTCTAGTTAATTATTAAGGTTTGAAAGGTTTTGCTAGTTAACTTTTTAAAGGTTGAAAGGTTTTTCTAGTTAATTATTAAGGGTTGAAAGGGTTTTCTAGTTAATTATTATGGGATGGAAGGTTTGTTAGTTAATTTTTTCCTCTCATTGAGACATAAACGTCTGCCGTTAGGTTTTAAAATAATATAAAGTTAATTTCCGGTAAAAAAAATCATTTAATTTTAAAAACGTTTTCATGAGGATTAAATTTAAAAACTCCCACAAAACATCAGCAGTATTCTATTATTATTTTTGAGCAGTATTCTATTGTTATTTTTAAGCAGTATTCTATTTTTATTTTTAAGCAGTATTCTATTATTATTTTTAAGCAGTATTCTATAATTATTTTTGAGCGGTATTCTATTGTTATTTTTAAGCAGTATTCTATTATTATTTTTAAGCAGTATTCTATTATTATTTTTAAGCAGTATTCTAATATTATTTTTGAGCGGTATTCTATTATTATTTTTAAGCAGTATTCTATTATTATTTTTAAGCCTCGCTGTTGTATTCTGAGAAATTGGATTTGCTGCCATCACTTTGTGGTGTGTAAAAAGTAATAATAATAAGAAAAAAAATATTTTAGTTGTTTAAAATTTATCAACAAATTCGTCAAGAGGGGAGGGGGTTGTGGTGGCAGGCAGCATGTTGAAATTCTTTTTAAGTTGACCTTTCAACATTTTGGTGGTTTATCATGCGCGCTAGAAGAACTGCTTTCGACGACACTTGTCTTTATAACGTCATCATCGTCGTCGTCGTCATCATAATCATAATCATAGTCATAATCATAATCATAATCATAATCATAATCATAATCATAATCATAATCATAATCATAATCATAATCATAATCATAATCATAATCATAATCATAATCATAATCATAATCATAATCATAATCATAATCATAATCATAATCATAATCATAATCATAATCATAATCATAATCATAATCATAATCATAATCATAATCATAATCATAATCATAATCATAATCATAATCATAATCATAATCATAATCATAATCATAATCATAATCATAATCATAATCATAATCATAATCATAATCATAATCATAATCATAATCATAATCATAATCATAATCATAATCATAATCATAATCATAATCATAATCATAATCATAATCATAATCATAATCATAATCATAATCATAATCATAATCATAATCATAATCATAATCATAATCATAATCATAATCATAATCATAATCATAATCATAACCATAACCATAACCATAACCATAATCATAATCATAATCATAATCATAATCATAATCGTCGTCGTCGTCGTCGTCGTCATCGTCATCGTCATCGTCATCATCATCATCATCATCATCATCATCTTCATCATCATCATCATCATAATCATCAATATCAACACCGTCATTGTTGTAATTATCATCATCATCCATCATCAGACACGTTTAATTTGATATTTATGAAAAAACTGATTTTCAAGCAAGCACGTGTACAAGCAATCGCACAGCAGACGATTCTACTATCTGATCACCCGATAAATCAAACGTCACGACTCTTAATCGTTCAACGGTAATGAAACGAACACCATCATTAACGACTTTATCATCGACCAGACGAACGACGTAATTATGTGACACACCGTGTGACAAATCGTGTGATCGATTACTTGGCAAATCATGTGATCGATTACTTGGCAAATCATGTGATCGATTACTTGGCAAATCATGTGATCGATTACTTGGCAAATCATGTGATCGATTACTTGGCAAATCATGTGATCGATTACTTGGCAAATCATGTGATCAATTATGTGATAAACTGTGTGACAGGTTGTTTGACAAATAATGTCCCATGTTTTGTGACAAATAGTGTCACGTGTTGTGTGACAAATAGTGTCACGTGTTGTGTGAAAAATAGTGTCACATGTTGTGTGACAAATAGTGTCACATGCTGTGTGACAAATTGTTTGAAATGCGCGGTTCAAGCATGTCAATGTTGATGAGCACGTTTCATCCTCACATGATCAAACAGCCTAATAACAAGGCATATGTGTCCGATCCAGGGGATTGGAATAGATGGAGAAGCTTATAATTCCTCCGAAGGAAAACATTAGTTTTCCA
>OZ022239.1:48700117-48717617 GCA_963978895.1 Erpobdella octoculata | reverse complement strand
TTTATAGTTTTTTAAATAAGCTTTTTAATTTTGTTTCTGAAAACAGCCTTTGATGTTTAGATTTTAAACTTTTTTGCGTTTTTAAAATTACGTTATTTGGTTCATTGCTTAGTAAAGCTTTGTAAGTTTAAAAATGTTAAAAAAACCGTTTTTTTCGAGTTGTAACATTCTGGCAATACTTTGAAACATTGGTTAGGGTGCTTACATCATCAGCCGCTGACTGATACCCACTTTTCTCTCAAAGACACCACTTCACTCCATTTATGCATCCACACATGTTTCACACACATCCGCTCACTCCACCCACTCATAAACAAGCAAACCATTCGGTTTCGCATGGCTCACTAATAACTTTTCCTATTGGAAAATGGAAATTGTTTTGGATATATAGAAAAAAAAATCTTCAAAAAAGTAACTGCACATTAGGTTGTTTATTGTGCTGTTTCCGATTATGCAATCCGTGCGGATTTACGTCCGATTCCGCTTCGTTCGATCCGGCCGGATCCTAGAAAGCTTTCCCGCGTTGCCCTACAGGGATGGACTTGTCGGATAAACTAGTTTTCTCACCATACCCGAGTATTTGAACGATTTCAAGAAATTATACTTACTTTGTGCTTAGTTTTATTTTTTCGTTTCTGTTGAGTCAATCGCTTGAAGTAAAAAAATTTAAGCAAACGGATACCATGTTAAACTATTTTTATAATTAACTATAATTTATAATTTTTGTCTTAACTATCACCTATACCACATCCATTGTCAGTACAATTAGTTATACCATTACTACAGTTATCTTTTTCGTAATTACTTATATCTTTACCATTATGGGCCACACTATCATCCATCCCACCATCATCGTAATCATCATCATCATCATCATCATCATCACCATCCACTGTCAACATAATCATAACCATAACCACTATAAACCTCATTCCCGACATCACCATCATTATCATTGGTGTCGTCGCATGGCATTCAAAGACATGACAGCAAAGAACACGTGACCGATTACAGCCAGTCATGAAAAGATCTCCAATAATATCTCATGTTAAATTTTTTCATTTTTTTGGTAGCTTCAACCTTTTTTTTTTCATTTCCGCCCTGGACTGACGCACCGAGAGAAGGAGTTGATGGGCCACAAATTGCCACTCCATCAATCATTGGTCTTCAGTCGGTACTTCTCAGCTCCAGTGGATTTTTTTTATTCCATGATTTTTCATCTGGTTTTTTCAAGTTGCACTTTTGAATGATTGGTTTTAAAAAGACGAAGTGAAAATAAATAAATAAGCGATTTGTTGCGCTTATTCATTTATTTATTTATTTATTTATTTATTCATTCATTCATTCATTCATTTATATATTTATTCATTCAATGTACCAATCAACTCCAACTCATCCATCTCATACCATGTCACCCATGACAATACTCCATCATGGCACACCACTCCCCCATTTATTTTCTTTATTCAATTACGATAGGTACATCTATCTAAATGCAGTAAAAGTGACAATACCCACGACAATAACACTAAAAGTTTACAACAGCTGCTATCTCTGTTGTTATCTGATATACTTATATTAATGGTTGTCATCAACGTTAGTCACAAAATGATTAATTTTCGTTCCAAACATCTCTTTATTTATGTAGCTTCAAGTTTTCCTTTTTATTCCTAAAATCGTGGAAACATTTTTTGATAAAGGGCATCTGTGCTATTTTACATCATCATCACCATTATCATCATCATCATCACCATCATCATCATCGCCACTACCATCATCATCATCATCATCTAAACATCTTTTTTACAGGTTCCCGCAGATGCGATCAGTGACAAACATGTACCTCTTCAACCTGGCCATCTCAGACTTCCTCTACCTGTGGGGCATACCCTTCACCATAGCAACGGCCTACTTTAAGAAGTGGATATTTGGCTCGATCACGTGCAAGTTGTTCTACACTCTGACCTCACTCAACTGGTTTGCCAGTGTTTTCACCATCACCGTACTCAGCGCTGACCGGTACGAAAGTGGTGTTGTTTATGCTCTCTCTCTATTTTCATGTTTGAGAAATTAAAATAAAAAAACCGAAGTTAATAAAATAAATAATAACTTTATTGATAGTAATGATGGTAATAATAATACAAAAAACAATCATAATTGTAATAGTAACGTTTGGAAGATAAGAGAGTTGGGGGTTATCTATATAATATATATATAATCGACTATCGCCCAACGCTCTTATCTTACAAACAAAAAGTTTAGTTCAAAACATGTTAATATGTACACTTTAATATTATTTTTAACCTTTTAATACATTAGTATATGAGCGTTGTTTTAAAAAATAACTTTTTATATTATATATTTTTTTTCATTTTTAGTGTTTAAATTTTTTTATAAATCTTAAAACGGATTAATATATTTAATGTCACCCATCCAAGTACTAACCGGACTCGACGTTGCTTAACTTCGGTAATAGGACGAGAAGTGGTGTTTTCAAATACAACATATGCGATTAAGCAAACGAACAAACAAACAAACAACAGAGCAAGTTAATAAAAGTTTTTTGTAAAAGGGAGCTTTAAAAAAACATTTTGGCTGACTGACTGGGTCTATCTCTGGTTGGTGAGAAAAATAAACTCAAAAACTGGACAATTCGGTTTTTTTTGCATAAGATTTGATCTACAAAGTTGTTCCAGACGCGATTTTTGTATTTCTTTTAGCTGTTATTATTTGTCTCGTATGTGGAATTTTTTTTTTAAATTTCAACCTACGAAAAATACATTTGATTCTTAGTTACTGTTTAATGGGATTAATAATGAATTTAAAATAACGGTTAGTCAATTAAATTATAAAATTGATATAATTAAAATAAAAACTCGAAAAAGCCTAACTAAAAAGTTATTTGATATTTAGTTTGCATTTATGACAGTTCATTTTAATTGTAAAATATAAATTCTAAAAATTGTTCAATTACTTTTTTAATCATATTTATTTATAATTCAATAAAATAAAAAAAACTAGCTAGGCATTTTAATGCGTTATCCAAAAATGCGCTGAAGTCTCTTCGATGTATTACCATTGTTATTGTATTTTTTTATTCTCTTTAGTGACGATATACGTCAAAATGATGGGGGTGGTGATGATGTTGATGATGATGATGGTGGTGGTGGTGATGATGATGATGACAATGGTGATGCTGTTCATGTTACCACAGATTCGGGGTGGTGATGGTAATGATGATGGCGGCAGTGCTGATAGTGATGGCGATAAGATAGAGTACACTACGCTTTAGGCAAAAGAGGCCGTCGTGCCCATAAACTTGCATTAGTAACTTTTTTTTCTCTTCTTGTGGTAATGAAGCGACCAGCTGTTCATGTGCCCCGTTAAATACGACTGCAGAGGTTTTTCTCCAACGCATGTTTACGGCTACACGGTCGTCATCCGTAACATGATCGTATGTCACTGGCGCCATCCGTAACATGATCGTATGTCACTGGCGCCATTCATAACATGATCTTATGTCACTGGCGCCATTCACTTGTTGTCATGACTTGTCGTAGACGTCGTCATTATCGTTATCGTCACTATAACTTCAGACGTCATCATCATAACCATCATTATCATCACCATCATCATTACCATCATCATAATCATCATCACCATCATCATCATCATCATCATCACCATCATCATCACCATCATCATAATCCTCATCATCATCACCACCACCACCACCACCATCATCATCATCATCATCGTCGTCGTCGTCGTCATCATCATCATCATCATCATCATCATCATCATCGTCGTCGTCATCATCATCATCATCATCGTCGTCATCATCACTATCGTTGTAATAGTAGGCGTTATCATCGTCATCATCATCATCATCATCATCATTATGTCTATCGACAAACATGCTCTTTGATTCTCAAGGACTGCCGACTAAAAACATATCCTTGGATTAGAAAAAGAAATAAAATTCAGTCTTTAAGCTTTTTGCACTTGAACTGAGAATGAAAATCTAATCTAGTCTAATTAAAATCTTATTTTTAATTATTACTAAAAATTATTTCACCGTAAAACTTGATTCAATTATCGGTCATGCCCATCGAGATTGTGGAGTGAAGTGATGAATCATATTAGCCATTCAGTTGACCGTTTATAATAGCGTGCATTATAAACCGAACGAACGAATGGACGAACGGATGGACGAAAGAACGAACGAACGAATGAACGAACGAACGAACGAGCAAATGTACAATAATGTCAATAATGCAGTACGACATCATTATCATCACCGTCCCTGTGGCTAATTCTCGTCATCGAATCGGATGTGAACAGGAAAAATCTGATTAGCCTCGTCAATCTGCTGACAAAAAATCCCAAGTTCTCCCTCCAGATGTCGCTATATCAGCTGAAAATTACTCGCTATCATCATCAATGTCATCATCATAATCGTCATCATCATCATCGTCATCATCGTCATTGTCGTCGTCGTCATCGTCGTCATTGTCGTCATCATCATCGCCACCACTACTACAGTAGCATCAATTAAATGTATATAATGTAGTCGTTTTTCTAAACAACATACGAAATAGTTTTGCAACGCAATTACCGCAACCAGAAAGTTTTCTGGAAGCACTTCAAACGACCTCTTACGCTACATAACCTTCATCATCATCATCATCACCATCGTTGTCGTTGTCGTCGTCATCGTCATCGTCATCGTCATCGTCATCGTCATCGTCGTCAACATCAACCATCAACATCGTCATTAATTTAAATTTATTCTTGGAGAGAACAAATATTTCGCACTAAAAGATTAAAATTTCAAAACCAACCAAAACTTGAATATAAATCATAAAACCTTCTTTAATTATTTATTTATTTATTTATTTATTTATTTATTTATTTATTTATCTATTTATTTATTTTTTTTTTTATTTTTTTATTTTTTAATCTTCCAACGTTTCAACTTTTTTTATCTTCGTATCCGAGGGACGCCCATGGACGACGACGATGATGATGATGATGATGATGATGATGATGGTGGTGATGATGATGATGAGAAAGAAGAGGATGATGATGATGATGAGAAAGAAGAGGATGATGATGATGATGATGATGATGGAAGTGCCATTGTAACATCAAGGCATGTTCTACTTTCAACATCTTTTTTCGGCGCCATCAAATTGTTTCTTCTTTTCTTTCGAAGTGTCCTCGCTTTCACACCTCATACCTACTCACATATGCGTTAGCAGTACTGAGCAAAAGCACAGACACACACAAACACACACACATACACATTCACACGCATACACACACACAGACATATATATATATAAATATATATATATATATCGGTGTGTGTGTATACTTTTAAAAATAATTTCGGAAAACCTGGACAGAAAACAAATATTCATTCATTGTTTCATTCTATCAGGGCTTTTAGCAACTCTTAGTCTCAAAAAAATTCAAAATGTGAAAAAAAAGTTCAACATGAGAGATAAGTCAACGGAACTCATTCCCCGCTAGTACAAGAAGCGCCTGAATAGGAATGGATTATTCTACTTTTACGAAGATTTAGATACTTTATTTGTCAGAAGCATTTTTTCCTCTAAAAATTTGCCAACCAAAAAGTTATAAAAAAAATTTTTTTTTTATTCTTTAATAATTCGGATGAAAGGTGTTGAAGAAAAGTTGTTTTTTTTGTAAATCCTTTATATTAACTTCACCGTGTTTGTTTGCTTGCTTGCTTGAGCCATACGTTGGCACCCTACACCACTCAGCAAAAGTAACGTCGCGTCATCCAATCAAGTTGCAATTTAATGGCTTTATTTGCCGCTGTAGATTTAACATTGTATTAAAATTTCAAATTGATTTAAAGAGAAACAAACTTTAAATTTTTAGTTTATTTAAAGAAACGGCATTTAATTTTCAAATTTTCAAATATTTATTAAAAAATTTCTTTATTCCATATTTATTCGAGAGTTTCGTAAATTTTCAATCCTCACATACTTCATCATATTAGGCATTTCAAAAACTGGTCAATGTTTTCGTATTTCATAGACTTACTGTCACCAAATTACAAAGTTATAACGGATTTAATTAATCGAAGTTTTTTAAGGCTTTTAAGTTTTGTTTCTAAAAGATATTTTTTAAAAACTTTTTAAAATACCACGGTCTTGTAAACTAAAAAGAAGAAAATAATTTTTTTCTGTGCTGTGTGAGAAATGTCTTGATGGAAGCGAGCATTAATTGTGGACATTCGTATACCAAACAAGCTATAAATTTTTGACACTTAAAACGTGGGGCGCCTTTTACTCAAACTAACCATCTGATATTTTTTAAGAAGAATAGAACGCTTTTTGAATATAAATGGCGCCCCACGTTTTAAGTGTCAAAAATGTATGGCTTGTTTGTTATACGAAGGTCCACAATTAATGCATGCCTCCATCAAGACATCTCTCACACAGCCCAGAAAAAAATTATTTTCTTACTCTTTGTTTACAAAAACGTGGTATTTTAAAACATTTTTTTTTAATATTTTCTTTTTTTCTTTTTAGTGCATTAAAAAAGTAGTATTTTTAAAAGTTATATATATATATATATATATATATATATATATATATATATATATATATATATATTACACAAAGATATACGTATAAACGTATATATAACTTTGAACTGACGTAAAACATAAATACACGCACACACACGCACTTTCACACTCACGAACGCACACACGCACCTTATAAATAATACTAGTATATGAACAATTTTTATTAACTTCAAAAAGTGTTTTTGAAAACCTTAAAAATAAACTTATTTTATTGACAGAACCAGATAAAAATTGAATAAATATAATAAAATCTTTTGATGGGAAATTGTTGAAACGTGATTTTTAAAGAAAACTCATTGGAGGATACGTGTGGGGAATTTCTGAAAATATTGTTATATCGAAAGCGAAAGTAAGTTTAAAACACAAGTTTAAATTAGATGAAAAAAAAATAAAAACAAAAATAAAACTAACAAAAAAACAAGTCTGTGTTTTGTCAAGAATTTTTTTAATTTTTTTTTTATCAAGTTTTTTTCATTTATTAATAATTTTATAATTGGCTTCATATTAAATGACAACTAGCCCATCTTGTCTACTTGAGACATCCACGGACTATAAATGCGCTATAAAAATTGTATATTATAATTACCATGGTTATTAGAAAAGCGATGGTAAATCGGTAAAGTCTTGGATTTCTAAGCTTGATGTTCCGGTTTCGGTGTGTCTGTATGTTCTTTATGATTTGCTACACCATTCATCCGATCGTAATGAAATTTGCACACAACCTTGAGAGTCTTATTAAAAAAAATTAAAATCGGTCACAAAATGAGCGGAGCGGGAGAGCGAGCGGAAACGGGAACTAGAGAATTAACGGGAACGGGAAAGCAGGCGGGAACGGAAAAGCGACCGAGATCGAAAGAGCGAGTGAGAAAGAGAAAACGACCGGGAACGGGAGAGCAATCGGGGTAGAGATAGGGAACGGAAAAGCGACCCGGAACGGGAAAGCAAGTGGTGAAGGAAACGGGAGCGAGAGAGATAAACGATAGAAAACATCTAAAATCCTCGGGCAACGCCGGGTACCCCGCTAATAATTAATATATTCTTATATATTGTAATTAATTTATATATCTATGTAAACAATGGAAACCACTCAGTCGTATGCGTGTACATCGACATGAGCTGCCGATAATATTTGTTAATTAAATTAAAATAAAACAAATACGATATGCAATGAAATAATTGCATAATCAATGAATAATTAATCTAATAGATTACAGAGACATTTACTATGAAAGCGCACTGGCGTATGGATCGAAAGTTTGTTTTTATGAGGTGTCATGATGGCGTATCAGGTGGTATTGATGTTTGTAGCATTAGTTAATTTTATAAAAACAAATATTAGATTGAGCGTTGAAGAAGATTAATTGCTTTTCTTTGCATAAAAACCAAAAAATTAAAAAGATTTTCTTAAAAAACTTGTTTATTATATTTAATAGATTTCATAAGGAGCCGTTTATAAAGTATGTTTTACTTTTGCAAATCGTTATATATATATATATAATCGGTATATATATATATATATATATATATATATATATATATATATATATATATATATATATATATATAACCTACAAAAGTTTGACATAAATTGTGGACGGTCCCTAAACATTTGTTCTTCTATATGTGACTAATCGATCTAAATATTTCAAACGATCTCTTACAGATACCTCGCCGTGTGCTGGGCCACAGCTTCTCTGAATTGCAGGAACGGAAAAAAAACCAAAACCGTCTGTTTGTTCGTCTGGTTGTTCTCCATCATCGTTATGCTGCCCATCATCGTTTACGCGAATACCGTTGAGACGAGAGTTCCGCTCTATTCTGGTAACGAAGGTTGGTGTAAGGTTTGGTGATGGTGGTGGTGGTGGTTGAGTTGACAGCGGTGATTGTGGTGATGGTGTTGTTAGCGGTTTTGGTGACAGTGGTGCGGATGGTGGTGACGGTGGTAATGATAGCAGATTTGGTGGCAGTGGTAATGATAGCAGATTTGGTGGCAGTGGTAATGATAGCAGATTTGGTGGCAGTGGTAATGATAGCAGATTTGGTGGCAGTGGTGATTAGGGTGGTTGGATGATTGTAATGGTGATGGTTGTTGTGTTGATGGTAGTAGTAATTATGGTGGTGGTAGTGATGGTAAATGATGATGTCAAAGTATAAGTAGTGGTAGTGAAACATGGGACAGTGGTAATGATTGTAGTGCTGGTGTTAATGATGGTGGAGGTGGTGATAATAGTGGTAGTTGTAACAGGTATAGTGAGAAGAGTTAAAGTTGAGTGTTGGTGACAGTGCTGATTGTGCTTCTGCTAGTGAAGGGTAACCAGACAGTTAAACGGCCGGTGATGATGATGATGAACAAACCAGTTATAGGCGAAAAGTTATTTAGGTTTTTTGGAGGGGTTGCATAGAGATGTCGGTAAATTTGCACATATTTTCAAGATTTTATGAAGCCTTTGATCGATGAGTAGTCATATTATAAAGGAAAATGAAGAATTCGATTAATGTGAATGAGATTGCTATATTCCGATGGGATATGGAGAACATTATCAATCGATCAATCAATCCATCAATAATTCAACCAATTGCTTGTCCAACGATAATTCTATCATTATGAAACTAGCATTGCTTGCTGGTAGTTTGTTTGTAAACTGTTTGCTAGCTGATAGACTGCTAACTAGCTCGAAGCTAGTTTTAGTCAGAAGTATAAAACCTGATTCCTTGACCTTTTGTTTCATAACTACAACACAAGACTAAAAGTTCTGTGAACAAAAATATTTTGATATTTGAATTTTATTAACTTTTGCAATTGGGTTTTGATAATATTAAAAACAAAATTTACGTTCGGATATTGTCAATCTGCGTGGTTCGACTAGTGCAGAAGATGTGGGTTGATTGCAGTAGCGATGACAATTTCCAACTGATCGCAGCCATTCCTGTGCTTCATTAGGCACTGCTCTTCCCTTCCCCTCCCCAGCCTGTTAATATAAGATGCTGCAATTCCGCGATGACAAGCGAAGCAATTATGAAGACGATGTCGGTGATGATGACGATGACGATGACGGTGTCGATGATGATGATGGTGATGATGATGATGATGATGATGATGATGATGATGATGATGATGATGATGTCGACAATGATGATGATGATGATGATGACGACGACGACGACGACGACGATGACGATTACGACGACGATGATGATGATGATTAGATTTGGTAAAGTTTATCAGGATATATGTTTTCCTATTTTTTTCAAGCTGTGTGTACATTCTCTGGGGCTTTCAGGATATGTATTCCTTTAATGATATCCACTTTTGTCTAGTATGGTAGCGAATGATTCACAGGATATATGCGTGCTTCCACCGGAACTTTATCACTGAAAACGTGTAGCGGCACAAATCTCAGTCAAGTACCAAAGATGCAGTGCTTGATATGCAGCTAAAACGCCTAGATGACACTTCTTGAAACAAACGTTATTTTGATAACTTCATCTTTTAAAACTTTAAAAAAATATTTCGAAACAATCCTTGATGATTTGCTGCACAGTGGCAAAAATGTTAGAATTTCCCCAACTTCGACTTTCGACACAAGTGGCTGAGTTTCATTATAATTGTACGACATCGCGACATTGTATTCTTGTGTTCAACTAAAGAAACTTTTATGAATTACTTGTGTGTAGTCAATTTATGAACATTGTTTATAAATTCAGGACGCTTGAATGTAGCTATATTTTTAGAAGCAGCTGTACGGATTTTAAGCCGCTAAAAAAAACAAATCATCTTTTCATTGGATTGACAGAAAGAAATTAAAAAGATTTGAAATAGGCTGTTTAACAATATGTCATTGAAGCTTTGAGATAAAAAGTCAAAAAGAATTTATTGGTTCAAGACGCAAAAGTGGTGTGTCAGTCGGTTTTTGTATAAAGGAATGGAGCATGGGAACATATGATTTTGTGGAATCTTGGAAACAGTGAGACGTCAGCTGATTTAGAAGCTTTAATCTGTCGATCATCAAAAACTTTAGAAATCAAGGGTTTTTCCACTTCTTCAACATTGTGCTGACCAGTTAACCGGAGATGAACTGTTTTCAAACGTTTTCTTACAGCTGCACGGGATCAGATAGTTGAGCAGGTGAATTCTTCCAAGTTTTCGGACCAGCAGTCGCAGCTGCTGCCCGTTAAAAGTGCAAAGAAGTTCAAGAACCCAAGGGAAGAAGCCGAACAAATACGTGATCAATAAGGAAGACAGAGCACTGGACACCAGGATGGTGTGCAGACAGAAAGAGGCATGACAGTGCGATATATCGATATGTACTAAGAAAGAATTTTAAGTGGGCGCGTGCTCGCTTGTTCAACCAATTAAGTCGGTCACACACGTCACTCGTCACACGGCTAATTAGAGGCGATCGAAGAATCAGAGGGAGCTACTTGGATGCATGACATCATCGACTTGCTTCATCATTGTCTGCTGATTTGTGTGTGTGGAAGGAATGTGTGTATGTGGGGGGGTGTGGGTGGGCCTGCTTAACTGTGTACGTATGTCATGGGTTTTCATAACAGTGATGTTTGAGATAGTAACAGGAAATAGGTGCTTGCTAGCGTGTAGATGTCAGCGTGCCCATGGGAGTCTACATATATGTTTAGGTTTGGCTGTTTATGTGCATCTGTGTCCTCATGAATGCGTATGTATGTGTCTGCACATGTTTGTGTACTGCTATGTGCCGTCAAGCGCCACGCTCACAATCTCCATGTAACGACCCTACAGACCGTCATAAAATGAGCACGTGGAAAAGAAAAGGTCATAAAATACGGCACTTGACATTATAAAGCTCCACAGAACACGGTACTCCTCCCCCTATTTTTTATCCTCTTTTCCTCTCTCTTTTCAGGCCATATTTTCATTACATCTGGTTTATTTTGACTGCTGAAGGGTCGGTTAACCATGCTCCCCCAAACCAATACTGGTTGGGGCCGTTTTAGAGGCAATAACCCGTTTAGATTTTCTAGAATAATTGCTGTTTTAGTACAGCCTCAGACCATCAGACCAGTTTGTTCTTGAGATTTGATGATCTTTTTCTTTTACCGGTCTTCGTCATCTTGCCAGTTTTCTCGTTCTTGAAGTTTGCAAACATTCTCAGTTTTATTGCACACCAAAGTTAGTTTTCATTGTGGCCATCCGCAGCCAGGTTTTGACCATTCGTAGACACAAGCTTATAATTTCTATTCAGTCAAGGGTTTTTAGTGAAAGGTTTATTACAGAGGTTTTTTATTTTTGTTCTTTGACGGGTTTTTTGGTGGAGTAGGTTTACTTTGAAATTTTGGTCTGCGATACTTAAATTCGAAAACTTTTTTTTATTATTTTCAGAAATAAAAATGTTTTTAAATAACTAACACCTTAAGGCTCACAAGTAATATTTAGCTGGAAGAAAGTGCATCGATCTAGTTTTATGTACGACCTAATTTTAGATATGACATAAATTTACGTATGCTCGTTTGAGCACTTCACCACTGCGAATCAATACTGATTTGGTTAGTAATTTTTAAAGTTTCCAATTCACCCAAATCTGTCACATAAAAACACACAGACGCGTGCACTCATAGCACGTGCAAACACACGTACAGGCAGAAGCACACCTGAATCACACCTGAAGGGCACTTCAGACTGGAACAGCTTCTGTGAGTAACAAGTGCCACCCAGATGCGGCTGATATTATCCTATCCGGGTGGTGAAGTAATCGGGTAGAATATTGGAAGGAAACAAGCAGATTAAGATTAGTTCATCGTCTGGTGTCGTGCAGATGGGTGGATAGCGAGGTCAAGGACACTGGCCTGAATGGATGGACGACATATCGAAAGGAGTCAGCTGTGATGTATCAGAATAAAAACTCTGGTGTCAGAGCAGCACTGTCGTGGTGAAAGTCCAACTCAGAATCTCTGCAATTGCAAGCCCAGATCCTAGATGAAATCAACAACGGTTCAGTCTAGCGGTGGAATACGTGACCTCGGATGATAGGTCATTGTATATCCTGATACTTTAATTGGACTAGCTGTAAGTAAAGATATTGTTTAGTACTCAATAAATGAATAAAAATAGAAATTCCCAAACTAAAACAGTTAGATTCAGATAGTGATAACCGGTGATGGCAAAAATGAGTGTGAATATTATATTACTAGTGTGGGGCAGATGAAGTTGACATTTGAAAATGAAGGTTTGTTTAGAACAGTTGACTAAATGGTAAATCGGCATGCCGTGGAAACGTTTGAATGACTTGTAAAAGTGATAGCGAAAGCTGTCCAGAAACAGTTTATGGAGTAATTGATTGCTGGAGTTCTCTATTGCTGGAATTCTTGATTGGTGGAACACCTAATTGCTGGAGTGCTTGATTGCTGGAATACTTAATTCCTGGATTACTTGATTCCTGGATAACTTGATTGCTAGATAACTTGATTGCTGAAGTACTTGAGCAATTTTATGCCTTTGCTTTCGGCTTGTACGGTATTCTGTGCTTTCTTCGTTGTTTCTACTTGAGTTAAAATTAAAATACTTATTTATTGGATTATTTGTCTGTTTATAATATTTATTTAAATATTACTTATAGTTTTATAGTTCTAATTTGATAATTAATTTTAAAAACTTGTTTTTATGAGATATTTGTTTTCTTTTAAAATGCGTTAGACATATTTGAACTGGTGACATTTGTAATTTTACAATAATTACAAATTATTCAAATCTTAGTTGAAAATTAGTTAACAACTTAGTTACAACTTAGTAACAACTTAGGTACAACTTGGCTACAACTTAGTTAACAACTAAGTTACAACTTAGTTACAATAATTGCAATTAAATTACAAGTTAGCTGCAATTATTATTATTATTATTATTACCATCAAATCATCAGGTAATGACACCCACGCGTGGACAACAAAACAGTACGACTTCTCCGACAGCAACATCGACAACAACATCGACAACAACAACAACAACAACAACAACATCAACAACAACATCAACGGCGTTCATCCAGACAACAATCACTCGAGCCCGATGACGTCTCCCTTCAGCTTCCCTCCTCAATCGACGCCCGGCCCGGCACCGCCGCTACCCTACGAGGTCCACGTATCGTGTACGATCGAGTGGGCTTTCAGCGAGGATAAAGACGGCGACGACGACGACGACATGACGAACCAGCAAGCCTTCGTCCTTTATGCTTTCTTTCTCTCCTTTGCCATCCCGGTTCCACTGGTCTGTTTCTTCTATATACTCGTCATCGTCAAGCTGGCCAGGACCGGCCGCAACAGCAAGGGTGCAAGCCAAGGTGAGGTGGTGAGGTGGACAAGCGTGGGGTTGAGTTCTATATGAATACGTTACATGTATATAGAAAAGAAGACGGTGGCAAACGGGTGGGTGGGTAGAAAAATGGTGGGTTGGTAAATATGAGTCGGTAGGTTGATAGAGTGGGTAGGCTGATTTACATGAGTGAGTGGGTAGGCTGATTTACATGAGTGAGTGGGTAGGCTGATTTACATGAGTGAGTGGGTAGGCTGATTTACATGAGTGAGTGGGTAGGCTGATTTACATGAGTGAGTGGGTAGGCTGATTTACATGAGTGAGTGGGTAGGCTGATTTACATGAGTGAGTGGGTAGGCTGATTTACATGAGTGAGTGGGTTGATGTGGTATATGAGTGGTTTGGTTGATACACATGAATGGGAGGATTGGTACACATGAGTGGGTGACTTGATATATATATGAATGGGTAGATTGACACTCATGAGTGGGTGGGTGAAAACTATGCGAGTTAGAAACTGAAGATCGGGGAAAATTTACGATGTCAATAAAACCATTGATTGAGTTATAGTGCTTCATTTTCTCCGAATAAGTATTTTTTGTGATTTTTTTGCTTGCTTATTTTATGATCTTTAATCGGAACTGTTTTTTAACGGTATTTTCTTTTCTATCTTTTATTCTCGCAATTTTAACGCAATGAATTTTTTTCATTTTTGCTTTATATTTTTGTTTCGCTTCTTTCTTTTTCATAAAAACAAAGATGTGTGAAAAAGATTCAGAACTTTTTTAGACATAACATTACATCAAAAATTTTAAGTTGAAACTTTCTTTGAATTAAACTTTATTTGAAAAAAAAATTAAAAATAAATATCAAACAAAAACAAGAAACTTGGCCAAAAAATTTATAAAATTAAAACAGGTTTTTTTTAAAGTGCAAATGCACTTGACAATGAGAGTACCTGTTTTTGTCACCTGTACAAAATTTCCCAGGTAATATTTTAGTATAAATGAAACACGCGTGATGAGAAAAATTTTTTTTTCATTTTATGTGTTAATGACCTCATTAGTTTTGTTTTTTTTTCTTAAAATAATGAAAAATCTATTTTGGATTTCAAAAATTGGTTCAAGAGATCTTTTAGATATTTGCATTTTATTATCTCTTAACTAAATAAATTTAACTAAATTGTATTGACACCATCTTTTTCACCATCATTGGTACATTCATTATTGGTGCCATCATCATGCTCATTCTTGCCATCATCATCATCATAGCTATCACCGCAGTTAACTGTCATCATCGTCGTTATCATCATTACCAGCATAATCACCATCATCATCATCATCATCATCATCATTATCATCATCATCATCATTATTATTATCATCATCATCATCATCGTTATCATCAACTCTTACAGTCAAGAGATCAAAGCGCAAGGTCACGGTGATGGTCATGTCTGTGATCACTGTGTACGTCGTCTGCTGGCTGCCATACTGGATCATGCAGATGATCATGATGTTCACGGACCTGCCAATGGCTCTTCTCTTCAACTTTCTCACTGTCCTCAACTACGCCAACAGCGCGCTCAATCCTCTGCTCTACGCTTTCCTCAGCGAAACCTTTCGCCGCAACTTCGCTCAGCTGTTCGGCTGTCGCCGAGCGGTTCAGTCGTCGGCTACCGGCTGCACGACGTAGTCGATGATAAGATTGGACAGGACCAAGCCGATGAACAACAAGTAGCGGCTAGCGGTGCGGCCAAAGAGACGTTTGTATTTCACCAGCTTAACTTCAGAACGACCCGTGCAGTGAAGGACTCTGAAAGCATCCACGGAGACAAAGTCTAACGAATTGAAAGGTCATGACCCCTCCGTCGTAGAACATTCGAAACCGGATATCGTCCAGTCAAACAACCATGACAACCGATCCACTCGTCGTCGCCAAGGATGGGTTGTAAGCGAAATGGCGGGAAACAAATTAAAAATAATAATCCGTAGGCACACAGAAAAAAGAATGCCCGTATATGGTTACAAAAAGAGGACACAGCTGTGCGACGTCGACGATTCTTCAGCGGTTCTTTAACAATAATAATAATAATAATAATAATAATAATAATAATAATAATAATAATAATAATAATAATAATAATAATAATAATAATAATAATAATAATAATAATAATAATAATAATAATAATAATAATAATAATAATAATAATAATAATAATAATAATAATAATAATAATAATAATAATAATAATAATAATAATAATAATAATAATAATAATAATAATAATAATAATAATAATAATAATAATAATAATAATAATAATAATAATAATAATAATAATAATAATAATAATAATAATAATAAATTTATTTATATAGCGCCAGGAGAGTCTGAGGCGCTTACGAAGGTTCCTTCAGACTAGTTTTGAAATAATTAGTCTTAAGTTTAGATTTAAAAATATTGACGTTTGGAGAGTCTCTAATATCCGGAGGAAGTTTTTTCCAACAACAACATAACAACAACAACAACAACAACAACAACAACAACAAAAACAAAAACAACAACAACAACAACATAACAACAACAACAACAACAACAACAACAGGTGCGTTCGTCACGGACGATGAAACGGAAGTTCCGTGACCACTTCCGGATGTTTGCGTCGTTTCCAGATTGTCCAGCGGAGAAGATGTGCTTGACGTTGTGAAGAGGACGGTGGAATTGTTCGTGCGCGTTTATATATGTGACGAGTCTGTGTGTACGTGTGACCAGTGGTAGCGGCGGTTGCCATGATTATAGTCGTTGTATATCATAACAGATGGATGCTATGTGGCCGATGCCAATGGAGCTTGTCGTTGTAACGCATCAGTGGTGATTATAATGATGATGGTGATCGTGATGGTGATGGTGATGAATGTGGCGGTAGTGGTGGTTTTAATGGTGGTAGTGGTTGTAATGATTTTAGTAAAAGATTGGTAATTGTTGTTTTAAAGATGGCGAATATGTATGGATGTGAATGATAGAATTAATTTTGTGATGGCAATGATTTAGCATGTGTGGTTATGGTAATGGTAAAGATAGAGCATATGTGGTAATGGTCATGGTAACGATGGAGAACATATGTGGTGATGCGGGCGCTGATTGTTTAGCGGTTAAGCAGTTTCCTGTCGACCTAAGAGTCGGTGGTTGGAATCCCGCCGGCGTCACCAGCGTCTGCAAGGGTGTGGATAGGAGCCTATAAATGGATGATCTGGTTTTTTTAATGGGCCCACGAGTGAGTAAAAGTTGGATAAAGTGATTTGAGGCTAAGAATTCGAGCAATAAACATTGTCAAACTTATTGGTTTTTATACTAATGATAATAGTAAAAATAATGGTAATGGTAATAGTTATGGTTATAGTTATAATAATGGTAATGATGTACAAAACAGCAAAAATGATTTGATTGGAAAAAAGCTTGCGGGTTTCTCTTATATGAAGTTCTGATCCCAATGTTTTTTAGCGACGTCAGTGACATTTGAACTTTCAAGGAATTAATGATAAAAAAAATTGTTTATAACATCATCACATTATACCATAATCATC
>OZ022239.1:48692617-48695117 GCA_963978895.1 Erpobdella octoculata | reverse complement strand
CATATTTTTTTCTCTATTTCAATTTTTATCTTTATTTACTTATAGTTTTTTTAGTCCTGTCCACTTGTGTTTATTTTTTTTCCTTCCTCTTTTATGGGCGCTCATAGTTGGACGCCAGTTATCGTTTCCTCCCCCCCCCCCCCAGAGCTGAGGGCGCCGATGTGTCCTAAACTTGGACGGGGCCGTTTTATGTTATCTCTTCTCCAGTATGCTCTTCCCATAAGCAATGCAATAGAATAAACATCGAACAACAAAGGTACCTGTACCAACACTGGAACATTGTCATTTCTGGCGCCAGCCATAAAATTCTAGATTTTTTTTCTTATATGAATTTACATGCGTTGTTCTGTGCGTATGCGATTATTGTTTTGTTTATGTGGTTTTGCATACACTCTTATGTGCGTTTGTGTTAATTTAATCACGTGCAAGGTTGCGCTTATGTATGTGTGTCTGTGTGTCCATGCACTGTGCGTGAATAAAATTTGGTTTTTGTATCTAATAGACTGAGGGTGCGTGAATGTGAGCGAACAAAAATATTAAAAGAATAGACAAATCGTTGACGCTTTACAAATGACTTCGATGGCTTTCCATTAACCGAAAACAAAGGAAAGTGTTTTATCATAGGAAGAGCGGAGCGGGTTTTTTTGTAGAGAAAGAGAAGTTTAGCGCTTAGTAAAAAAAAAGCCATATAAATAAAGAAAAATCGTGAAAGAGATGAAAGAGACAGAAAAAGACAGAGACAAGGAAAGATAGAGAAGGAGAAAATAAAAAAAGTAAGAGGGAAACAAGGGGAAAGTAGGAGAGAAACAAAGGGAGAAAGTAATACCAACAATGAGTAGAAGAGACGTATGCAGGCGGACAAGCAAGCTGACCGTTTTGAACGGCTCACAAATCGTAACAAGATGGCCGCAGCGATGATCACAATCGGTCGCGCTGCGACAGGAAGCACCGAGATTTGTATGAACATTCAAACCTGATTGGACCTCTGGAATGCTTACATTGGAAACGGAAGGAGACCATTTCTTTTTCAATTTTCATCAATTTACATTTTGCTATTTTTTTTGTCCACGTGGTTTTTCTTGTTTTTTTGTGTTTGTTGGTTTTTCTTGTTTTTTTTTTGTTTCTGTTGGTTTTTCCCTTTTTTTATTATTTTTTTGTTTTTATTTTTGACAATAAATTTTTGTTTTTTTGCTCATCTCATTTTTTATTAAATACAAATCACCAGAAAAAAAACCAATTTTGTTCTTTTTTATTTTTCTACATTAAATCTTTGTTTTTTTTTTTCAAATTTAAATTTTTTTCTTTGGTACAAAAAATAAACTTTATTTTGCACTTATTTTTAAAATCTAATCTTGTTTTTAAGCAAATTAAACTATTTGTCAGATAATTTGCATATTTCAGTATCATCATCACTATCAGCACCAAGCACAGCTGCCTCATTCCCTTACTGACGTCAGCAACGAGCAGCTGTTCAATCAGCTGTGAAACATAGCGGATTAACCACGCCAGCTGCTTGCCTCCACCTTGACACCCAGTGCCAGAAAATGGCGCCTTTAAACAATCGAACGACCATTTCTCAAAGGACACTAAACGTAACTAAGACGCGTTGCCAATGACAACGGTCGTGTTTACTGCCAAACGTCGATTCAATTTGGTTTTTTTTCTTCTCTTTCTTTTTCTCTCTCTCTCTCTTTCTCTTCCTTTCCATTACGCTTTTCCCTCCTCTCGCTTGATCTTCAAGACCTTCCAGAGCGCATGCGCTAATGGTACCGGAAGAGCAGGGAGCAAGATTAAATATTACAAATAAAAAAAAAGAGGTGCTAATTAAATTAACTTGATTGAAGATAATCGATTCAGGCGGGCGTAATCGTTATGAATGCTAAAAGAAAAAACGTGGATTTAAAATACTGGTCCATGCTTATAGTGTTTCTGCTTTTTGTCTTTTTCGTCCCGAACTCGAACGGTTAGGACGATGGTTTTTAATTAATTTTATCTTATTTAATTTGTTTTGGATAATTTTTTTAATTAAATTTTATTATGAATTAAATTATGATATAACTCTTCGGTCTTAAGAAGTCTCATCAGTCAGCAGAAGCACAAATCGCTGCGAAAAATTGTGTCTTTAAAAGCTTATTTAATTAATAGATTAGGAGAAACCCATCCTTTCTTTTTCCAGCAGTAAACATTATGTTTGGTGAAAAAAATTAAAAAATTATACCAAGATCACGTTCATCCATGGCGATGATTGCCAAGTTTAAGCCCATGATCTTAGAGGTCGGAATCAACCTGTTAACAACACTTCATTAAATTTAAAATAAATTAATTAATCATTTTAATTAATTAATCAATAAATATTTATTAAAATTTCAAAAAACGCCGTACATATACAGGCTCGGATTGTCTTTTTTCTCAATTCGAGGGTCGCTGCTTCAAGTTGATCAGTAAGCAGACAGCTTTTAGGTCCGTCTTTGAGGCTCGTCAGATGTGCTTGAACGATGGC
>OZ022239.1:48607617-48690117 GCA_963978895.1 Erpobdella octoculata | reverse complement strand
AGAGGAAGTTCTTCCAATACAACGTCATTGCAAGTTTATTGCGTTGGAAGTGAGCAATTGATTGGAATTGGAATGTTCTTAATATTTTGCATTTGAAGTGCCTAGTTTGTATACTTAAAACCTAATTATAACTTCAATTCTAAAGTAACTACTTCATTTATAATAAAAAAACGTTTTTTGAATAAAAGCAAAGTTAAAATTGAAATTTAAAATGAAACTACGATAAAAAATTACTCCATTAAATTTTCCCAACTCGTGTAAAATAAAACATGACACTAATCGAGAGCAAACAAACCAATTAACAGATTGTTCGACCGACTGGTTCAAGTACGGTAACAACTGCTACCAACTGACCCAAGCCTACTGGGGCAGTTCAAACGCCACAAATGCCAGAAGGGACTGCTTAGCAAAGGGAGCTGACCTCATCTCTTACAATGATGCCAACAAACTTTTTGTCGATTTCATGGCGCTCTCTTTTGCCATTTTCAAAGTTTGAAATCAATTCTATGCAGTCAGATAATTTTTGAATGTATTAAAAATTTAAAATATATACTTAAACTTTGAAAGTCTTGATATTTGAGAGCCTCACAATTTTAGCGCAAACAATCCCAGAGTTGTTCACAGGTGGGGGTCTATCAGGGGATCGTGTCGGCAAAAATGAACCCATTAACAACGCTTCTCCTAATAGCTAATTTTATGTTAAATCGTAATTAAAAAAGTATCTCAATCATTATCAGGCTAACTAAAACAATATGCTGTTAGTTTAACCGATCCTAAAAGTGTAGAATAATGATTTGTTACAAGGTTTTAATTAATTTAACCGATCCTAAAAGTGTAGAATAATGATTTGTTACAAGGTTTTAATTAATTAACTCAACATTTAAATTGTTTATTATTAAATTAATTACTAACTCAGATACTTAATAATAATTTTCATATGCAGAATGTTGACCCGGTAAACTTTCACCTCGGTGCATTTGTAACCAAAACTTCGACGTACCAGAATTTCGATCGAACTAATATTTCGACAAGTGTGCAATACAGTAGCAACCGTGAATATTTTACTTGTTATTCACTTCAATTTTATTATTGATTTTTATTATATTTTTATGTAATATTTAATTTATTAATTTACTTCATTTAATTTAACAAATAAATAAATTGTAATTATTAATTAATTATCCTTTAATTCCATTATTTTTTTAAATTTATTCTAAACAACTCATTCAAGCGTTTCCTCTTAAGCTCCCGTTACGTAGCTTTTCCCGAACTTAAGAATAGTTACCTAAAAATTAAAAGTAATTAATTCGTTATATTTCTAATTTTATTTTCAGCTCTCTATCCGTTTGCTAGCCCGCCATCAACGGATCCAGCGAGACGCTGCAGGACCTACTTGCTCAACCCCCCTCCGGTTCCGTACCTCAGCAAGGAGCCCTGCTGTTTGAATGTCAAGGCCGAATATCTCGGATGTCAAAAACGTTAGTTAACCTAGTTAGTTGAATAATTTTATTAATAATAAATTTGTATAACATTTATAAAGATATTCAAACTTTTAAAACAAATCTTCAGCTATAGATGGTGTAATAAATGTGCCCCTGGATAGTGACCCTGTCGCCATTGAATGCTATGCAGGTGAAACTTCAAGCTAAAATTTTTAATATTAAGTAATTTTCTATTTATACTTTATAATAGTTAATTTATATTTATGTTTTATTATTTACACAGTTTATTCTGTTGTTTAATTATTATTTATTTCTATTTAATAAATAATTTTTTTTATTTCTATTTTTGTTTTATTGTTGTTTTTTTTATTTAACTAATTATTCATTAATTTTTTCATATTTTTTACATTAAATTTATACTGTGTCTCTTATCTAATTCTTAATTCGTATTATGTTTCAATTCGTAATTACATTATTAAAAAGAAATTTTATACTATTAATTTTATAACTATTAATTTTATAAGCCTTTGAGAAGAAATTAACCCTCTCAATTTTTAGTCATCAACGAGTGTATGAGCAACCCCTGTCAGGGCGGGGGCGGATGCACCGACCACATCAATTCGTACACTTGCAACTGCACCAGCGACCGCCAGGGGGACAGCTGTCAATATCGTAAGAACAGTTTTATTTGATCAGAATAACAGCTGTAGTAGCTGATTGAGAATTTGTACAAACTTGAAATAAATACATAAATAATAACTAACTAAACGTCTTTTTCACTTCAACCCAATTGAAGTTTAATTAGCTAAATGATATTTTAAAATATTTCACAAAATGTACATTGCTCATTGGTTGATGTGTATATATAGGTGTGATTCAAATATGTTATACTTTCTTTGATAACATCATCAGAATGATTCAAAGTTTTTTATTAACACACAGAGAAAGAGAGAGAGAGAGAGAGAGAGAGAGAGAGAGAGAGAGAGAGAGAGAGAGAGAGAGAGAGAGAGAGAGAGAGAGAGAAAGAGAGCGATATGCACACACACAAACACATCCGCACGCACCTGGCGCTGCTGAGGTGAATTTCACGAAGTGGAATCCTTAGGCTAAGACGACCTTTAACCTTTACTCTTTTACACACACACACACACAGCTGTGACGCCGTGCAGTCCGACGCCCTGCAAGAACGATGGAATGTGCTCCTTGAACACCACCAACACTTACAAGTGCAGTTGTCCACCAGGATACAACGGAACTAGATGCGAGATTCGTTAGATATGTTATTTTTTTGTTAAATAAAATTCTTTAAATGTATTAAATCTATTTTAAATATATGCAAAAATATTTAAAATATAATTTAAGGATGAATTTTTTCCAAGTATTAACATACGATTTTTCGAAAATGCATAGCGAGTTGGCTATGCCAATTTGATCAAGTCCTATCGCTATTTTCTTCCCATTCTCCGTAGACTGGAACCTCTGCCTAAGTAGTCCTTGTCAGAACGGTGGAAAGTGCACGCCAATGAGGGCATCGAACGACACTGAGTCCTACATTTACGCCTGCACCTGCCCAGCAAGTACCAGCGGTCAAAACTGCGAAATAGGTGAATGCTTTGAGTAAATTAAATAAAGCTTAATATGAATATTATTATTTCATTTAATCAATTTAATGCCAAGCAAGAAGCAATACATAATTTTATTTAGTTAATTTATCAAGTTTTAATATAGCGAATTTATAACAACTGTTTTATAATTACATAAATATAAATATTATAATTTTGTTTAATTAATTTATAAAGTTTTAATGAAGTTAATTTATAATAACTGTTTTACAATTCAATAAAATTAAAGGTCAATAAAAATAATCAACTTTCCACCAGTAACCATAAATTGACTTTAACTTCTTGAATTTACACTGCCATCAGACACCATCGACGAATGCTCTACGACTCCCTGCTCAGTGAACAGCACGTGCATCAATCTGATCAACAAGTACAGGTGTAACTGTCAGCCAGGGTACACTGGAGACACCTGCAGCAGAGGTTGGTTGGTGTTGGGATAAAGGCGATTGATACTAACAGTATTTTTTATTGTGGACATTAAATCGATGCTTCTGATGCATTTTTGACTTTTGACATGGTTTAAAGAAAAGTTTTTGACCTTTCGGATCCAGGTCATGTTACTTTGATAGTCCAAGGACTTCGTGACACAAAGCTTATATAACAAGTTGCTTTTCTTATAAAAATCATGTCTATGTCATATTAAATGTTGAACTTCGCCTCGCTAATTGGATAAAGGAGGAGGGACAGCTAAAAGGATCAATTTATGATCCACGACAGAAAGCACTTAGGTGCTTCCTACATACAGCTATTTCAGTCTTAAAACACTTGGTGTAAAGGACGATAAACTATTATAAAAAAATAATAATAATAAATAGTAAATAATACTCCATTTAAATTTATTACCCACATTGATTTTATACCGCTTGAACATTGCTAGTTGCTTATCTTTTTCTCAGAGGTCAAATGCAGCAGCTTGACGGATGCCGTGAATAATGCCATTCTGGTGGAATCAACAGGAACGGGAACATCATACGGAAACATGGCGACATACCAGTGCAACTCTGGATACAAATTCCTGGATATGAGCACCACTAAAACCGTTTTCTGCACTGCTTCGAATACTTGGAACGACAGCACATTACTGGATGGATGCTTAGGTACCTATGTCAGAGGGTTATTTCTATCTAAGATTACAGCATTTTCGCGACTATGAAAACGCGACCAGTTATAAAAATGTTTTTTTTTATCAAACTTTGTGGATAAGTAAGACGTTTTCAAAATTGTATTGAGAACAAGTTAAATCTTCTCTTATTTCGAACTTAAAGATGCCTCGTTTTCTTTTATAATCTTCTCGCGTATAGGTGTGTCCTAAATTAGCGAAAAACGATATCGTTCTAGATGCCTAATTAAAATATAAAAAAAAGTTATTGTTTTGTAATTCTATAAAAAAAAATTACACTATGTTATAAATTAATGTACTACTAAACTGTGCCAAATCATTGAACAAAGATCTGGCACAATTAAAATTACACTAGATCTTTTTTAAATTGACAATTATATATAAAAAAAAAATATATAACAAAACAAGATAATTATATTTATACGATAGCTTTCTGCACACACACACACACTCACATACAAACTAACATACACAAATAGCCCACATATACCCCAACAGAGAGCTGTGGTTCTCTGCCGGTGGTGCTGAATTCAACGACGACAAACTCCACCACGGCCGTCAATCGAACTGTCACATACGACTGTCGGACGGGCCATGCCATAAATGGTAACATCACCAGCATGTCCTTCACCTGCCTGCCCGATAAAACTTGGTCGCCGCCAACAACTTCTCTGGCCTGCAAACGTGAGAGAATTTTCGTGATCTTCGATATCTTTTTTCTTTAAAAACAAACTTTTTTCTTGTTGCCATTGAAACTTATCTTGTGCGTGTTTTTCTGCTTATGTTTGTACATACGTTAGAATGTTTGCTCGTGACAGCTTGAAAACACGAACAATTATATATTTATGGATTTTTGTTATTGCTTATTTCTATTTGAAAACGTTTTGCTATTTCAAGTAATTTCCTTTTATATCTAAAAATATGTCAAATTAAATTAACGTTTGTTTTCTAAGCTCGCAGATGTCCTACTCTTCCCATCTACCCCAACCAGCACCTGGACAAAACGGACGACATGTACGGCACGACAGTCAAGCTCTGGTGTGACAACGGTTACGTACTCAGTGACAACACTACTTCCCGCTCTATCAAGTGCAAGGCAGACGGAAACTGGACTGGTACTCTGCCTCAGTGCTTGGGTACGTATGATGACGTCCTCGGGCTTTGGCTAAAGATGTTTCTCCACATGGCCTCATTTATGATTTTCAAATTTTATTATCAGCCGTGAAATGTCCAGAAATTCAACTGCCTGACCACATGACCCGCAATACAAGCTCGACAACTTACGGGTCACGGGTCAGATACTCTTGCGAATCGGACTACAGAATGTTCGACGGGGTCCCGACAAAAGATATTTACTGCGATGCTTCGGGCAGCTGGAGTGACCAGATAACTAACTGTTCCAGTAAAGATTTTTTTAAATATTTTCTTAAACCAATAGTTTATGATATTCACATATTGTTTTGTAGGATTTAAATATCTGTACATTGAAATAACTGTCGTAGATCATAATTCTAATTGCTCTTCTCTTCTTTCACACTAGCTATGGAGTGGCTCGTAATTTAAGAAGCGGAGTTGATTTAATATTTTAAATTTTGTGCTTTTTTTAATGAACCATCTCGAATATATTCAGAGAGATGTCTTTTTTGTAGCCAAAGTAATTTAACAATCTTGAAACGGAAGCGAAAAAGAAAAGCAAAAAATCTTCATAATAAGTTATTATTTATTATTATCATCATTCAGAATTTAATTCAAAACAAAATTTGCAGTCTGAAATGGCACAATAAAACATCTTGTCGTTTTTCAATTGGCTGATAAAAATATTAATTAATTCTACCCATCAGAGAAACGGTGTTTCCCGTTACCCTACGTTGCCAATGCCACCCCTAGCACTCTTGGCACTGACTACTGGACGCAGAGCGTATTGACCTGCATACCTGGCCACAAGTTCAAGAGACCTACAGGTGAATTCTCCAAGGACGTCATGACCTGCCAAGAGAACTCCTGGTGGAGTCCTACGCTGACAGCTTGCGAACGTCAGTCGGCCACTTCTTTGTTTTATGTCACTTCGAGTGTATTTATTTTTGTTACTTTTATTTTCTTTAATATAAAAGTATTGAATATATTATAAAAATTTTGTTTTTGTTTAATAAAATTAAATGATATATAAACCTAATATTAATAAGATTAATATTGATAATAATAATTAACAATACGATCTTGACTTGTAAGCGTTAAAACTAGTATCTCTTGAATGCTAGTGATAATACTGTTTTATTTTAAATTAGATCAAATAATATATTGTCATCAGCATGTGGTATCCATGGTTTCAAATTATTTAAAAATTTATTAAATTCCTCCAGCCATTTTCTGCCCAGAGCTGAACATCACCGGTAAGAACATACTACGCTCGACAGACGAACGACTCTATGGTACTGTAGTCAACTACACGTGCTACACCGGCTACTACATCAACATAGCAACTTTTTACAACAGTTTCTTCATCCAGTGTCTTGACATTCAGGAGTGGAACTACTCTTACATTGCCACATGCCAGCGTGAGTTCTTTCATGATTATATCAAAGCCACCTGGCCGATGAGCGACCTTTCAAGTCGTGGGTTCGATTCCTGGGGTCGGCAATTTGGGATCGGGCTCAAATTTTAATAGAAGCTGTTGTCGTCCGACTTAGGACTGTGTGCAAAATTTCAGTTTGCTACGATATCAGAAAGTTAGTCAAATTAACGATAGCAGATTTTGTGAACCATATATAGACGGAAGCGAGCTTATATTAGGAAATTGCTTCAAAAACACTTTACGGCGAGACCAAAATTCATGACTTTGAGAAATGTTTAGCATTTATAATTCTTGAGCTTGGTTTCATACATGCGTTTCGGTATAAACATCATGATATTTATATTTGTTACAGCTATTACATGCCCTGACCCACCTGCCCAGCCGGCCGATGGCACCCGCAGTCGCCTGACCTCTTTAGTTCATTATTACTCGGAAACTGTGACCTACGAATGCAATACTGGTAAGAAGTTTATCGATGGTAGAAAGAAGAAGAATATCTTCTGCAACGAAGTCGGAAAATGGAACGAAACTGACGTCAGCTGCAAATGTAGGTCAAACTGCGACCTAACCTAGTTTTTTTTGTTACTGAAAATTAATCAATTATGAAGTATGTTTAGATTTTTTTTTTCATAAATTTATTGGCTAAAATAAATCTTAATTTATTTTTTTCTGAAAACTTTGTATTTTTATTATACTATTGAAATTATGCTATTAAAATTGCATTCAATAAACTCAGCATCATTGTGCCAATCTTATAAATACATTCGAATAATCTTTCACTTCAAAGTCTGAAATGAACAATTATTACCATAATTTAAGTTTTTATTGTACTTAAAAATAGCTTCGTTCATTAAAATTCAGAGCTAACATTTATTAAATTTTAACGAAAAATTGTCAAAATACGTCAACAGCGGAAAGATGCGAACCGGTGACTAAATTGCCAAATTCTTACCCGGACTCAACAAACACCGAATGGGAGGCCGTCGTCAACTACTACTGTAACAAAGGCTACTACAGGGTAGACGGATTGCCCTATTATGCCATTCTATGCCAGAGAGGGGGGAGCTGGAACGACACCTACGATGCTACAAAAGATTGTAAAAGTGAGTCATTAATTTTTCTTTCTTCAACTTTAATTCACCAAATTGAAATTTGAAATTGTTTTTAACGATTTTAAATGGTTTGATAGAAAAAAAACTACACGAGAAATAATTTTAACCTCAGTTCACAAAAATCATCTTTTATCACTTCTTTATCTACTAATTTTTAAAATGCATTTATTCGTTCGCCCCTATATATATTAATACAACTCATTTTTCATTGTTTTCTTCAAATTTTTCTATCCACTTTAGAGGCGCGGTGGTAAAGCGGTATAGTCTCAGACTTCTACGCTTGAAGTCACGGGTTCGATTCCCGTGTGGAATCTCACATGGCGTAACTTCCTTGAACAAGAAGTTCACTCTTACGGCTCAGGTCAACTCAGCCTTTCATCCACTTGTAGTCGACAAATGTGCACCAGCTTAGGCTGGGTAATAATAAAGAGCAGCCTATGAAAAGCGTGGGTGGCAGGTAAGCGTGTGTGATCCCAATGTGCTGCTTCCTGGCGCCTTAGTCACTTGCTTTAAAATCGGATTATTTTTTTTTTATTACTTTTATATCATAATTCATAACGATTTTTTCTTTAAAAGTAAAATCTTGTCCTCCTGTTGAATCTTTCCCTCACGCCACGGTCAACTCGACTACGGTGACCTTTTATGACACTACCCTTCAGTATAAGTGCGACACCGGCTATAAATACCCGGAGAACAACGCGTCGGTTAAGTACAGGTGGTGTAACGAAGATGCCAAGTGGGTGTGGGTCTCCCGGAACTCTTCCACCTGTCAAAGTAAAACGATAGTGTTCTTGTGCTTTGCTGTTTTATTAGAAGTTTAAATATTACTTTCATTTTCCGAGATAATTTTCTAAGTTAAAAAGTACTTTCATTATTCATGGTTTGAAAACAAACTGGATTGTTATCAAAACTTTAACTTGTTGTCGCACAGTAATTCATTGTCTTCCACTACCTGACATTGAGAATGCCACTCACAATCTGAACGAGACACATTACAACATCCAAGTCAATATCAGCTGTTTTTCTGGCTACCAGTTTGGAGATCGGTCAAAGGTCAAGTCTGTAGTCTGCACGGAAAACTCCACCTGGACTGAACTTCCTGGTCCCTGCGAAGGTGCAATAATGTTAAATTTGGTTGCAGTGTTGTGATAATGGTGGCCAGAGGCATAGCGAGAAGATGGGGGAACACGTTTCACCGGGCGCCATTTGTAAGGGGCGCCAAAAAGTTGTGTATGTTTTTTTTTAAAGTGGAAATATTTTTGGAAAAGGTACCCCCCGCCGATCATCAGTTATTTTTAAAAGAAAAGTTTCCAGAAAACGTATTTCCAGGGAAGCATTTTTAATACCTTGACCCGGGCACCAAACACCCTCGCTACGCCACTGATGGCGGCACTGGTGGTGTCAGTGATGTAAAGATCGTTGTCACCGCTAGGGAATCTATTTGTTTTGCGTCGTTGTTTAAAATATTGGAAACAACAACACGCAGTTGTTTTCTGCCCTCCTCTGCCCTACTGGTCCGACACGGTCTTCAACACAACTGACAACAACTTCGAAGCTGCCGCTTCGTATTATTGCAGAGACGGTTATGCATTCAGCAGATACGAGGACAAGCCAGGCAACATGACAGTACTCACGTCTAAGTGCAAGCCCAGTAAGAAGTGGGTTCCTGCCATCGAGTCCTGTAAAGGTTTGCTTGTATTTTTACGCGCTCGTTTATAAGCTCATCCTGCTAAATAACTAGCTAACTCATCTTCGTAATCATTCATTCATTGAGTCCTTTTTTCAGTGATGGACGGCTTTTTAATAATTATTAGCTAATTCATTATTAGGTAATATACAAAAGTTGATTATTAATATATTTCAACAACCACTTGAAGCTAAAATTTATACTAGTTTTTTCTCTCTCTCCTTCTTTCAGCCCTGGCATCCATTGGAGCCGACATTAAGGGCGTTTCATGGGAAAGTCCACAGGCTTCGTCACTGGGGGCGATATCTTGTACCATCACGGGTGTTGTCATGAGCATCATAGTTTTTATCGACCTCAAAAAGATCTTCACCGATCTCAAAATGATGAAAGACAACATAAAAAATTTCTGTAAATCCAAGAAAAATAACAAGATTACCCCTACTCCCAGATGATCGGTTCATGAGTAGAATTCTGGGTGGATAGATCAATAAGTAGATGGGTGTATATCATTAAGTCGATGGGTAAGTGAAAAGTAAGTTGATATATGGGTAGAACAGTAGGTTGATGGGTGGGTAGATCAGTATGTTGAAATGTTGATGAGTGTCGGTGGGTAGAATAGTGAGTTAATGGGAAGAGGTAGAATAGTAAGTTAATGTGTGGGTCTATCATTAAGTTAAGGGTTGGGTTGATCAGTAAGTTGACGGGTAGGTACATCAGAAAGTTAATAGGTAGGTAGTTCAGTATGTTGCTGTTGGGTCTAGAATAAAAAATACAAGAAACCGAAGGAATAAGTGCATATTATAGAAGGAATAAATGTATTGTATATTATAGATAGTCTTTAAACATCGTTTTTTGTTGTTGTCGACGTGTTGTTCATATTTTATATCAAATTTTTTGGCTCATTTAGTAATGTTTTCAAAGTTTCAACTCTTTTTCGTTGAAAAAACAAAATCACTTTTGAATCGACATTGAATGTTTATTTTAGTTTCATTGTATAAAAGAAGTTTTACTCAAATGACACTGAAACTTGAACCGGAAGAAGAAATTGAAGTCGTGTTTATATCGACATCCGAATTCTAAGTGCAATTTTGTAGATTTTATTGCTTTTGAACTCCTTATCCGTGTCTATTTTTAGTATAGTTTGTTAACCAATATTTTTTGAATAAATTACTAATAATTAACCACTGTAACAACGAGTTTATATTAGTTGTAAAACTGTAACAACGAGCAATAACGTATCCGTTTCTATCGAGTCCAAACATAAAAGGAAAACCGAACCGTCCTCGCGCATGTCCAAAGATTCTCAAACTATCCTAAACAAAACAGCGATAATCATACAGTATCTGACAACCACTATTCTGTCAAATAAACAAGACGCTGTGTCAGGTTGGAATAGTTTGAGAGAAAGTAAAACGTTCCTTTAATAGAAAAACTGGCAACGTAATTTCTTCTTTTTTTTTTATTCAACGACGGGAAATTGTTATGTTAAGCCAATCAAGTTCTGGCTATGAAATGATAGCCTTAACGACGCTTCGCCAGCATTATGCCAATTCATCCTACGACGTCGTGTGCTATGTGGGAATTAATTTAACCTGTTTTGACTGCTGATTTTTCTTTACATGAAAGTAGTTCAATAAATTAAATAATTTAAAAAAACAACCAGAAACTAGACAAAATAGTTTCCCGTTCTATCCGTATCGTTGGTTCGTAGAAACTGAACATCTAAAATGAAGGCTCAACACAGCCCGGGTGTTATTTTTTCCAACTCCTATGATCAGTACGATGGCAACGATTGCGCCCCACGTTTTTATGTTTATAATTAATTTTCTATTTTTTAGAATATTTTATAAAAAAAAGTGGGTTTGTCGATAAAAAGTTTAGTTTTGTTCGCAGGGCATCAACTTTATAGTTGAGTCGCAATTGTAGCAAGTTAACAGGCGTTTTTAAAAACTAGCTTTTTTCGTCCAAGCTGTTTCTGTGAAGGCGTCATTCTATTTTAGCTTTTATGACAATGGCAGCGTCCATTTTTTTTCTTAAAATTCTTTCTTAGTTGAATATTTTAGGTCGAATGGGAGCGTGCTTGTTATATATTTTTTCTAAAACACTTCTATGACGTTGAAATAAACTGTTAGAATGTTTTTAAATGTATTTATTAAAAAATAAATATGAAAAAACCTAAAAGCAGTTTCTTAAAAGCAAAATAGGATTACCTACAGTCAGACAATAGGTAATTTAGTCGCTACATTTTAGTACCTCAAAATTATTCTGAGATGAGAAGGTTTAAAAAACTTGAAGTGATTTTTGATTAATACATTACAAACTAAGTACTCTCTAAATTAAATTAACTTTCCTCGTGACGAGACTTGCAAATCTGCGAACCCCAGGTTAAGTCATCCGACCGAGCTAAAACTTAGAGACTTATTTTCGAAAGCAAATCATTTGATCATACTATGGGTGCTACCCAAATATTTTTCTTAAAAAAATGTTGAATTTCAAGCTATAAGGGATTATTTTAGGTTTTGTTGTTTGAAAACTCTTTTGTAGATGTCGCTAAAGATGCATCTATGTTTAGATCTGCGCTCAACTATCGCCTTTATATATAAGCCGATAACTAACCGGCTCCGCTTTATTTATAGGTAAGGTGCCCGGAGAGTTAAGTGACGAGTTTACGCTGTGGTGTTTTGTTAGCGGAGTGTTCAAATTGACATTATTATTATTTTTAATATAAACCAATAGTTTGGCTTGGGAAATATAACTTCTCACTTTTACGAGTTTTGATTTCGTTGCATTATTTATTATTAGTTATCGGCTCCTAGCAGTATTTGCTCCAGTGTTCGGCAAATTTAATATTGTGTTTCCATAAAAAAAAGAGATGGATTGATTGATTGATCATTATATTTCTACTGTGAAAAAGATAATACAAAAGTGGTTCGAGCATCCATGAATCATGAGTTCAAGTTTGGATGATATCGACTTGAACAATCTTAAGGTGAGATTTTATTTGTTTACTTATTTTTATATTTTTTTAATTGTTAATTTTTTCTGTACGACGTACAGTGTGTGTATTACTGCACTGCATATATTTTTATAATAAAATTAACTTTATATATAAATGTTTGTGAAAGGTTTTCGGGTCATCTTGTTAAGTAGAAAGCATAGCACCTCATTTCTTAATGGCTCAGCTTATAAACATTATTAGCTTGTTTCGGCTTAACAACAGAGTCTTTTATTAGTAATTAGTCATTTTAATTTCAATTGTTCATGATTACCTGGTATATATATATATATATATATATATATATATATATATATATATATATATATATATATATATATATATATATATATATATATATATATATATATATATATATATATATATATATATATATATATATATATATATATATATATATATATATATATATATATATATATATATATATATATATATATATATATATATATCTGAGTTAACATAAAAACTTGTAAAACCAATAATTGGAAGATTATATTTTTATTGAGCATGGATATATATGCTTCCCACATTTTAATGTTTTCCATGGGTCATAATCATAACACTAAAACATTTCATGACCAGTTGTTGGAAAACTTGGTTTGTTAGGTTTGTTGTTGAGCAGGTGTATTAAAAAGGTTGTCCATGAAAGATCAACAGGCTTTGTTATTAGGTTGATTAAGATTACAATTACATAGTCTATAGCGACCGATTCAAGTACTCGAACCAGCTTTTCTAACGGACTTTAACGTCAAATTAATAATAATTAGGGTTAAAAATGCTTAAAAAAAGAAATGGAAAAAGAACGTAGAAGAAGTATGAAACTTCAAAATAAGAAGTACAAACTGTTTCTATTTCTCTATTTCCCTTTGGACCCACAAATCAAATATCTGGAAACCAAAGTATTTCTGCTTGGCAATTGTACAAAAGGAAGACAACTTATAATACAATCATATTTTTCTGTTAGGGTTGTGTAGAAATGCTTTAACTTTTGTTTTGTTTTTTTCATATTCAACACCGAAATTCTATTTAATAGTGTAAATTACGGTTTTCTTGAGTTATAATTTAATGGAATACTAGTGTTTATGAAATAGACATTGAATATGAATATTGCTCAGCACACATCTGATCAATGAATAATAATGAATATCATGCATAAGTATAACATAGGCATCTCTGATCACATAATAAGGTTGTTCTATCGACTAAGGTAAACACAGCTCACTACTCATTCATTAATTAATTGCTCTCCTATCATCGCATTCCTATATATTATTATTATTTAATCCTTGTTTAATTAGAATACAATAATTAGATGCCCACATGTTCACAATAATTTCTTTGTTTTCGCTGCTGCACCGACTGTCTGGGCTACAACACTCACACTTTCTTATGAATGCGAAGTTAAGCCAAAAGAATATCTCTCTCTTTATCTTTGTCTCTCTCTTTCTTTATACATGGTTAGCTAATGTTTATGTGTTATGTATGAGTCAGACTCAGGCCAGGCTCATTTCCGATCAGCTGTTCTGTAAGAGTTTGTTCAGGTATTAGTTAGTGTGTGCTCGTGAGTATGTGTGTGTGCGTGTGTTTAGATGTTGTTCCAGGTGTTGATATATGTTGTTGTATTGTTGACACACTTGTTGCAAATATTGTTTGTTGTACTTTGCATATATATATATATTTGCACATATCTAGTTATATGTGTTTTGTTGAATGTCTTATTAAACAAATTATCTCCATCAGCAGGGTTGTCTGGATATTTAGTTTTTTTTAATATATTTATTAAAAATAAAAATAAAAAAAATAATTTTTTTTATCTTATAAATCTTTCTATGTCAACCCCTCGGAGATTTATGCACCTTTGAACTCTGCTCCTTTGAAGAAAATGACCTTGTTGAAATATCAGCAATTAGTTTGTGGGAAAGTTTGAATTGAGGCTAGTGGGATCAACTGTTTTATTTTTTTTACTTGTTTTTGTGTGCGTGGTTCATCTGTCAGACTCCACACATGCCAGAAATGTACTTCAAGTTTCTCATAAGAGAACTGTATGAAGATTGAGAAGTTTATGGTTTGCAGTAGTTACTAGTAGTTAGGTTTATTTAGTTTTAAGTTTAATACATTGTGTGAGTGTGGAGTACCGTTTTACACATAATATGTTGTCTAGAGTACTGTCTTCCAACTAATACCTTGTGTGGAGTATCATCATCCATATAATAAATTGTGTGGAGTACATTAGTTTTAGGTTTACCTATTAAAATGACTTCTATTACAAAAAGAATATAGTGATGGTTGGTTTACAGATATTAGTCATTTTAAAGTCACCACTGATTGCAAATTTACAATCGATAGCAGTATTGTTAGCCTTGTGTGGTTGCTAATTTGGCTTGGTCGAAATCAATCAATTCCTTTTTCATGAGTTATGATGAAACCTGCCTAGAATTGAATTCATTTTTCTACTTCTTCCTGCTTGTTTTTTTTATATAAAAAAAACTCATTAGAATCCATGTATGGGTTACTTGGCTCTTCCTCCCCTCACCATTATCAGTACCACTACTCATCATTATCAGTACCACTACTCATCATTATCAGTACCACTACTCATCATTATCAGTACCACTACTCATCATTATCAGTACCACTACTCATCATTATCAGTACCACTACTCATCATTATCAGTACCACTACTCATCATTATCAGTACCACTACTCATCATTATCAGTACCACTACTCATCATTATCAGTACCACTACTCATCATTATCAGTACCTCTACTCATTCTCATAATCATCAGTTTTTGTCTCATCATCTCTTTCTTAGTATCTCTAGGTTTTTATTAATCTCGGGTTTGTCTAGAACAGTCCGAGCTATATTTTGCCCAAGCTAACCAGATGTTTTGATTCATCTAGCATCCTTGGTCTGCCTCTCCCCATTGGGTTGCTAATGCGTTCACCTTCAAGGATCTAGGTAATTAGTATTACATGTAATGCACTGTTGCATTGTTTTTGTATCTGCTAATTAACTGTGTCATCATCTGTACGTCTCCTTGTCTGGTTGCATTCCTCCCTTTCTTCTCCCTTGTAGTAGTTGGTATGCATTTAGATTGATAGAAGGTCTTGCAGCATAGTTGCATACTTTGACTTTCACTAGCGAGCATGGACCTTCTAATCTCGCTTGGAAGCAATTTCCCTTGAGTAATTTTTTCCAATTTAGTTATAATGGGAATGTCTTTTAGTTTTTCTGTTCCTTGAATTACTACTCGGTTATATATTTATACCTGACAAAAAATCATTTACCTAATGGAATCCTTTTTTCCTCATCTAAGTAAAAATGTACCCAATGACAGATAGGATATGACTTTGACATAGCTTTGTTACCTGTGTGACATAATCTAATTAAATTGGCTTAGTTCTGCACTGACATGATATATTTTTTTAGACGCATGTCATCCATCCATCGTTCATTTTATCCATTTCCTGGGCTTAACCAATTTTAGAAGCTCCCTGTTTTCCATCTGCTCATTGATGGATTTGATTGAATTATTAAAAATGTCTGATGCTTCTTAGTATCGGTTTCATCTATTTTTTTAAACTTATTTATTTATTTTTTGTTTATTTGTTTATTAATAGATTGTCAATGGATGATTATGCATCTCTGTTGTTATTTGTTTATTTATTTATTATTTTTATTACGATGTCTGTTTAAGTTATGTAGCAGTCACATTTTTAAGTACTATTTAGTTATTTAGTAGTTTATTTCACCTTCTGCTCCCATTCTTTTTTAGTTTCAAGCTTTTTTCTTTTATTTAATCCCTCTTTCTTTTTCTCTCTCTTTATCTCTCTCATCATCATACATATCTCTATTCTTTCTCCAGCCTCAAGTTTCATATTTCTTTCTTCTTTGCTATTCACTTTAAGCAGTCAACAGACCATCATCAGCAGCAGCACGGCATGAATGAAACTTGAATTCAGTGTAAATTTAGAACGGGCTGCCACATTACTTTTTTGTGCGTGAGTGTGCGTGTGTTAAGCGTAGACAGGTGCTCACATGCTTAGTCTCTCCAGTTTGCTTCCATATGTTTCCACTGGTGGTGGTTCATAATGTGATTGCTCTGAAAGTATGTGTACATAATAGATATTGAATGGTATGATGATGATGATGATGATTATGTCTTGTTATGGTGTATACAGCTGGTGTTGGAAGCAGTTTTTAGGGTTGCTTGTGTTCCACCATTGATTTACATCTACATGTTTCATCTCCTCTTACAAGTATTTTCATCAAAGATAAATTTATTCCAGGCCCCTGTTCAGCTTTTGTTTTGCAAAGTTTTTGTTTTCTTTTTTTTCTAAATTAAAATTTGTTTACCTTTTTCTCCTAATTATTTAATTTATGCAAGAATTCATTGGTCAGTTCAACCAGGTCATGACATTTAGGTGAATAATCGGGTCGCGGTTGCAGCTAATCAATCTTGTTATTTTTTGTTGTTTCCTACTGTGTTTGTTTCATGTCTGTAATGTACATTAAATAAATTATTCATAAATAGCTATGTGATGGTCTGCTTGGGGTTGTTATTATTATTATTGTTATTCAAGTAATGATTTTCGACATAATGGCAAACTAAGTCTTCTAAGGTGCGGGCAGGAAAGTTATCTCTCCAGATCAGCTGTGGCCATAGATATATGACTGCATCACTAGGAGTGACTCTGAGTCCTTCATGGCCAGCTTGAACAGATCCGTGCTGGAGAATAATGAGCTTATGACTTGCCACAGTGAAGCATTATCCTGGTGTTGATGATTCGATTATGCGAGTGTGTGCGTCTGTGTGAAAAGCTTGTCGATATCAGTTTTGTAGGATTCATCAGTAAAACTGCACGGTTTTTGCTAACGACAGCACAATCACTAGGTGAAAACAAGGCATGTGATTGTCAATTACTGTCTGCCTGTCATCTCGTGTGTTTGTGTGTGGAACGAACGAGGTTCTTGTGTCAAGGATCAACTTCGTTAACCTCCTCCTCCTACTCCTCGGCGTGAACATGTGAACACGACACAGAGTCGCTCTTGTCTTGTCTACAGTGTTGTCCACGATGAATTAAAACGACGACGACGATAACCACAACCTGTGACAATAGCGAAGGTGTCACTTGTCTGTCATCAGCCGATGTGACAGACAGATGATATCCCCCTGGTTATTGTCACACCGTTGAACTAATTGAGACTGCGAGAGGCTATTCTTCTTCTTCTTCACTTTTGTCAGCAGTTTCTAGGGTTGGCGATGATAATATTATAATATGTCTTATGTGATGTTTTTGTTCAGATCCGGTTGTGTCTACTTATTCTTTGTTCTTGATTTTCTTTGGTGCCCATCAACAACAGCACAGTTCAAAAAGTTTCCCTACTTTCCAGTTTTTCTTTGATATGAGCCGATAAATTGTATATTATGATAAATGTGCTCGCTCATATAACTGGTGTGCCTCGGGGCATCATTATTAATATTACTAGCGTTTCGGTAAACTGAATCCTTACTTGAGCGTTTGGCATGTTAATTTAATTTAACTTTCCGTGATTTCATAACGCTGAATCGTCTCATGTTTATCAAGTAGCTGTTTAATATTCATGTTACAAGTTATTTATATCCAGGCTATGAGCGTGCGAGCTGACCTACATAGAACATTTTGTTATTATTTTATATCAATAATTAGCTATGCGACAGTGCAAATATTGGAGGCTTCTCAGATGCTCTTCAAGTACACGCAGTGTAATGACATAGATACAATGCCAATGAACTTAATTTATTTACATTAATGTGTGTATCTGTGGATTTATTCACATGTACCATCATATTTTAAGAATTGAAAATTTGTTATTATATACATACATACATACATACATATATACATACATACATACATACATACATACATACATACATACATACATACATACATACATACATACACGTGCACACATACATACATGTACAATAAGCTCGCACAGAAACACCCCAGGAATGGATCACAAGGGGGTGGTGTTGTAAAGTTATTTTTTTTCTAAATTACTTCGAATACCCCCGGTCGGTCATCAGCTTTTCTGAGAGGAAAAAGGGGGAAAACTTTTGGGTGAAACTTGTACCTGCATCCCCACCAGGAATATCTGGATCCACCACTGAAACACCCTCCTTCTATATAATTTCTTCGTGGTTGATGCGAGAGAGAGAGCACATCATTTTTTTTAATATTATTTATTGACATAATTTTAATAATCTCTGTGATCTCCATCTGCCTGTGGAAAGAAAAAGAGATGCTCCTATATTAGCTGCTTCACCTTGAACTGAATTGCTGGTGTGTGTGTGTGTATATATGTATGTATGTGTGTGTGTTGAGTGTTCTTCCTATTTGCTTGCTTGCTAGTTTCTTTTCTGATTTGTTTGTTTTCACCGTATTATTATTTATTATTTATTATAATGATGGTGATTATTACTGATTATAAGCAGCTTGTTGTTTCCTTTTTGAAAAAACAGGTTTTTTTTAACATTAATTGGTGTGGGAATAAATAAATATTATTACTTTTGTGTATTTTGCCTGCAAATATTCAGGCGTTGTTATTCGTTTTCAAGTTATCTTTTTAAATCCTTTATATTATTTTCGATTGTCTGTCTTCCTGTCGGTCACAAACTTTGAGTCTCAAAATTAACTCACTTCCCGTTATCCGATCGAGCTGAAATTTGGCACATCGACTTGGGCTGCGAGACAATTGAATCTATCAAAATTTCAGTTTGATCGGATATTGTATAATTAAGTTTTTCAAAAAACACCAAATTTTAACGGATTTTTAATTTTTGAATTTGGCTCTGGGCTGTAAAAGGAATTAGTAATTAAAAATCTAGGATCGTATATAAAGGATTTATAATAAAAACTTTGTTTTTATGGGTTAGTTTTATAAATTTATATACTCCTTCCTTTTTTTATACAAAGTGATGATCTGTAAGTGTCCCTGTAAATGTGTGTGTGTTCGTGTCGTTCAAATAACTGGCTACTAATTAAGGGGAGCAGAGGGCACATAGTTACCCCCTTGAAATTTATATTCCTACCAACGTTTACACCTGGATTGATAGCAATCAAGTGAGCAGCAGATGATGATGATGATGGAGTGTGAAGATTAAGTCTTAGATATTGTTGTTCTCGCTTGAGATTTCTGTTGGCTGGTGGCTGCTTTGATCACCACTGACCTGATTGGCTCTTGTCAGTCATATGTAAATGAAGTCGGTCCATGTTTTTTTCTTAATTACTGTTCTTTTTCTCACACAAACACATATTCACAAGATGTTTTTTTAAACAACAAGAGCCAGCGGCTAGTTCACTTGTCAGTTGTATATGAGTTTTTACACGGAAGGTGAGGGAGGGGGTTAGAGTCATTAAGTAGGAAAAAAGAGGACCAATTTGATATTGGTCAAGGATATTCTGTGAATCAAAAACGTTTATTTCTTGTGTTGACATGAAGCTCTTAACGACCCTCTTTATCTATAGAATGTTGAATTACACAGGCTGTAGTATAGAGGTTCAAATCTATTTAAAGTTAAAAGATTTGGCTGGGTAAAGGATAGTCATCTTTATCTTCCACTGCATTTAAAAAAAAATTGTTTTCTGTATTCGATCATGAATAAATCTTGAATATTTATATATTTTATTTTCTCATTACAGGACCCTGCAGGCATTTTCGACTTGATAGAAGTCGTGGGCAATGGAACTTATGGACAAGTCTTCAAGGTTTTTGTCGCTTATTACGTGCATTTATAATATATCATGTGTACATTATTTGTAGTTCATGCTCATTTTTAATTTATGTGCTTTTTTTAGTTTATGTACACTTGTACCATATTTACATCTGTTCTTTATGTAAAATTACATCATTCCCGTATCCACTGACAACGGATCTCATCAGACAATGATATTATTCTAGGTATTTATTTATATATCAATAGAGAGAAAGTTTAGGTTATTTTCTATCACAGTCTTTGGTAGCTAATATATAATGTCAGTGCAGTATATATTAAGCTGCAGACTGAGATGCAAACACTCATTTAACTCCTCACTCACTCACTCATTTATTCAGGAACACCAACTAATCATGTAATCCCTACCAAGTGTAGAAGATAATATGATCATCTATCTATCCATGCATCTGTCTATCTTTGTATCTATCTATCTATCTATCTATCTATCTATCTATCTATCTATCTATCTATCTATATCTATCTATCTATCTATCTATCTGTCTGTCTGTCTGTCTATATCGTTCTGTTAGCATTAAGTAAACATTATTAGCCTGACTATCTGGAAAAGATGGAAGTCTAACAGTCTGTATATGAGTGTATTCTTTTAGTATGTATATGTGTCTGCATTGTGTCTGTCTGAATGTGTTTACTTTGACTATGTATGCCTGTCGGCCATAAAAATCTTGGTGATTATATCAGTATTTTGTATTTCATTTTTTCTCAGTTCCTTTGTTAGTCAACACTGCTTGAGTCAGACGTACGTGTGTGTGTGTGTGTTTGTGTGCGTGTGCCAACTTGGTTTTCTTTAAGGCTCAGCAGATTTTTTTTTATATAAATTTAAATTTGTTTTATGCTTGTTTGAGGAAAGTATCAAGATCATTTAATTTTTCTTCTCATTCAAGTTCTTTTGGCTAGAAAATTTAGCTGACTTGTTTTTTTTCTGTTTCAGAAAACATGTGCTGCTGCGATGTATTTTTCTAATGATTAAATAAATATAAAAAAAACCTTTTATATTATGCTGTCTTATTTCTGTTCAAATTATTTTTTTCAAAAAAAAAAACAAAGACTCATTAGCATAATTTTAATCCTGATAATAATGATGGTCTAACAATAATTTACAGGGTCGGCACACCAGGACCGGACAGCTGGCTGCCATAAAAGTCATGAAAATCACTGAGGTCAAGCATATATTACAGTTATTCAGTTTTTTTTTAAATAAAAATGGATCATCGGAGTGTGTGTGTGTGTGTGGTTTGTCTGTCTGAAAATGTGTTTTATGGTTAGTTTATTAGAAATTTACTCACCTCTTCATAACCTACCTGTTGGTCCAGATGTTGGTTGGGGGGGCAGGCTTGTTTATATTGTTGCCAAAGTGTGCTTGCTTACTGTTCTCTATCTCCCAGGCTTCAGGGTTTATGAGCGTGTGTGTGTGTGTGCTTGTGTGTGTGTGTTTGCTTGTGTGTCTGTGCGCGTGTGTGTGTGCGTGTGACAGTAAATTTGGTAGACCTGTTGCAGGCTTTTATTTTATTGAGACAATGAATTGAGCTTATCCTGACCGCAGGTTAGGAGGAATTAAGTTTTACTGGAAAAGCTGCTGTTTTGTGTTGCATGTGTCAAGGGACCATTCTATCACTAAATGGTCAGAAACTGCTAGTATACCGTATGCGGTAGTTGTAGGCAGGCAAACGTACAATTAGCGCCATTAGCCAGACTGAATTCCTCACGCTCCGGCTCCGTTATGTGCATGTTGTATTGCACAGCACATGTTGTATTGCTGAGGTGTGTGTGTGTGTGTGCTTAATTGTTGTGCTGGTTATTATTCCCTACTGTCTATTTGTATGTATTTTCAATTGCACTACTGGGTTGCATTGTGTTAAACTCAACTTGCACAGAAGGAATCACTTCCACTTTACTGATAGTCATACCGAGTTCAACCCATCCACCACTGGATTCTTGCATATGTTTATTATAATGAGCTTCTTTCTCTTCTACTGGCCAACAAAGCCATTCAGCTGGGGCCATTCTGACCTATTTTTCTGGCATGGATTTGATGTGTTGGAAGGGGGTAGAAGTGGAGTTGATTATTAGTTAATAACAACTAATAATTACTTATTTAATAACTTTTAATGACTTTTATGTTTCTGGTGATTGTATCTCTTTTCTGACACCAACATAATAAAGCATGATCACACACACAGCAGTGCTTGTTAACTAAATTAACTCTGAATTAATTAACTGGTCAGTTTCTCTTGGTTGGATTATCTGGATTATCTTTGCCTATCCTTTCACCTGTTATGTCTTACCTGGATTATCTCTCTGTATCCTCTCAACTGTTATATCCTTCAAAACCACACATGTATCTTTCTGTCTATCTGGAAGTTCATAATAGCTGAACAAACTATGCCAATAGCAGGCTACAACTGAAGGAACAACTATTACTTTCCATTAGACTAGGTAGCTGTTCCAATGAATGTAGTTTAATGGGCAAAGCTGTCCTATTAGTTCTCTCCTCGACTTAAATCATCCATAAATCTATATTATAATGATTTGCATGTTTTCAGTTGCATTCCTTGTCTGTGTCTGTCTATATTGTAAACTGCTGTTTTTATTGTTATTATTGTCATTGTTCAGTCACAACTTTCTTTGCTGGCTGTTCTTGACTGGAAATCCACCTCCACCAGATTCTTTAATGTCTTTTTTATTCTTCTGACATTGAAAGCACTTTTCAAAGCATACTTGCGGCTCCGAACAGAGCGATATTTTGAATTTGATCTGCAGTTGGTTTTCCTGGCAGTCTCTCCAGGTATTTTTCGAAGCCAACTCTGACTGTTCCTAGGTCTCCGGCAACAACTGGTATTACCCATGTCTTAGTCTTCCACGTGTCTTGAAGTTTCAATTTCGAGGTTCTTGTACTTGCTTATTTTTTCAACTTCTTTAGCTGAGATGTTGTTGTTATCATTTGGAGGGGGGGGGGAGATAAATAGTCTCTCCCTATCTCCTTGAATCTTTTATATTTAACTTCACAGTGTTTTTTAAACTTTGTATCGATTAACTTGTTCTCCAATTCTCACACACACATTGATATGTGAAGGAATATCAGAGCTTGTGGACCTCCTGTCAAAATTTACAGTGGACCATCTGTTTCTGCACAATGGAGAACAGGAATGAACAGCAGGGACCCTCCTAGCCCTTGGTACAGATTAATTTCTCTTTCTTTCTTTTGTGATCTTGACTCCATACACAATTGTGATCAACTGGGATATAGCAGGGTATAGACAGCTGATATCATTATAAGTACAAACTTCTAGTACACAGCTTGTAGGCTGTCTGGTGAAATAAATAGTGTTGGTGAAATAAATAGAGTATATTGCCGTAAAACAGTCTGCTCTTTTCTTTCTTTCCTACAAAAACTTGAATTTTATGAGATTCCATTGTAGTCTTCCCCCATTTTCTCTATCTCCTTCTCTCACTGAACACCTTGTTGCTGTTCTGTTGTGTATGTCTATTTGTGTGCATATATATATACGTTTGTGTTGTCCGCAACTGTTAATGCTTCTTGTTCTTTAAGAACTGTATTGGCATTTCAAGAATTAGTGCCTGCCTGCCTGTCTGTCTTGAGTGCTCCAAAGATTCGGCACGAGTTCAGTTTTTTTTTTACTGATTTTTGAGTACTGCTTAGAATTGCAGATTCAACGTCTATTAATAGATCGTTCGGAAATGTTTCGTACAACGTACAAGTCTTAGAGATTTCTCCATGACTTTTTTATTTATATATTTCACGCAAGAACTCAAGTTATTCGGGGGGGGGGGGAACCAAAACCTAGCATGGAGTTCATAGGTTATTGGGGAATTGATCGATTACTGTATAGATGTGAAGGCTAGATTCGGTACTGGGCCACGTATCAAGGGTACAATTAAGACACATAAAAACACGCACACAGACATATACAAACACGCATACAGACATATACAAATACAGACCATATATGGTTAACCTAGATTTCACCGATGTTCGGTTGCATGGTAATTTAATTTCAATGCGGTTATCCGGCGGCGATGATAACAAAAAAAAATAAAGGTCATTGCTGATTGGTTGATTTTAAAATAAAGTGTTGCATAATCTTCGTGATCAGAGTCGCCGTTATGATTGAATGTTGTTGTGATTGAATGTCGTTGTGATTGAATGTCGTTGTGATTGAATGCCGTTATGATTGAATGTCGTTGTGATTGAATGTAGTTGTGATTGAATGTCGTTGTGATTGAATGTCGTTGAGATTGAATGTAGTTGTGATTGAATGCCGTTGTGATTGAATGCCGTTGTGATTGAATGTCGTTGTGATTGAATGTCGTTGTCATTGAATGTCGTTGTGATTGAATGTCGTTGTGATTGAATGTCGTTGTGATTGAATGTCGTGTGGGTGTTCTGCTTATTTTATGATTTGGAATGGTGCTAAAAGCTTCAGTGAAGAGGTGGTTTTTGGGGGGATAGTTGTGGTGTACAGGGAGGTCGTGATCTTGTAGCTGATTACTACTGATTAGTGACCTATGAGAGAAGGGGATAATCACAGCCATCTTGTTTTCTATCTCTAAAACACGTTGCACCATTTTTTTGGTTGTTGAAAATATTGTTCTGAAAATAATTAAAATCCCATGTTGTAATCGATTCTTCGTTCCACTACTTCGTTCTCTCGTTTGATGTCTCTTTCGAATTTCCAATCTGAAAAAGTTGATAGACGTTGTTGCCCTGGGCGCTGGTTGATGCTGATTGCTTTGTTTTCAATCCATCTTCTTTCTTCATCTTTCTTCTCTAGCTCTTTTATCGCCAGAACTTCTTATTTTTTTAGATGTGTCTTTAATTTAATTAGCGTTTCTATAATTATTGCGCCGAGTTAATTAAAGCGCACTGTTTAAATGTTTAATTTTCTCTCTTTCTTTTTTGCTTATTATCTCTCTCTCCTTCCCTGTCTCCCTCCCTCTTTCCCCTCCTTCTCTTCCTCCCTCTCTCTCCCCTCACTCCACTTCCTTCGTCTCTTTCTCCATATCTCTCCTCCATCTCTTTCCGCTCGCTGTACATTTTTGTTTAAAACAATTCCATTTTCACTTCGATCTTTTACAGTCTCAGCTGTTGAATGTCAATAACATTCCTCTTAAGCCTACCTACCTACCTACCTCGCGTGTTCAGTAAATGTAGGCCCAGGTAACTTAACTAACCAGCCATGAAATTAACAAAGCTCGCCACAATGTCTGGTTCATCCACATCCACTGCAATATTATTATTATTATTATTATTATTATTAGTAGTAGTAGTATTTTGGATGAAGAAAAGTTTAATAGGTCCCCCCACCCCCGGTCAACGAGTTTTTTTAGATTTCTGCCCCGGGTGGATGAAACCCACGCTACGCCGCCTACGCCACAAGGGTAGCCAAAAATATGTGGCCGTATACTCTATCTAATAATATTCATGCATTAGAGCGTACTGAATTTTGAATTAGTCAGTTTACGGCTCCCAGCCATCTGGTTGAAACGAGGTGTATGTTGTTGCAAGCCCGTTGCTCCCCCACCCGCTCTAGATGTGCTACAAAGCTTTTGGTAGTATTACCATAGCTGTAGTACTAATGGTTAATACAAAGCAGTTGTATTACCACATCTGTAGTACTAATGGTTAACATGTAACAGTCAATAAGTGCATCTTTTTCTTTTTTATTTATAAAGTTTTTTTTATTTTTTAATTCAGGATGAAGAAAAAGAAATGAAACTAGAAATTAATGTCCTTAAAAAAGTCAGTTTCTTTTCTATTTTATTATTACTAAATGCGATTCGGTGTTACAGTTTTTAAAATTACATGTAACATATTCTTGTATATTGAGACTATTACTTGTAATTCTTTCCTACCTGTATTTTGTACATTTATGTTGTACATGTACATATAACTCTTTGCATTCTGTATTACTATTGTGGTTTAACACCTGACCTGCTGTAATGTTATTGTTGCTGTAATTTCTTTCGTTTTTAGTTTTTATGCCTTATCTTTACAAAGACTGTCTGTAAATATCTTCACTCCACTTGCAGTGTGAATACTGAATACAGTATGTGTAATGATTACAGCTTAAGATCCAGAGCATTTAGTAGAGATGGAGTAACTCATCTATCTGGAGAAGATTCTTTGTTTATATTCAAGTATGCAAATTTATGCAAATGATTCATAATTCGGTAAATAAATGCACGAGGTTTTCCTTCTTTTGTAATTCTTTAATTTCACAGTGTTTTATGCATGCATATTTTTAGACTGCATAATTTCATCTTCTGAACCGTTTTTCAGACTTTTTTTTTCAGTGTGTGTGTGTGTGTGTGTGTGTGTGTGTGTGTGTGTGTCTGTGAAGGATTCCCGCTGGTGGGATAAAATTTTCTATATACTTTTGTGGCTTTGTTGACAGATTAAATATTTAAAGAGTTATTTCATTCCATTTGATTTAGTTAATCATTAATTTAAATTGTATATATATGTTATGTTCACGAATTGCATTCATTTAAACTTACTTTATCACTATTTTCACCAGCTGTTTAATGAATACATTTAACGTCTTAATGGTGTAAATGGTAGATACATCCTACATCTAGTATCTCATTTAAAATGCCATTATGACCATATACGGAAATTAACGGTTACAACAAGAGGTGCAAATGTCATGGCTCTCTCACGTCCATTCAACTCTTCCATTGCTTCACTTCTGTTCCACTAATAACAACAAGAGTGGTCTCTGGAGATGTTACAATGTTTCTACACCCCTGATGAAAGAGAGGGAGAGGGGGAGAGAGGTGGGAAGGATGGAGAGAGAGAGAGAAAGAGAGAGAGGTCAATATTTTTTTAGAAAGTAAGAAAAGAGACCTAGGTGTAATATAATTGAATTAAAAATTAAAATTGTTTACAACTGTTCTCTTGAGTGCTAAGAAATGTCTTCGCTCTTGTTCTTTCTCACCGCAGCGGCCTTTTTCTATCTGAGCGGCCTATCTACGTTCGTTCGTTCGTTTGTAAGTTTGTAGGCTTTGATTTCTTTGTTTGACCATTGCCTAGTTTTCCAGGCCAATACACTTGTGATATGTTTGTCGACTGTATCTTCTTCTGTATCTCTCTCTCTCTCTCTCTCTCTCTCTGTTTATATGCTCGTGTGTTTCTATTTCCCTGTGAGCTGTTACTTTCCGCTGTGTACTCTTGCTTTTCACTGTTTGCTCTGTCCTGGTCTCTCTCTCTCTCTCTCTCTCTCTCTCTCTCTCTCTCTCTGTGTGTGTGTCTTGGCCGAGTGTACAAATGTGTTCACTATTGCTACACAATATAAGTGTTGTTTCTTTTTATTGAACTTTTACGAAGAGAAAAAATTTATGTTGTGATAACAAAACAAGAAATGAATCAAATCCGGAAGATGAATGGCTGGATCACTCTGCTCACTCTAGGCGTCCGTTTCGTCGCGACCAGATTTCCCAATCCTCATCACCACCATTATTGTAATCATCGTTATTTATCACCATCACAACCGTTTCTAACCACCATCATCATCTATCATCATCATCGTCTATCATCATCATCATTATCGTCACCATCATCTATCATAATCATCATTATCATCGTCGTATATCATCATCGTTTATCATCGTCATCATCATCAGTATCTCCCATCACTACTACCATAACTGAACAGCGCCGGTATTCAACTTACAAATGCGAGATTGATGTCGAGACTTGATTAAAAGTCTAACGGATGGACCAGAGTTTTGAGAAATCTAATCTCTCCGCCGCTCTCTGACTGAAAATGAACGCGCGCTTAAGACCTGAAGGCGAACGTGAAAGCTGTTTGAGCCTCTACGAATCTTCCGATGATTTTTTCCCGCCCCGGCAGTGAACGAGTGATGATGCATTATAAGAATGGCTTTGTTTTCCCATCAAAATGATAATAAATGCACCGAAAGTAGACGAACTGTGTTTATATTTATACATGAACACTCTTATTTACTTTATTTTTGCGCGCGTGCAGTCTACTGAAATCGTTTCAAGATGGCTGAGTGCATTCTGCAGATAGACATAGGAGAGAGACATCCAGGGATGCTGCTCCTACCGTTTTGGGTTTTTAACGGCAGTCCTTTCTCATCCACATCCGAGACCCCGAAGTGCCTGGAAGATATTTCCTCGCTCCCTGACAAAGAACCATCCGGCTGACTGAATGAATGCTATCTATCAATCTATATATTTTGTTTAAAAAAATTACTGGCATTTTGCTGCTGTCAGACGAAATTCTTTCGTTTCTCTTTATTAGTTAGTTATGTGTTGGTTTGACTTATATTCTGTCCGAATGTATTCTTTCTCCCTTACAGACAGAACGATGAGGTGTTCATGATGAAATTTCTGTGTCAGTATGTGTGTGAGAGTTGTCAGCAGGTTGTACTTGGTCTTAATTTCAAGTATTTCTGAATGGTACCAACCGGAACAGAATTGATTGGCCGACCCGATGTTCCGTGTCGATGACGGTTGAAATTTTCTAGCGGCAGCTTCTCTGTCGAAATTATTAATTTAGGTTGAGCCTCAGGAAGTATGGGTTCTGTGAATATAGAAGTATTCTCATTAATTTATATAAGTGTAATCTATATATATAAAAATGAATGTTTGTATATATGTATATATGTATATATGTATATATGTTTATATGTTTATATGTTAATGTCCTTTATGCATTGCTACACCATTCATCCGATCGTAATGAAATTTTCACACAACCTTGAGAGTCAATGGAAATCAAAAATAAAAAATTTTTTTTGAAATCCGTCACAAAATGAGCGGAGCGGAGCGGGTGAGCGAGCGGGAACTATATATATATGTATGTGCGTATGTATGTGTGTATGTATGTATGTGTATGTGCATGTATGTGTGTCTGTGTGTGTGTTTATGTATGTACTAGCGGAGATACCCGGCGTTGCCCAGGTTTTTTAGAGGTTTTTCTAATGTTTGTCTCTTTCTCTCCCGTTTCCTTTCCCACCTGCTTTCCCACTCCTGTTCGCTTTCCCGTTTTTGGTCGTTTTCCCGCTGCCGGTTGCTTTCCCGCTCCCGGTCGATTTCCCGGTCGCTGTCCCGTTCCCGCTCACGTTTGCTCTCCCATTCCCGCTCACGCTTGCTTTTCCGTTCCCGCTCGCTGTCCGTTCCGGGTCTCTTTCCCGTTTCTATAATAGACAAACTAACCCACAAACATTCATATATATATATATAGTCTTAGCAAATCTATTTTACGTTTTATAGGCTAACAGAAGTTATGAAAGAATGTAAAAGAGAAAATGAGCGGGAACGGGAACGGGAGAGCAACCGTGACCGGGAATGGGAGAGCAAGCATGACCGGGAACGGGAGAGCAAGCGTGAGCGGGAACGGGAAAGCGACCGGGTACGGGAAAGCGACCGGGAACGGGAAAGCGACCGGGAACGGGAAAGCGACCGAGAACGGGAAAGCGACCGGGAACGGGAAAGCGACCGGGAACGGGAAAGCGACCGGGAACGGGAAAGTGACCGGGAACGCGGAAAGCGACCGGGAACGCGGAAAGCGACCGGGAACGCGGAAAGCGACTGGAATCGGGAGAGCAAGCTTGGAAGGAAACGCGAGCAAGAGAGAAAATCGATAACAAAACTTCTGAGCGGGAAAGCGACCGGGAGCTGGAAAACGACCGAGAGCGGAAAAGCGACCGGGAACGCTACGAAAACGGGAAAGCGGAGAAGGAAACGGGAGCGAGAGAGACAAACATTAGAAAAACCTCTAAAAACCCCGGGCAACGCCGGGTAACCCCGCTAGTTTCATTATAATCTAATCTCAATGTCTGTAATTGAGTTGTTACTTGTTGAGGAAGTCATCATCATCATTTTAAAACAACTTGAAACGTATTCGTATACTCGTGTTGGCTGCTTAGAAACAGTTTCTGATGACTCAATTTGATTAAATCTGATTTCTATGTTGTCAACGAGTTTGTGACATCGCCGCTTTCATTTAGAGATCGGTCATGTCTGCATGGACTGGACGATGCTGTTCTGATTTGCGACATTTACTGGCGCCAGTAATAGATGGTCCGCCATGTCACCGGTAGGTAGTGGCCGATTGTTTGGTCTGCTGTTATTGTGCCCTGTCCTCGTCATCTAGTTGCCAATGGGTAATATCTGTCTCTCTCTTTCTTTCTTTTTTTCTCTCTCTATTTCTGTTTTTCTCTATCTATCTCGTCTTAGTAGGATCGTTGACGCATCATGCCTAATCAGACATGTTTTAAGTTAAAGTCCTAACTGTCATATATATACACGTTATGAATATGAATATTCATATCTATATAGCTGGATATTTGATTTCACAGCTAGCTGTATAGTATAGTAATTGACGAAGGACTTCTTTAATTTAACGTTATTTGCTGAATGAGTGTTTAATCTGTAAGGAGATTAAATGCTAACACGAAATGAGTTAGTATAATAAGTACCTACTGATAATAATTTGTACTTGTTAAGTTCCACGCAAACACCTTCGAGAAACCATCCAATGAAGGAACACAAACTATCTCTTCTTCCTCTTAGAGTCTCTGTGGAATGATAATTACATTCAACAACATCAGCGTAACTGTAACATTTGCAATAAGCTGATAGAATGTGTCAATACTTATCTTGAGTATCATGCTATCGAGAATTCCATGACATCATCGACATAGCATACCGCGCCAGCGGCTTGGTACTAGTTGGTACTCGGTGTCTTGCCTCCTGCCAAGAAGGCGCATCGTGATCGTTTTAGAAACAATATTTTTATATTATACTGACACAACTGCCTCTTCGAAAGAGACTGACTGTCAGTGCTCTTTAGACAAATTATTGAGGAAAAGAGAAGAACTAGTTTTCGGCTATATATATATATATATATATATATATATATATATATATATATATATATATATATATATATATATATATATATATATATATATATATATATATATATATATATATATATATATATATATATATATATATATATATATATATATATATATATATATATATATATATATATATGGGTGATGAGGAGCTATCGCGGCACGCTTATACAAAATGTGCATTTTTTTAGTCCAGACGATTTTATTAACGCCTGTCAACGTTCTCACATCTTTTCGGTTTATCGTTTTGTACGATTGTTTATTAATTGTTAAGAAGTAAGGATCAGGAGAGAGAGAGAGAGAGAGAGAGAGAGAGAGAGAGAGAGAGAGAGAGAGAGAGAGAGAGAGAGAGAGAGAGAGAGAGAAGGATCGTGGTAACTGATTTGTTTTTATGAAGTTGTTAAACAAGAAATTCTAACACGATAGGAAAATGTACTCAAATTAGATCGCCTCCTAAACTCTAAAGAGTGCATTAGTGAGATAAAAAAAAATATTCATTCCAGTCGAACCTGATACGTTCGTGCCGCTTCCGAAGCTCTGACACGAAAATAAACAAGTTCTATTTATGTAGCGCCTTCTTTATAAATATTTTTGCTACTGTGGCTCGCCTTGCTTCTGCTTTACAAGCCGCACGCACGCAACGCAACTTCTTCGCTCCTTTCAACGCTTCTAGACGAGTCAGTCTGCTTTCGCTTTTCGAACTTGCTGATGTCAGCAGAAACGAAATAAGTGTCTCTGACCTGTTTGTCTGCCTGTCTGTTCGTCTGCTTGTCTGTCTGTTCGTCTGCTTGTCTGTCTGTTTGTCTGTCTGCATGCTTATGCATATTTGTTTTGTTTCGTCGGGCGATAAACAAAACGAAATCTTGTTGCGTGCAGTTTAATCTCTCTCGTGTTAGAATTCGATGGTTGGATTTTTGAGACAATAACTGGGCCGCGCATTCCCTGGGATTTGTATGACCCGAGTATGAATTCTGATCCGCTCGTGACCGCTGACTGACGGGACTGACTGACTAAATATTAACGTCTAATCGTATCGTAACCGGGCGTATTCGTACTGATTTACTTACAACACCGCCTGCATTCGGTGCGTATCGTATGCACTATAATAATAATACGGGCGCGTACTCTCATCTGAAATGCGATCGCCTTAATTTAAGAGTTTTTAGCGCACTGGCGAGTGGAAACTGGAAACATTATAGGGGGCACTGCGGGGTGGCTGGCTGGCTGGCTAGTCGTGTCTGGGTAACCTGATGATTTCTTTTTGATTACGTTTTCAAGGATTTGGTATGAATTACTTGTCAACTCTCTAGAGCTTTTAAAAAGGTATTTTTTAACAGCGGCTGGAAAGAAAAATACTTGTTGAAACGATCTCGCCATCAGAAGAGAACTTTACCTGTTCATTTTCTATTGTATCTCTTTCTCTCTCTTCTCTTTCCTTTCTGCACCACCCTCCCCCTTTAACTTTCCATTATTTCATTTTTCCATCTACTTATCCTCCCCCGTCGTATTTCTACGGTTTTCTTTTCTTTCCAGTCGTAGTTGATGAAGTTTAATTAATTAATTAATTACCCGATTATACTGTTTCAAACGAGAGCCAACTTGCACTGACGATATACTTACTCGCTGCGGTACTCCTCCGTGCAGACACAGACTGGCGCGCTGTATTTAATAAAATAATGATTCCAAGCCGTTCGGAAATCTGATAGTGGTAGATTCTATCCCACAGGGCATTTAAAAACAGACTATCCGATGATGGCATGGCAGCAATTTCTGGCTGACTCAACCACTCGTTCAGACCCACTGGTGTTGCAATTATATTCAGAAACTTGGTGATGATAATAATAGGTCGTACGTACGTTTGTTGTATGGATAGACAAATGGGATTCAGTTGGGTTTTTTTGCATATACTTGTGGTCTTCTGTTCGGATTGACATTGACCGTCCTTGTCGTCATGGCAATTTTGTGTCAAGGCTGCAAGACTTTGGTGTGGTCGTGGTGTGATGATAAACAGATAAGCAGCAATTCAGCTTTTCAACCAGATATACAGCGTATCTGAAGAGTTTAGCTGTGAAGTATCTGAACTGCACTGTAATGCTCCAGAACATCTTATTTCTTCACAACTTCACTCGACCTGATAGTAAGTCTCCGACCCGGCCGCTAACGCACTTTAATCAGATTCAGATTTATTCAGCAAACGTTGTCAATATTGTCAATTTTCTACTCGCCTCTTCTTGTCTCTGTCCGTTCCTCGTCGTCTCCAGATTTGTTTTCGTTAGCATTGTCATTTCAGAGTTACTACAAAGAAATATGAATGGCCCGTGCATCTGTATTTGCATGCATCTGTCTCAGTTCCGGGTTGAGATCTTTGGCCATTCGTCAATCTCTCAAGTGTATGAAGCTGGTTGGTAACCGTGAGCGTCGTAGCGTCTATGTTTTATTGCCTGCCACCGGTATATTTATTTACGACCGCAACGGAACCCTCTTACGACCGCACTAACCACTACCACCTGACTCTAATTGTCATCTGACCATCTCCATAATCAGTTCTTGATCACTCCAACTTCATCCCCCATGGCAGATGGCTTACAAGTGTCCTGCCATTATTTCAACGTCGTCGTTGTGTGAGTGGAGCGAGAGTGTCCCGCTTACTTGCGATGAAGCTGCTATAATCAGTGCGACGCTGAGCTCGTTTTTGGCAATAATGACCTCTTCTGTCCTCGGAGATAATATATAATTGTCTGTTTGTTTTGTTGCACGAGTGTTTACACGGCTGTCTGATTTTGTAAGTGTGCACGTGTGTTTGTATATATATATATATATATATATATATATATATATATATATATATACGGTAGCTTGTGTTTCCACGCATGTGCTGTGTGTGTATACTAGTGTATAGTAAGTACTCTGTTTCAACGAACAAAACGATGATAAAGAAGATACGACATATTTTGTCTTAGAGAGTTCATGTTGTCTTCTAGTGCAATAATGCCATCCATTTAAACGCTTGAACAAACAATTCAAAAGTTTATAAACGATAATGCATACAAATATTGATGATGACGGTGATGGTGACGGTGATGGTGGTTGTGGTGATGGTGGTGGTGGCGATGATGATGATGATGGCGATGGTGATGATGATGATAATGATGATAATAGTCGTGGCCTCAGAGAGTTAGATTTCAAATACGGCTGGACTGAATTCTGTATTCGACTGACCGACTAAAATATGCTACATTAATATAAACCGTCTCCCTCTCTCCACGGGCTCCTGGAAAATCCCGCCTACATCAAAATCGTGCTCATCCATCACAATCGAGATTGTACTACATCTTGCAGAATTAAAGCGTATTATTAATTAAGACATACAAAGAAGCATACTTGCACACAAACACTCCATATACCGCACCGCCTCTCACGTTCACAATGAACACTCACGCTCACTAACACACAAACACAGACGACCGTCCATAAATCACATCCATTCACAGATTCATCTCGAAAATGTCACGTTTTTTTTGGTCGGCACTGTGGAGATGGATGACTTTGTTCCGGATGTCTTTTCCCTCTCTTTGTCGCCACATTGTATGTAGTGTGCGTGTGTATACTGTATAGTGTGAATACGTGGGACGTGTGTGGGTGGGTGTAGTATGGGTCGATGTGTTTTTCTAATAAAAACCATTGATAAAATAAAATACAATCATCGGAAGGATGTCGATTTATCAACAAAAATTTCGACTCGGCTAAAAATCGGGAAGTGAAAAAGCGTTTTGTGACTGCGTTGGTGTTATCAGTTGTGTGTGTGTGTGTGTGTGTGTGTATGTGAAGGTGGTTTAATGGGAGATTTAACTCGTACTTCGCATATCAAAATAGAGTAACAAGTTATGCGTTCTTTGTAAATACTCTTAAAATGATGCAAAAGTTGAGTAAGTTGGATGAAGTATTTAATATTTAAGCTCTCATTTGGTTCTGTTAGTTTTCCTCTGTTTCCTTTGCATTGAAAAATTGTATAACCATGAGATTCCCTTTCCACGATAAGATCGTGATGGCTGGCCAGGGTGGGTTTCTGGTGAGGCCGTACTTGCTTGCTTGTGCTTCAGCGCGAACTGGCGGATAACAAAAGATTGTCTGTTATCTGAGATATTTTATAATTACACGCCGAGACTCGTGCATATCTTAATTTGCTTTCGTGCTCTGAACTTGCGACTATCGAGTACTGCTGCCCGTGCGTTTATCTCTGCGCTGCCAATATTATTTATTCTCTTGTTAATTCTTGTTGTTTGCCAATTAAATTAAAAATCGTGAGAAAGTAAGACTGAGAGGAATTGTAATTGTCATCTCTCGAACACGCCCATGATGGCCAGCAAGCTAGTATTTAATACTATTTATTATACTATCTGTGGCAGCAGCAGAGGTGGTGTCCTGCCTGCCTGCCTCTCTATGAATATTTCGTCAAAGCACTTTTCTATCTCTAATTGCAATGCACTAAGGTAACTTCTTGTTGTTAAACGAACGAGGTTGTTGTATAATGATATAATGAAGGCACACTGGAGAACATTCTCTCGTTTAGTCAAACTAACGGATGTCGGTAGACAATTATACCTGTTATTTGTTACCAATTTTTTCTCATATTTCAATAATATGGTTCCATCATCTTCGACATCGTTGTCGTCACCATAGATATATAATTCTCATGCTGACTCCATCATGGATATACAACTGTGGAATTCAAAATATACAGGAGAATTTTCAAACTCTTTTGAGTCATGTCACACTGGTAACCTTTACTGGGATCATTCCGATTAATTGGTAACCCTTATTTGGTTTGGTCTGATTAATTGACAACCCTTATTTGGTTTTGTCTGATTAACTGGTAACTTTTATTTGGTTTTGTCTGATTAATTGGTAACGAGAAGTTTCTAAAAGAAAGATGGAATGAAATCTGATAGGAATCGATTTTAGAATAGATTCCGTCGTTGCGTCATCATCAGACCTCTACTGCTACAACTACTACAACTACTACAACAACTACTACTACTACTACTACTACTACTACTCCTCTAGATCTGATGTGACTTGTTGATGATCGAGTGGATTTGTTTAGATTTCTCATTACTGCATGCATTGTTGTTTGGTTGTCTCAGTTGTTGTTGTTGTTCTAGTTTTCTAATCCTGGTCTTATTACGTGTTTTAACGCTGTTAAAAAAGTTTATTTGCGACAGAGATATCGTAACATTAGTAATAATAATTATCGTTAAACTGGTCCATTATTATTTGAACATTTGAGAATATTGATACAAGGCAATAATAATTAACAGTTATTATATTCATTGTATCAAAATGCTATTCAACATGACAAGAGACAGCTTATTGGCTTATTCATTCAGTTAATACATTTTTCTAGCGCATTATTAATATGTTTTTAAGTGCCATTGATTTAATTTTTGTGACCGACCATACAAAAAAGAGTTAGTTGTTAGTCTTGACTGACGTTCGCTAGAATTCAATCGGATGTATTTAATTAATGTCGCCAATCTCCTACTCTCGAATGAGTTGTAATAATTTATTTATTTATTTATATATTTTCCTATAAGAATGAATACTTAATTCTGAGATTTACTTGGATGACCTTTATTGTTTGCTCTACGTCGTCGTCGTGTTGTGTTTGAGTTATTAAGAGTTAAGGATGTGTCGATATAGATACGAAATAATAGATGCTGATACCTTACTTAACCCTGGTTAGTTATATTGAGAGACGTAGTATTTGTGCACGCTAGTGTCCTTAACTCTTTTATAGTAGTATAAGTTGTATGTTCTTTCCTCTCAGTGGGAAATCCATGTATGATTGAGTAAGTAGTAAGCATCTGCGTCCCGAATCGAGATTTCAAAACGATACGGGACGCAGAAGCTTAGTAAGTAAGTAGCCCGTAAGGACCGAGAACAGTCTCGGAACTACTACTCTTGTTGTTCGATTATATGGTATGATGTAGTATTTATGCATGCCATCATTGTAAACATAAATTTAGATTCCCAATTGTGTTTCAACGATTCAAATGTTTACATTGGTGTGCTTATTTACTGTTGACCCGGTTGAGTATTTATTTAAGTTGTTTATTGCTTTTATAAGTTCTCACTGGATTTAATATTGTATGCTGATTCGCAGATTACACAGTCGAGGTCACCATGACAACCGACGCCAAATTTTTTTATTGCGTTTTGAGTTAAAATTTAATCAAGAAATGTGGCGAGCAATCCACTATCACACACACAGACACACACACAGGCACACACACACAGACACACACGCACAGATATAAATAGTTGTTCATGTTCTTGTTTCGTTAACTTCATCCAAATGAACTAAGTTACAAAGGACGTTAAACAAAAAAAAATTGTTTGTTATCTTTGTTTTCATTTCATTTGTGCATAAACTGACTGTTATTTCCTGATGGTGATGCTTATTGGGTTGTGAATGGTGATGATGGTAATGTTGATGCTATAGAGATGGGATGGTAATGGTGATAATGATGATGTAACGATGATTATGGTTATGGTGGTAATGTAAATGATGATTATGATGATGATGAACATCGACACTGGCTAACCTCTCTTTCTCTGGTTCCACTGCATCACTCAGCGGTTCTTGGCTTGATTAATGCCAGTTCGGTGTGATGGTTCTGTTAGAACAGGTTAGATAGATAGGTAGAATAGGTAGATAGATAGATAGACAGGTTATAATCTGATATATATATATATATATATATATATATATATATATATATATATATATATATATATATATATATATATATATATATATATCCATCTGGCCGCATCAACTGATAAGCAGTTTGTTATTTATTATTTTTATTTTATTTCAACTTTTAATGTTCCATGAAAAAATATGACGAAGCAGTTCATTTGTCTATGTATGTGTGTGTCTATGTGTTTGTGTCTGTGCATGTGTTTGTATCTGTTTCTATGTGTGTTTATGTACTGCAAACGACAGAAGACTTTCATTGTTTCTTTTGATTTTATTTTATTTACTGAATCATTTTAAAGGTTTATTTTAAGTTATCATAAATTTGAATGTTTTTGTTGTGTATTTCTTCATTTATGTGTTCATACATACATACATACATACATACATACATACATACATACATACATACATACATACATACATACATACATACATACATACATACACACATACACACACATACACACACACATACACACACACATACATACACACATACATACACACATACATACATACATACATACATACATACATACATACATACATACATACATACATACATACATACATACATACATACATAAACACATACATACATACATACATACATACATACATACATACATACATACATACATACATACATACATACATACGTGCATATATTAATATTATTCTCTTTTTTGCCACTTACTTTTTAACTCACTCTTGTTTCTCCCACATGTCAGACGAAGAATTAAGACTGATATGCAGACACGATGGCTGCTGGTTGGACTTCTTTCAAGTTATTTCTCTTATAATCTCTTGTGCCACAGACTGACTGCTTGCACATTTCCATCTTTCATTTTCCTGTGGTCTCTGGGCAGTCCAGTGGAGATGTGATGAGACTGGTGTTGATGATTGTGATTATATTATTATTATTATTATTATTATTATTATTATTATTATTATTATTATTATTATTATTATTATTATAGGGCTGCTGCTGATGCTACTGATTGTGATATCAAGCTTAATCGAGGCGATGATAGTAGTCGTAGTTAAAATGACGTTGTTGGTAATAGTAATACTATCAGAAGTGATGATGATGATGTTGGGTATTAAAGTTATATATAAATGCAGATTTTTTTGATAAAAAATATAAAAAAAAAGCAAAACACTTATGATAATAATGATAGTAATCATAATTTAGAATTTTTTTCTAAATTTTTCATGTTAATTAATGCTTGTGGCATTCAGTCCATCATGGTGTCCTGGTATGAGATTTAATTCTTAGAAGGTTCTTTGGAATTTTTTCCTTGGTAGACCCAGATTTTTATGAGTTTTTTTTTATGAATGATTTATCGTTATTATGCTGTTTGTTATTTCTGTTTTTTTTTCTTCTGTTTTGCATGGAGCTCTGCATATACATACTAAACTTTGTGAGCCCAAATTTTTTGAATTGTTAAAAATGGAATACCTGTGTATGGGAGGCACTTGATATTTAATTATAAATGTTACTAGTTATTATTTGATAAATGTGCATCATCAAGATGTGTTTTGTTGTTGCGATGTCCCGAGATGAAGAAGAACGTGTGCTGTCTTTTGCATTAAAATATATAATAATTATCATAAAAATGAGATTTCGTGTTAGTATTTTTTTTAAACTTTATTTTTTAAACTCTTCATTACGTCATACAGTACTTGCACCACTGTAACATCAACTGTTTGTTTTTGTCGTACAGTACTCACATCACCGTAACATCAACTCTTTTATTTTGTCGTACAGTACTCACATCATCGTAACATCAACTCTTTATTTTGTCGTACAGTACTCACATCATCGTAACATCGCCACGTACTACGGAGCGTTCATCAAGAAAAGCCTCAATGGAAAAGACGACCAACTCTGGCTGGTCATGGAATTCTGCGGTGCAGGGTCAGTCACAGAGCTCATCAAAGCCACAAAAGGTAAGCTGGTTATGGTATGGGCAGGGGGGTGCCAACAGCCTTAGCCGTAGCAGAAGAGGTTAGAAGCATTGGGGAGATACGGTCTGATTATAACTGGATAGGGTGCCCTATTTTTTATTTTGGCTAATAATAGTTAACATTCATTTAAAAGTATTTCTTGATAATGCTTGCTCATTATTGTTGTTGAAAAGTTGTTCTTTTGGGAATTGTTTATCGGCTGCGACAGTATTTGTTAATGAGTTGTTCTTGGTATAAATATCGGGAAGATTTTCTTAGAATGTCCAGGTTATTCTTTACTGCTTGAATTTTTATCGATTTAATTTTATTTTTATTATAACTAAATTCCAGGCAACAGTCTGAGGGAAGACTGGATTGCTTACATATCCAGAGAGATCCTGAGGGGTTTGTCGCATCTCCATGCCAACAAGGTCATTCACCGAGACATCAAAGGTCAAAACGTCCTTCTCACTGACAATGCCGAAGTCAAACTTGGTGAGTCCGCGGGCGGTGTGGGAAGAAAGAGTGGGGGGATGCTTGTTATTTCATTTCTATATTTTTTCCTTTTAAATAATTAATCCCAGTCTTCTCCACAAGGTGTTTTAGAACTGATAAAGTAGTTGTTAGGAAATAACTTCGAAGTATTTCCTGTCGTAAATGATAGATCATCATTTCGATCGGTTTTTATGATTTTTCTCCTTCTTTATCCAGGATTTTTGTTGTCTGGCTTGGTTGCTGTAAGATGGGCAGATTTTTGTTTTGTTTTAATATATGCATATGTAGAGATGATAAGATTTTGATGATGTTGATCATGAAGATTATAATGATGATGATGGTGATGATGGTGATGATAGTGGTGATTGTGATGATGATGATGATGAGAATGGTAATGATTGTGGTGGTGGTGATGATCAAGGTAGTGATTGTGGTGATGATGATGATCATGGTAATGATTTTGTGGTGGTGGTGATGATTGTGATGATCATGTTAAATGGCCTATCTTGATTTTCACAGCATGTAATTGGATATCTGGTTTAAAGTTAACAACTGTTTATTTTAAATCAACTGTTCAAATGAACTGGATTTGTTTTTCTTTTGTAAATTTTTTTTATTTACTTAAAATTTTTTTTTATTTGCACCCAATAAACTAACCAATTGATTGATGGAGGCTCAATTATAATGAAAACCACTACAGGCCATTTATTTATTTATTTATTTGAAGTTGTTGTTTTTATTATATAAAAAATATATTTATTGATCTTCTATTCTTCAGCTGCCAACCATAGTTGTAGTGTTGATTATTATGGTGATGATGATGATGATGATGGTGCTGATGATGATGAATATTATTAAGGTGGTGATGATGATGATGAAATGTTATATTATTTCGTGACGTTATAATTTTTTCCTCCATTCCAGTTGACTTTGGTGTCAGCGCCCAACTGGACAAAACAGTCGGAAGACGAAACACCTTCATCGGCACTCCGTATTGGTTGGTATTTGTGTTGTTGTTGTTGTTGTATCGGTTTCTAGTTGTTGTTGTTGTTTAGTAGTGATATTTGTTGATGATTGTTTGTATTCAACTGTTTATGTTCCTCCTAGTTGTTAAAACAACAATCATTCTTGTTAATTTTTCAATCTTTAATTTAAATAGAAATTTATTTATTTGTTGTTACTACATATATGGTCTGCCAGCTGCTGTGGCATCGGCTGCTGTGTGCGAGGCTGCTTCAGTGCTTCAGATGATACTTAAAATCACACTTGTTCTGTGGCCTGGAAGTCTAACTATTGAATAACACAACACTGTTAAATATTGTCAAATTTTCATTTCTTTTTATTTAGCGATTGATTGATTGATTGGTTGTGTTGTTGATTGATCAATCGATTGTCGATGGATAGATGATTGGATTGAATGATTGATTGATTGATTGATTGATTACAATACCAACTTTCATATATGTTTAATAAACAATCCCTTTGTACAGGCATAAGCTCATATGTTATGCATGTGTGTTGAAAAAATGTTGACTTCTTATCTGGCCTTACTCATGTAGTTGTTTTGAGGAAGTTGTGAGAATTCCAAGATTTGTTTAATAAAATAATCCTCGAAAAGGCAGTTTATGAATAATATTTATAATAATCTGTTTACTTTTAATTCCTATTAAAGTGTGTTTATTTGTATGTAGTGTAGTAGTAGTAGTAGTGGTAGTGGTAGTGGTAGTGGCAGTGGTAGTGGTAGTAGTACTAGTGATAGTAATATTGTTAAAATCACTCATAATATATTTTTAGTTAATTATGCAGTTTTTGTTTGTATTGTTATCTAAAACATGTCAGTGAATTTGTTCTATCCATTCACATTTTGTCCTAGTTTAGTCTTGTAATGACTGACTTCCTCAAGTTATGTTCATTGTACACAGAGAACTTCATGTCAGAGCTCAGACATAAGAGCTGTAACATCTTGTGTTCTAACTGAGAACAGCACAATATATATATATATATAATTGACTGCTATAAAAATTAATTATTAAATTAATATTTATTATATTTATTAAGGATGGCCCCTGATATATATTTATATATAATTGCGTGCTATAAAAATAATTATTAAATGAATAATTATTAAATTTATTAAGGATGGCCCCTGAAGTTATCGCGTGCGAGGAAAATCCGGGAGCCACGTACGACAGCAAGGTGGAGTTTTTAATTTATTTATCAGTTTAAAAATTGTATTAAATTTGAAAAAGGTTGATAATATTTTTAATTTTACATTTTATTATCATAGGTAGGTGGGCAGGTTGGTAGCTAAGTAGGTGGGAGGACAGGTAGATAAGTAGGTGGGAGGGCAGGTATGATTACTTACTGCCACTTGCATGAACATCTGTGTACTATCACGTTTCAGTTTCTTGTGTTTTTACTGGGTTTTTTAAATTATTCGGTTCTGTGTGTTTTCAGTAATTAACTTTTAGAGTTCATTCATCCATCATTTTATCAATTCCCATCCATCCATTCATCCATCCATCCATCCAACCATCCATCTATCTATCAGTCCATTAATCCACCTATCCATCCATCCATCCATCTATCCATTTCAGTTTATTTTTCATTTTCCTTTCCTTCCATTCAGAGTGACATCTGGTCCCTCGGCATAACAGCCATCGAAATGGCAGAAGGGAAACCACGTAAGGATTTTAAAATGAAACATTTGATAGATTAATTATTAATTTTCGATCATTATATAACTGGCTAATTAGTTACCTTATCATTACTAATAATCTATCAAATGAAACATTTGATAGATTATTAATCTTTCGATCATTATATAACTGGCTAATTAGTTACCTTATCATTACTAATTATTATTACTGTAAATACATTTAATTAACTTACTCGTTAATAATGTTTAGTTTAATTATAAATAGACATACGTTTCTTTGTTTAAGCTCTGAGTGAGATGCATCCAATGAGAGCCCTGTTCCTGATACCCCGCTACCCACCTCCGAAACTTAAGCAGAAGAAATGGTCAGTCAGTTTGTCTTGTTGGTTACATGGCATGCTGCTGGTGCTGGTGGTGGTGGTGGCGATGCTAACATGGCTGTTGGTGTTGATGATGATGATTCTGTTGATGATGCTAGTGGTAGTGATGATGATGATGGTGATGGTGGTGTTAGCAGAACTGATGATGGAAATATGTGATTATAGTTTATGTGAGGCTTATGTGCAATTGCTTAAGGTTAGTCTCGTTTCACATTGAGCCACTGTTTCATGTAATCATTGAAAGTTAAAATAAAATCTCTTATTTATTAATTATTTATTAATTCATTAGTTATTAACTCAGTCATTTATTAACTGAAAAAGAAATTCGCTAAGATTCTTGTTCAATAGTGTTTTTATTTAAAAACAATCTTAAAAAGTATACATATGTGAATCAAATAATCTAAAAATTGCTTGATTTCATGAAATTTTTATTTACCAAGAAACAAGTAATCTTTTTTTAATTTTTTAATCTCACATAAAATGTTCTCTTTATTGCTATTTTGTTTTTCATTGTTTTGTTTTTATTTATCATTTTTATATTTATTATTTCTTTAATGTTTTTTTGTTAAGGAATAATTTTTGTTTTTTTTTATTTAAAATTTTTAAAGATATCAATTTGTTTGCTGTCACTCACTTTGGACGTAAATATCTTTTTATTATCACATGGAGGTCAAATTCAAAACATTAGATTCCATCACATGACATAGCTCAGTTTTTCCATGTCTTATATTTTTTATTCTCTCTATTTGATCATTATATATTATATTTTTTTATTCTCTATATTTTTGATCATTATATATTATATTATTTAAATTTGTGCAGTTTTTCTTTTTCTGTAATAGTGTTTTTAATTATTTTGTTTAAGATTCATTAAATACACCTGCATCGTCGTTTTATAACACCCAGCGGATTGTTTTCCGCTCATTTTTCGTTCTCTCCCATTCGTCGAGAAATTCTACATTTTTTTCATTCATCCACCCGTTTATTTTTTCGTACTTCCGTCACTCCCATGCACTCTCTGTCGTCGATCACAGGTCAAGAAAATTCGTCCAGTTCATAGAGGTGTGCCTGTCGAAGGATTACAACCAGAGACCGAACACCGATCAGCTGCTCAGGCACGACTTCCTCAAGGACCTACCCACGGAAAGGCAGGTCAGAGCTCAGATGAAGGAACACATCGACAGGCACAGGAAAAGCAAAAGACGTCAGTGTTCTTATTTATTCATAATTGATTTTCATTTTCATTCTTTAGTTTAATATATTAAGATAATTAATTATCCTTCAAATTATTTAATATTCAAGAGAAATAATAATTAAAAGATTAAAAAAGTTTTTAATTGATTTTTCAATATTATATTTCCACTGTGCTGCAATTATAATCGACTACCTTCTGCACATTAACTTGTCTTCCTCCGCCAGCCGAAGACATAGAAACGGAATACGAGTGCGACGGGAGTGATAACGAAGAAGAAAACACCAAAGATGGAGAACCGAGGTTCATATGCAATCATCATCATTACCATCATCATCATTCTTATGTTCATCATAATCATCACTATCCATGTTATCATCACCATCTTCATCATCATCTCCATCTAATCATAGTCATCTTCATTATCATCATCATCATCATCATTCTTATGCTCATCATCATCATCACTATCCATGTAATCATAGTCATCATCATCATCTTCATTCTCATCATTGTCATTATCATCATAATTATCATCATCATTGTCATGTTATCAATATAAATCAAATTATTTTATTATTTTTCGTTTTCCTTACAGCTCAGTCATTCAAGTCCCAGGGGAGTCGACGCTGAGGAGAAATTTTCTTCAGATCCAAGAGGGAGAGGGCAGGAAGACCCCCAACCCGTACGCCGTTCCCTCTTCCGGTCCATCTTTCAGTCCCATGTCCAGGGCTCAACCGGCTCCTGCCATGCACAAGATTCAAAAGCAGATACCTCAGCTAAGCAGACAGCAGCAGTCAGCCCCGTCTAATGTCGCCATGGTTAGTAGGAATTGAATGACTCTTGTGTTTGGTCTTGGAGGCTATGCCACACCGGTTTAGTTGTGTTACTAATTCTCTGGCTTTTTTTCAGAAACCAGAACCAAAGATACCACAGCTGCACCAGCAACCTATCATGCAACATTTGAACCAGCCTCGCCAATCGAGCCAGCCACAGCTGCAGCAGTTGTCTCGCATTCCCAGGACCAGAGACGACTTGAACAGGCGTTCCCAGAGAGAGCAGCTACAGCAGAAGAAACTGTCGCAAGACCTGAGTCACCTGCAACTACAACAACAACCCACCAACAACTTCCACCACAACAACTTCCAACAACAACAACAGCAGCCAAGCAGTCGCCTCCCGTCTGCCAACAGTGGTCACCACTTTGGCATCCATGCTCGCCAGTTGGGTAACTTTCAACAACAACAACAACATCAACAGCAACCTCAACAGGACATCTACCTCAGACAACAGCAACAACAAAACAGGCCTTCTGCAGTGGAGGAGTCAAGGAGAGGTAAGGAGGAGGAGGAGGAGGAGATGGATGTATTTGTTGTTGTTTGTTTGTTGTTTGGCTTCCATATTTGTCACACGTTTTTTTGTCATTTATTGAGCATGTTGTTTTGACTTTTAGTTGTTTTGTTTAAAAACGTTTTAATAATAATGTCTACTGTACAACTCCAGTTACGGAACTTTCCAATTCACCGACGAGACTCGACAGACGCCAGGTGTCGCAGATCCCCGCCTCCTCCGGAAATTATTTCAATCAAAACAACCCGCAACAACAACAACAACCGCCCCTCGCTGGCCGACCTACCCTGGCCAATCAGGAGGTGGCGAGGATGGCTTCGCCGAGATATCTTTCTGGGATTGGTCAGGCCAGCAACCAATACGATCGTCCGGTCGGAGGTCAGTACGCGAGGAACGGCCATCAGTCGAGAAACAGCCAGCAGGTCGTGCCACCTGCAGAGGTCATCTACAAGCCCTCCCCCGTACAGGGGAAGATCATTCGTACGTTGTTGTTGTTGTTATTGAAGGCTTTGGTGGGGTTGTTACTGGGATATGTAGTTGTTGAGATTTCTGAGGTGTTAGGTAATGTTGTCGTGTTAGAGGTGTTGTAGTTAGAGTGGCGTGTAGTTAATAGTGAGGTGTAGTTGTTGATATATAATTTAGATTAGTTAGTTTTCAAGAATAATTATTTTTTAGGTATGGAACTTGTATTTTGAGTATTTAAAACATTATTTTAAGTTATTTGAAATATGATTTTGGATGTTACAAACCTAAATAGATATTCCGAATCGACAATCATCCGTTCCCAACCTGCCTCAGTCGAAGGTTGAAAAAGACAGACACCCTGAGGTAGAATTTGTTGATATTTTCAGAAATTGATTGATTACTGAGTGATGATTCATTGATCTGAAGATTTGTTTCTTTATTGATTAGTTGATTGATTGATTGATTGATTGATTGTTCAACTCAAAATTGTATTCGAGATCAACGTGGCGAGTTCTATAGAAATTTAAGTTTTTTTCTAAATTTTTCTTGAAACTTTGATTGGCTCTAGCACCTGAACGGTTGGTCCTAGGGCAGAATGGATTTTTTGAACGCTATTAGTATTTGCTCCGTTGTTTGAACTACTGATTTTGATAATCAGCGACTGTTTTACTCTAATAATTAACATTTAATTTGTACATTTTGTTTCTTTTTTTCTACACAGGAACTCGATGCAATTGTTGCCCAGCTTTCAAATCTTGCCAACGACGCAGTCAAACCTACATCTCAAAACAACAAGCAACAACAACAACCGACCAACAACACACCTCCGCACAGCCAGCTCAAACAGCAGCTTTCTAATTCTTCTCCGAAACAGCAGCAGCAGCAGCCACAGCACAGACAGGTTCAGAGGGTCGCCGAGATTGTCGAGGACGATGACTCAGATGAGGAGCTCGCACCCCTTCCAGATGGAACCCTACTGGCTTCTGCTCCACCGAGACCTCTGTCAGTGATAATCACGATGATGATGGTGACGATGATGATGACGGTGATGATGATTGGTGATGATGGTGGTTTTGATGATGATGATGGTGGTTTTGATGATGATGATGGTGATGATGATGGTGGTTTTGATGATGATGAATTGTAGCAATTAGGTGGTGATTGTGATGAGTTATAATTGAATGTTTAATTAATATTGACTTTTTTAAAACTTCTGATTATTTTCGTTTTTTCATTTCCAGCGGCTGCTTGGTACAGTACAGCGCGGAAGACGAACCTCCCACGTTGCCCGTTGCCGTGACAACTGGTTGGTTGTAAAGTTTGGTTTTTGTTGCTGTCGAATGCTATTTACATTGCTGGTTTTATACGAGCCATAATTATATGAATAAAGTTATCGTGATGAAAATTACGACTTTTTTACACGCATGCTTTTATTAACTTTCACTTGTCCGGCTATCCTGGAATCTTGTTATTTTGAATTTCACCCGTTTCCCAACTAGCTTTTTCAAGCGTACTTATTTCATGTTCAAATGATTGCATTTTATTCTCCAGCAAGCAGTGCTCCAGTCACAAAAATACCTCTCACAAGGTCAGCTACAACCGAAGATGCCGTCTCAAAATCCAAAGTAAGCCACCGTAGAGTTATATACTCATGACTCCTTTTTGATTTTTTTTTAGAAATTATTTTTTTGGGATTGTTTTAAAATATTTTAAAATGAATTTTCTATAATTTTCAGCTTAATTATTGTATTTTACGTCATCATCATCATCTCTCCCAGCAGTCGTCTGCCAGGGAACGGACGCCGTCGGGGGAGAACAGCGGCAGTAGCAACCCGTCGACGACCACGGGGAGCGGCAAGATCATCGGAAACAACTCCAGCTTGCCGGATTTGATCTCTTCGAATCCCCAGTCCGTGGGCGGCGAGAGGAGGAGGAGCAAGGAGGGCTGCCACCTGGACGAGGAAAAGAAATCCACCGAGAGTATTCACCAGCAGCAACAAATTATTTCCAAGAAGCAAACTTCAACCAGGTCCTTCTTGGCTTTCGGATTTGGGGCGAAGGATGGTGACTCTCAGGGGGTGAGTCAAGATTTTCAAAGTTTCATATTGTCATTGTAATATTATTTTATGTTATAAATGTAGAGATTATATGTAGGTATGTGTTTACATATACATGCATGTGTATTATTAGAGCCCTGCACATCCAAACCCGGTCCGACTTGTTTCGTACGCTCGAAATTCCAAGCCTGGTCCAGCCCATGCCTAACTGGTTCCAGCCTAACCCAGCTTGTTTCTACAGGCACAAAATCCCAAGACCCAATAGCCTAGACCCTAACAGTTCAGTGTGTTTATTATATATTAGTTAACCCATTAACGGTTACGGTTGCGAAACCGCAACGTCATTTCTAGTATTTTTGTATAGTAGTGACCATTAATGGGTTAATATATTTGTGTTGGTTTTATCACTAATTTCCCCAAACTGTTTTTTTTTCCTAGATTTCCGCCAGAAAGAACTCCAAAGTCAGTGTCAACATCCTGCCGATAATCAACAACAACAACAACAACAGCTCCAACAACGGCTTGCAGCAGAATGGAAGCTTCGTTAACGGAGGCGACTTCCTGGAGATGCCGGAGATCAGAAAGTACAAGAAAAGGTTCAACACGGATGTCAACTGTGCGGCATTGTGGGGTCTGTTGGTCACACCTGTTATAAATTTTACACTTAGCTATCCATGTTTATCATTAGTATTATTATTGTTATTATTATTTATGTTTATTATTATTATTATTATTATTATTATTATTATTATTATTATTATTAGTTTTAGAATTACTCTTTAAATTATAAAATTAATAATCGGTATTAAACCCTTTTAATGAATTAATTGGTTATCGAATCGTCCACACCAGGTGTCAACCTTCTGATTGGTACAGAGAGCGGACTCATGTTTCTTGATAGGAGTGGTCAAGGAAAAGGTGACGTTTATTGTTATTATTATTATTGTGCAGTTATTTCTGTTTTTCTTTAATAGTAATGCTATTTAAAGATTATATTTTAATTCATATTATTAATTTTATGTAAATTCACAGTTTACAATCTCATATTAGAGGCATTGTATTTTAATATAAATCCACAGTTTATTTACATTCTTATTTAAGAGGTGTTATATTTTATATAGATATTAATAATTCAATATAAATCGACAGTTTACACTCGTATATATTAGAGATATTACATTTACAGTTAACACTCGTATATATTAGAAATATTACATTTACAGTTTACACTCGTATATATTAGAAATATTACATTTACAGTTTACACTCGTATATATCAGAAATATTACATTTACAGTTTACACTCGTATATATTAGAAATATTACATTTACAGTTTACACTCTCATATCCCGAAGAAGATTTCAACAGATGGACGTTCTTGAAGGACAAAATATCCTGGTCACCATTTCGGGTAAGAAGAACAAGATCAGGGTGTACTATCTGTCGTGGCTGAAGACGAAGATCATGAAATCCGACCTGGTGAGTTGATTGATGTCGCTTCAACAAATTGATTGGTACGACGGTTGACACGGTTATGCTATATATATATATTGTTAAACTAGTGGTGGGAATTTAAATAAAATAGTTGTTTTAAATGATGTTCACAAAAGTATTAATGAAATATTGTTTGTTTCTCAATTTTATGCAGAATGATAAGAAAGTTGGTTTCATGAATCTCGGTGATTTACAAGGCTGCATTCACTTCAAAATAAGTTAGATTCTACATATGTTATACCTTGAAATTATTAATATTAATCTCAATATGTCAGTAAATAATTGTATAACTTTGTTTTCTTTTAATATTAAAATAGCTTCAAATAATGAGTTGTTATTATATTATAAGCTTTAAATAATACATTTTATTATTATTATTATTATTATGATAATGAGTTATTATCATATTATATTATAAGCTTTACATAATAAATTTTTATAATTATTATAGTAACTATTATATTATATTATATAGATTATGCAAATGCAAACACCAACCAGTCTCATTTAAATTTCTTTCCCAGTTAAATACGAAAGGATAAAGTTCCTGGTAGTCGGTTTGATCGACAGCATAGAAATCTACGCCTGGGCGCCCAAGCCCTACCATAAGTTTATGGCTTTCAAGGTTTGCATTCTCAATATATATACATATTATATATCTCATTTATTGATTTATGTATGTATATTAAGTTTATCTTTATTTGCTTATATATATATATATATATATAAGTAAGATTCACATATTTTATACCTTGAAATTATGATATTATATTATACCTTTAACTTAATTTTTTAACATTATCAACATACATAATTAATATCCGATGCCTGTATGTATGTGAGTAAACAATTTGTGTTATGCTGTTAGGTGGCGCTACGATCGTCACTAATAAAACTCTTGGCATTTTTGATGGATTATAACTAATTAGAATATAATGAATATATTACTTCTCATATAATTTCGAAGTAACACCAAGTTAATTTCATCTCCTATCACCACGGCAGTCTTTTACTGGACTTGCTCACAAGCCCCTCCTCGTGGACTTGACAGTAGAGGAAAGCCAAAGATTGAAGGTCATTTACGGGTCGAATCATGGTTTCCACGGCATCGACCTTGACACTTCGAGCGTCTTTGACATCTATTTACCGACACACGTGAGTAGCATTTAATGTTTTTGTTGAATTAAATTATTTTTATTTAAAAAAAACTTAAATTAAAAAACTTTATTTATAAAAGTTATTCAATATTGCTTCTGCTACCTTTGTGTGAGATGCACACAAGTTACATTTCAATGATAGCTGCAAATGCGTTTCTCCATGTCTGTCGTTGGAGAATCGCCACAACAAGATTTGTGGAGCAATAAATATGAACCTTTTTAAATAAATAATAGTGATGATGATGCTGGTAGTTAAGATGAGGGTATTAATGACATCATCAGTGATGGTGTTGATAAGCTCAGTAATTAATTAATATTTTGACCATTTGTTTCAATTTTTTTACCTGCAGGTTCCCACTCCCTTAACTCCACAAGCAATTATAATTTTACCAGAAAGTAAAGGAATGTCTTTACTCCTTTGTTACGACAGTGAGTTTGAGTTTGAGTTGTTCTGTTTTGAGTTTTTTAAGAAGAGTGAATGAAATGTGAATAAAGCGATGTTGAGTTACAAGGATTTTATCTTTTGATTTGTTTTTAATATCATAAATTCAATTATTTTCATGTTTAAAAGCAAATTAAAATGTTTAAACTTTCAACTCGTTTGCAGACGATGGCGTGTATGTCGACACGTACGGAAAGGTGGAAAAGAACACGGTTCTGCAGTGGGGCGAACTTCCAAGTTCCGTCGGTAAGTGAAAACGACACCGTTTCGTGTCCGTTGATTATTTCTCGGGTTCTTAAAAAATTGTTGTCGTCTATGATGAGTGTATTTTTAGTTGTTTTTATTGTTAACACTTGTTGCTGGTTCATAAGTTAATAGTTTTGTTGTTGTTCTACTACCACCACCACTCGCTGGGTGTTCTTGACTTTATGAATAACTAACTTACAGTGGTTGTCATAATTGCTAATTGTTTAAATTTCTTTAATTTTTTTTTTCCAAATAATATTTTATTTTATAATAATTTAATAATTCCTTCCTTAGCTTACATAGGAACCAACCAGGTGATGGGTTGGGGTCAAAAGGCGATAGAGATTAGGACCCTGGATTCTGGAAATCTCGATGGAGTCTTCATGCACAAAAAATCTCAGAAGCTCAAGTTCCTCTGTGAGAGAAATGATAAGGTAAGGGTGACCTCTGTCGAGCCATATTGAATAATGACAATTATCATTTAAATAATACTGATAAGTACAATTTTCAATTATATCCTTTGAATAGTAATGATGAGTATAAATATCAAATATATCTTTTAAATAATACTGATAAGTACAAATATAAATTATATCCTTTAAATAATAATGATAAGTACAAATATCAATTATATCCTTTATTATTAGCTTATATATTTTTTAAATAATACTGATAAGTACAGATATAAATTGTATCCTTTAAATAATAATGATAAATATCAATTATATCCTTTATTATTAGTTTAAAATGCACTGCTCATTTACCTTTTTGTTGCAATAGTGAATTGGTTTTTTACCTGCATTAACACCTGTCTGTATATATATATATAATATAATATTAATATAAAATTAATATATCCAGGTGTTCTTTTCATCCATTCGTGGCGGTTCATCTTCGCAGATCTACTTCATGACACTCAACCGGCCAAACGCCAACTGGTGATAGTACTTGTGATGATGTTCGTGAGATCATCATCAATACTACCACTACCACCACCACTACTAATACTGCTACCGACATCAAATACATTGTTTCTTCAACATTAGTATTCTTATTCTCACAATAATCCTGTTGAACATGTTGATGCTGATGATAGCGATGATTATGCAAAATAGTTGATTAGTCAGTTGAATAATTTAATACTGGTTATTAGCACTGTGTAGCTGGTGAATGTGATGATAATGATGATGATGATGTTGATCTTGTACTAATGATAATGATGCTGATAGTGATATATTTTTGGTAAGTGTGGCTGTTAGTTCTTTTTTTTATGTTTACCTCGATGATAACTGTCTTGTTGCTTCGACAAAATCTGTCATAGTCTTTTAAAATTGTGTCGATTTTAGACGGAAAACCCTGAGGACGCAAAGATATTCTAAAGGTTTTTCCTAAAGAGGTTTTTTTCGACAAAATTTTCCGTACCCGAAATTATCAGCCGTATGCAATTCGTCTTCTGTCGTTTTGTTGATTATGCTTATCTCAAAATATATGTATTGATCGTGTTGCCATTTCATCTCAACATTTGTTGGGTTATTTGCCATTTTATTGCTCAACAACAGTAATTCAGTTTTGCATCAACAACAACAAACGAAAAATTAAAACGAAAATGACAACTTTTCATTTCGCCGACGCGCCACGACAAAATCACTCGGCCGTTCTCGTTTCGTGTCGACGAAGTTTTTCCACTTTCTGGTTTTACGACGGCGTGTTTGCGTTCGTCAAAATTTTCTCCGACGAGTTCGCTTCGGGTCGACGTTCTCTTTTCATCAACTTCTTCTTTCTTTCTCTCTCTCTTTTTGTAACCGTGTTAAATTTTTTTTTAATAACGATCAGTGACATAAATCTCAGGTCATGCTAGTGTCTTTTTTTTTTTTTTAGTTTGTTTATCTGCCCATCTAAATTTTGTACTTTTTTTGTTAGTACGTATCACCTTAAAGGTAGCCTTAGAATTAATTAATTAATTATGCTTCTTAATAGTTTTTATTAATATTTTAGAAAATCATGTGTATGTGCGTATGTGTGCGAATGTATTTGTGACATTTTATATAATTTATTTTACTACATGCCAAATGCTAGTTATCTTCAGCAAAGGTGCATTTTTATAAACCAATTAATATTCACATAATTATTATTATTATTATTATTTAAGTTATTTTAATATTAATTATATGTTAATAATTAAAATAATATTAAATTTATTTTTTATTTGACAATTAGATTCATAGGAGTGTTTTGCACAAATTAAAAGAGATTTTCTCAAGAGATTGATTATTGCAATTGTTCTTAATGAGAGATAATTTACTTCTGTCACCAAAGCAGCATTGGCATTCATTTTTTTTCTTGCTTTGATCCTCATTTTTAGACAACAGAAAGGAAAAATAAAAAAAATCACAAATACGCGTAATGTAATATATTTTCCTTGCTTACACGTAAAGAGTTTACTACACAAAAATACACAAAATCACAAATACATGTAACGATGCACACGTAAACAACCTCAGCTGGTCACTCACAAACCTCTCTCGGACGATCGATTGAAATGCCACGATTCAATTTTTTTATTTTTGACTTGTTTTATTGTTTTCGGATTGTGCCCCGTTCATAACTTTAGTCTTGTCGGCTACAGCAGGTCGCTGCAGCTGTATCGTAGGGATTGATTGCATTTCTTTTGTTTTTATGTAGATGTATCTCTTCCTCTCATTCTATTTCTCTCTCTCTCTCTCTGTCTCTCACTCTTACTTTCCCTTTGTATTACATTCATAGACTTTTCAGGATTATTAATAGAATGAAAACGTTTTTTAAACAAACAACGAAGACAGTTTTTATCCAATCGAAGTCAAATGAAATTTATTTCTGTATTTTTTATTTTATTTTGTCTCGTTATTTTCATTCTCCGTGTACAAAACGACATGTACTTACTTATATATTTAAGATTCTTTTTTCAATGAATTTATTCGTGTTTTATGCGAGGAGGAGCAGGAGCGGAGTTGTAGTCGATCGATATCGTTTCATGTTTTTAATCGTTCCGTGCTGAATGACTTTTTATCGTTCGTATCCGAAATCAACTTTACGCGTATGAAGTTTACATGCCTAGTTTTGATGGTTGCCGTTTTTTTTCTAAATAAATATCTATATATAAATATAAAAGATTTTGTCCGTTTGAACGCATATATTTATGTCCTATGCAAATCGAAAACGCTGCACCAATTTTAAATAAATTTGGCATGGAGGTAGATCCAAAAGAGTTGAGTGACATAGAGTAGTTTTTATTTGCCCATGACCAAAAATCTGTCGAGGCCAAAAGAGCCTATTTTTTGCAAATCCTTGGGGTCACGGGTGCAACAAGCAGAAAATGCTGGGGGGGGCTAAAGGTTGAAAAAGGAAAGAAAGCCCGCTGCACGCGAAAAATTTTTTTGACTGTCTTTATACTGCAGTCTCTTTTTGGTATCTTTAATAATTTATTAATGAAAGAAAAGAAAGACTGCAAACTGAAGTCGAACTCAGTCTCAAACCAGTTATAGCAATTGTAAAAAAAATAAGTTTATGAATAAATATACTACCCTCCACCCCCTAAAGAAAAACTCATCGAAAATTGCAAGGTCCTCCGATTTGGCTTGGGGGGCTTGCGGCCCCCTGCATCCACTAGTTGCGCCCCTGCTTGGAGTTGTTAGTTATTGCCGATTTGTGTGTATTTTCCGATGCTAAATCAGCTACTGCATCACCAGCTTGCATATATCCAGTATCTAGCCCTAACCTAGCCATTAGATTTGTGCAAATTCTCCGTCGATACAAATGTATTTTATTCACAAACAAAACCTCTTAAATATGCAGTAACGAATACAATAAAATAAAAAAGACATTTCAAAAAAAAAATCACGTGACACTGATTCAATCGACGACGTTCCGGTAAATGTGTTAAGAAAATATAACAGCCGAGTTCGATCGATAAGTTAGTCAGGAGTCGGCTGGAGTAGAGCAGACGCCGAGCCCACTGATCTCTATAATATAACTGGATTGCGCTTAGCCCATTATTTCAATAGAAATGTTGTCGCCAGTTTGCCGCCATGTTACCAATCCAGCCGTCGTGTTTACGTCGGTCGTCGCATGATATACGAACAATTAGGGGGTTTTAATTAAACTTAACTATTTTACTTGAAAATAAAATTTGTTATTTAGTTATTCGGTATTTTTAACATTTTTTTACTACGGTCATTATAATAGTTATTCGGTAACACATGCAAAAGATTTGGCAGTCACACAGATGAAACGCGCTGCAGATCACCGCAAGAAAATCGCTCCGCTATGGTTTAGCTAGCTAGTTTAGCAAGTACAGAATAGTTTGTACAAGAAACTGTATGACTCGAAAAGTTTTGAGTCTATTTAGTATAGTAAAACTTCTAAAAAGATTCCGTCAATAGCATCAGATAGTTGGCCTTCCAAAATGGCGACCAGCGGCGACTCCCAGGCAGCTCTAAGCGCAATCCAGTTATATTATAGAGATCAGTGGCCGAGCCGAGATCTGGCCTGGCTTTTGGCGAGCAGCCGCGTCCTGCCGGCGGTGCGACTAACCGCTTTCGACAAGGCAACAGACGGACAACGTGATTCCACACATACAAAAAAAGAGTTACTCGTTAATAATAATAATAATAATAATAATAATAATAATAATAATAATAATAATAATAATAATAATAATAATAATAATAATAATAATAATAATTACTGGAAGTCAGAATGCGAACAAATAGCCACCAAAAAGGATTATGCAAACAGTTCAGGAATGTTCGACATTTTATATTATGGCGTGGTTGATAATAAAAACGGATGTCAAGATAAAACGGCAGTAATACTAGCTTATAAAACTTTTTCTTTCCCTTCAGGATAATACTAAAGCTTATCGGACGGGGCGCATTTTCAAAATTTTCTAGCCGCATTCATATTATGTTATTAGCAACGGTTTTGTAACTCCACGGCGGTGACCTACTAAAGACCCTAATTATGCAGGAATTTGAAATTCCTTTGGTGGTACACCAAAGACCCTAATTATGTCGGAAAAAATAATTAACAAATAGGCATCAATAAACCATAAATCCGCTCATGAAAATTTGTAAAAAAGACAACTGGCAAACAAACAAATGAACTCAAAAAAAAAATATATATATATAACCCAACAATTTCAACAACAGCTGACGCAATCGATTGAGCTCAATTATATTTAAACGACGATGATGACCACTCGCTTAACTATTATTATCAAGCAGACTAGCTAAACGTGTCAAGCGACTCCTCCAATCAGATAGGCGACTTATACAACTCCACACAAAATGTCATTCTTGGTTAAAAACTATCCTTAACTGAAACTGTAAGTTAATACAAGATAGGAAAATAGCACAATAAATATATATCTGTATAAGTGTATATATATACATATGAAGTGGTAACAAAGAATATATAATAAAACATAGCAATATTTTTAGAGATAGTTATACGCACTTAAGAAAATAATGGCAACCATTGGACATCAGCTAAAACAAGAAGACACGACAATCACATTCGGCTCAAAGTCGATTGAAACTGTGACTGAAAATATTCAATATTATTGAATACCTTTTACGTCTGTGTGTGTGTGTGTGTGTGTGTGTGTGTGTGTGTGTGTGTGTGTAAGTGTGCAAGTGTGTGTATGTGTGTTAGCTTATTTATGCAGAAGTAAGTGTGTTGTGTGCTTGTAATGTTAGTGACTAATTTAAAACGTGTTTATAGGAAAATAGCATAATTTAAAAATCAAGTTCAAACATAAAAAAAAAATAAAAATCTGAATTCACGGAAAATCGGCGATAGAAAAATAAGGTCAACAACCATTTGCGACAGTTTACAGTTTACAGGAAAGTTACAACACAATTTTTCCTTATATTCAAATATAAATGCGACATCTGGCGATATTATATATATATATATGATGTGTTAAAAGTGGTGGTGGGGTGACTTCAATCTGAGGGCATTTGTTTTCAGCGGAGGTCAATACAGTGAACGAAACAAAAACAAAAATGTTACTTATTATTACATCAAATAAAGTGTTTTTTTCAGTAAAAAATACGCTGAGACGTGGAAACAAAATGGCGACGCCTTGGAGTTTGGTTGAACTTCAAACGTTAATTGATTTGCATTTTATTAATATTTTTTTTCGAGATATTTCTTAATTTTCCGCTAGAGTATCCTGGGTCTTCATCCGACGTTTCCGCTTCCGTTTCGTCTGCCGCTCGGTCATGTCGAATGGCCTCAAGCAGAACAGCTGATCGTACAAAAAAAAAATAATTTAACAACAATTATTAAGTTTTTTCACTCTAACTTCATCACCACTTTAGTTATTCAGATTCAGGGGCGGACACAGGGGGGTCCTAGGAGTCCGGACCCCTCCATCATTGTAAAATACTCAAGTTGTTTAGCACTTACATGATCCTAAAGTCTGGGCTTAGCGATTTGCCTAGGTTGCACAGTAACATCCCTTAATCTTGTGTTTTTAGTATGATTCATCGGTCTCACTTAGAGTATATGAAGTACATCTTAGGACCTAGGACTATTATATACTGACCTTGTCGGATGAAAGCAGAGAGAAATCGTCTGGGGGGTTTGTGATGACGTAACGCTTGGCACAGGGGGTGCTGATTACTGAACTGTTGGAGTCTCTGAACCTGTACAGACCGATGCAGAGTATGCCGTATGTTCGCAGAGAGTAGGCAAACAGTTCTCCGTATTTTCTTCCGTCCTGCGTGTGAAAACATGTGTGTGCATGCGGCGTGTGTGTGTTTAATATATTTAATATGTCTAAATATTTAAAAAAAAATTTAGACGTACCCCAAACTGCGATAGCGGACCTTCGTACAGAGCTATCTGAGCCACCCGACACCTGTTGCGGTGATTAAGACTTTCGGGGGTCGAGTAGCCACCTCGCATGCCCACTCCTTCGGCCAGGATCTGCTCTAATTCGGGGGTGGCGCCACCCGTTATCAGAGTTCTTATGAGAGTAAGGGCGTTGTCGTTGAAGTACGTCTGGAGTGCGATACAAGCGGTCAATAAAATGGTTTAAAATTATTATAAGGAACTCAAACAACTTGATATTCAACGAAATATAAATACATTATACTCTAGTTGACCCAGCAAAGAAAAACGGTTAGTTGCGAATTTGTTTTAGAAATAAAAAGACGGAGGTGGAGAGATTATTTCCAGGACAGGATTCAGAGCGTAGTTGTGGTAACTATAAGCTATTAGGTTTTGGTCGGCACAAGCGTCTGTGTTTTTTAAGCATCTGGGCAACATAATTATAGTTATAGACTAATCAAGTAACATCCACGCTGTCTCTTTGAATCTATCCAGTAACCAACAGGTGAGCATCCACGTACATACACAAACACACAAACACATACATACATACATACATACATACATACATACATACATACATACATACATACATACATACATACATACATACATACATACATACATACATACATACATACATACATACATACATACATACATACATACATACATACATACATACATACATACATACATACATACATACATACATACATACATACATACATACATACATACATACATACATACATACATACATACATACATACATACATACATACATACATACATACATACATACATACATACATACATACATACATACATACATACATACATACATACATACATACATACATACATACATACATACATACATACATACATACATACATACATACATACATACATACATACATACATACATACATACATACATACATACATACATACATACATACATACATACATACATACATACATACATACATACATACATACATACATACATACATACATACATACATACATACATACATACATACATACATACATACATACATACATACATACATACATACATACATACATACATACATACATACATACATACATACATACATACATACATACATACATACATACATACATACATACATACATACATACATACATACATACATACATACATACATACATACATACATACATACATACATACATACATACATACATACATACATACATACATACATACATACATACATACATACATACATACATACATACATACATACATACATACATACATACATACATACATACATACATACATACATACATACATACATACATACATACATACATACATACATACATACATACATACATACATACATACATACATTCATACAAGAATACATTACATGTCACAATAACCAACTGGTAAGCTCCACACGCCTACTGCATAATCGCCTGCTTAGTACTAAAACATTTTCAAAAAAATTTTCTAAAATAAAATGGATAATTGTTGTAGGGGAGAATAAAATTACTCTTTAAATAATATAGCCACAAGAATCGAATTTAAATTAGAAATTTTAGACAACGTAAATAACAAATAATAACAACAAACGAAAGTTAAATGCCACTGGCGTTGATTAAATATTTTAAATTTTGAAAACTAAAAGTTTGAATAAAAGCCTTATGATCTATAAGGATGGGCTTAGTGAACGTTGACCTTAATAATCCACGTCATCAGCGTTCCAGACTGAGTGAGAGAGTGAGTGTGAGTGAGTGAGTGAGGCTGAGAAAATATATAAGTGGGTAATGAAAATTAAGTTAAAATCGTTAATTATATTTTAAGCCACGACAATATCTTATCGTGATTTATTTTTAAATTAGAGAACCGGCAAAAACGAAATTTTTGCTAATTCATTTTAAAATTTCGGATTTGTTGAGCCTAGTTGGAAAAAATTGTAAAATTAAAATTAAAGTATATTTTTTTAAGAAAATATTCAAAATTTCAAAATTCAATAAAATGCATTGTCATGAGGAGCGAGTCTATATTCCAAGTTTCAGCTTGATTGGATGACGAAAATGAAGGAAGCAAAAGCCTACGGCGAAATGGGATTATGTTAAAACTTCATTTGAAGAACAATCAGGTTGAAATTTTCAAGAACTTGGAACAATGTAAAAAACCCAAAATTTAAAAGCACTTCTTAAAAAAATTCTGGCAAAAAAAGAACAGGCCAGCCTCATCCCCCCCCTCCCCCCGGCCTCGATCCCTTATGGCACCGCTACTGGTTTCTGTCAGACGTGAACTCACAGTGCTCATCAGCGAATCGAGGACGCTGACAGCAAAGGCCGTGCCGCAAGCGAATGGTTGCGTCATGTACAGTTCAGTGTCAGGGTCGTCGTCGTCGTCCTGGTCAAGAAACTGGACGTTGGCGTCGTTACCTGGATTGGAATTGTACAGGTGTGGATGAGACTGATGGGGGGGGGGTATTTTAAAGAGTCAACAGGTGATATTAATAATAGAAATGTTACACTATTTCAAAAAACGTAAAACAAATTGTGTTAAATAGTACGATATAATATTAAATTCTAATCATTAAAAAACATATTATGGTTTTTATTTTATTAAATTCTTTAATTAAATGCAAACCCAGTTCGGTTATCATTGGAATGTCGTTTCCGGAAGAAACGCCTTTCTTGCTAACTTTCGGTCCGGGCAGCACCGAATGACTGCCGACAGTAGGCAAGAAGGCTGATTAATTGAAGCAATTTTCAAAAAAAATAAATAAAATTATTCGACATGTAACCAGTAACAAGTAAATAATTCCGAGAGCCCCCCCCCCCCGCCACGATCACACCGACGTTAAACAAGCCTCACCTACCTGGCCCCTCCTGCCCTGTGAGGTGCAGGAGGCCTACGGTGTCGTCGAAGGTCATTGCCTTGATGTTGAGGGAGCAGAGGATGGCTTCCTTATCTACGAGGTTGCTGTCTTCTCCCGTAGAGTTTCGGGCCGACAGAATGACGCACATGTCGCAGAGATTTATGTGCACGGCCCTTAAATTGGCTCGGTTCAGCGGGGAGCCCTGGGTCGTTGTGGGAAGAGAAACAAGAAAAAAAGGTTAATGAAAACTGAAGGGATGTGTTAAAAGATGAAGTGTAAATGTGTAAATTCAATTAAATGCAGAAACAAGCATTTAGACATTTGTTATCCACTTTTATCCAGAAAATTAAAAAAATATGCGTATAATAATATTAAGAATGTATATATAACAATTTTATTCTAATTTTATTAAAAAACATATGTCTAATCAGTTAATAAAAAGCAATGAATCGATAAATGATGATCATTTTCACCCCTAAGATGCTGATCTTAGGAAAACTACAGATGCTCTTCCACTCTTTCTTGATGTATTCCTTATCTCCCACGATGACCACGTGTTTCAGTTCGCTCTCCTCGAAGTTGCTCGCCCTCAGGGGCATGATGAGGTTCCGAAGCCCTATGACCGCCGAGTGGGCGTCGGCGAACAGGCAGACAACTACGTGATTGCTGAGTACCGTCATGGCAGCCTGATCTCTCGTCTGTGTTTAAGGTTTAAAAGAGAGAGAGGTGGGTGGTTAAGTGGTTATTGATTTTGTAATATTCGATTTGTGGAAAGAAAAACACGTTTTTGACTCTCGATGAATTTACTGGTTTTTTTAAATTAATGCTAAACAAATAAACAATTATGAATTAACAGAATGATTGATTTATGTAATAAATAAATTGTTGGATTAATAATAGAGAGATGGAACAGTTGAACAAATGAATAATTCATAAATGTATGAAATGATTGATGAGTAGATGAAATGATTTTTAAATGTATAAAATAATGGATAAATGTATGAAATTATTGTTAAATGTATACAAAATGGTTAAATGTATGAAATTATTGATAAATGTATAAAATTATTGATAAATGTATGAAATTATTAATAAATGTATAAAATTATTGATAAATGTATAAAATTATTGATAAATGTATGAAATGATTAATAAAAAGATGAAATGATTGATAAATGAATTAAATGATTGATAAAAAGATGAAATGATTGATAAAAAGATGAAATGATTGATAAATGTATTCAATGAATGTCAATGATTGATACATGTAGGAAAGGATTGATAGATGAACGTTATGATTGATAGACCACTATTGACAGACCGATTATAATTACATTTGACTTAATGAATGAGTCATTCATCAAATGAGACAAAGTCTACCACAACAAAAAATGATCAGACACGATCCCGTTTTATAAGCTTGAACAGAACAAGATTACCAGGTGCGCGCGGCGTTTACTAACGATTATGGAAGTTGACATTTGCTGAGGTGGAGTCCAGTGGAACATTCCGGTGGAGTCGAACCTACGACATTCAATCGAGGTGTCGAAGTTTTGCCTGTCGAACCTGGCCTGGAGTTGGATCAAGTCCTTGGCTGGAAGGTCAAGAGAGGTCGAGAAGGAACTGTCCAGCTGTGCTGCCGACGATCTGAAGGATGGATGGATAGATGGATGGATAGATGGATGAATGGATGGATGAAGGTCAGGTCAGACAAGCGGACGAAGAGCATGTGGGAATGGGTGGAGAAGTTGAATGGATAGAATGGTTTTATGCATTGTGGATAAATGGCTGAATGCATTGATGGATAATTAAGTGTATGCATTGATGGATAAATAAATGTATGCATTGATGGATAAATAAATGTATACATTGATGGAAAAATGGTTGTAGACATTGGTGGATAAATGGTTCGTTTTATGCATTAATGGATGAATGGTTTTATGCACTGATGGATATATGGGTTTATGCATTGACGTGCAACTGGTGTTATGCATTAATGAATCGATGGTTGTATGTATTGATGGATGACTGGTGTTACACATTGATGGATAAATAAATGGTTTCATACATTGATGCACCACCATTAAATAGCAGAAAAAGAACTTTTTAAAAAAAACTTACCTCTTGACTTGATTGTCTTTGAAAAGGTCGTGGAAAATGTGGCTCGTGTTATGGAAATTTGAACTTCAAAACATGGAAATAATTTTTTTTTAAATATTTTAAATTGTTTGTCAAAACGTAAACATTCATTCAAGTAACCACCAAAGATATTTAGCAATAATCTTATCCCGATAGAATATCGCGGCAATTAATAGGGCCAGAGAAATAACGGCAGGTCCAAGTTTCATCATGGACATTCATCATTCCACCCCCATTCATTCATCACCTGTCTATTTATAATCCAAGTTTCGGGTATTTCAATGAAAAATTTAGTTTTTTTTGGAAGTTTTTTCAATTTTTTTTGCATTTTATTGACACCGCCCATAGATCGATCAGTGTTGTTTATGGGGTCGGGTGGGGTCGGGATGGGTCAAGATTTTTTAACTATTAGTGGGCTGAGTAAAACCGCATTAAATTCTTCTCAATTAAACCAATTAACTGGTCAGATCTTCAACAGAATTGTGCATTTTATATCAAAAATAATTTATATTTTGTGTTTAGCTATTTACAGTCAGTTGGAGCAGTTGGTTGAAATGGTTGGAATGGCTGGTTGGTTGGAATGGGTCAAGATTTGTCTGCTTGCTATGGATTACGTTAGCCTGAGTCAATAAATTGGGTCGGGTCACAGAATACTGACCCTTTGGACATCTTTAGTATACTCGCGTGCCACCACCAATCTGTCTGTATAATTTATTCCACTTGAAGCACTCACTTTTTTCTTTCATCCATTCACTTCTGGTCATTTCATACGACACTTTTCCTACGGGGACATTTATCATTCCACCCCCATTCATTCATCACCTGTCTATTTATAACTCCACGAATTTATTTATCTATTCGTCTTTCCCCCGCCCCCGCATGTTTATCACCTGGAAGGTGACACTTTTCCAGTTTTTCTTGAACCCGATGGCGACTTTTTCTTCCCTTCGAGACGCAAGAAAGGAATCTGAGCTGTCAGTGATGATGATGATGTTGTTGTTTCAATGATGATGATGATGTTTCAGTGATGATGATGATGATGTTGTGGTTTCAATGATGATGATGATGATGATGTAGTCTTAGTGATGGTGATGATGATGTTGTTTCAGTGATGGTGATGATGATGTAGTCTTAGTGATGGTGATGATGATGTTGTTTCAGTGATGGTGATGATGATGTTGTGTTAGTGATGATGATGATGTTGTATCAGTGATGATGATAGCGATTCGATAACGTTGACAATACAAATAGTATGGTAGTCATAGTAGTTGTGCTAACGAAATTTAAAGCGTGATAGTGGCGATTATGATGATAATAATGATGGGGATGATAATGATGAGGATGGGGATTTCAGTAACGATAATGATGAGAAGATGCATCGATAGAAAAACATTTTTTTAGGAAAAAGAAAGAAAGAAAAAAAGAATGAAGATAAGAACGAGTGTTTGATGAGAAGATTTGTTCTCACCGCGATCCAGGACTGACGACTTGTCAGAATTTCTCGAGAGGAAACTCATCTTTGGAAAGCCTGGAAGCGATTTATTGTGCGTTCTTGTCATCCGTTGTGCGTATTAATTCTATTTGTATTTCATCTTATTTTTTACCGAACAATTTATTTTGCTTTTGTTTTTTAATTTGGCCACACGTTATCATCGTCTTTGAAAAATAAAAAAGAATGATGATGATGATGGTGATGATGATGATGATGGTGGTGGTGATGATGGTGGTGATGATGGCGATGATGGTGGTGATGGTGATGATGATGATGATGATAGTGGTGGTGGTGATGATGATGGTGGTGGTGGTGATGATGGTGATGACACTGATGACGACGATGATGATGACGACGACGACGAAGATGATGACGAGGATGATAATGATGATAATAATACAATAAGATTTAACCACCAACACATGAATAATAATCCACTGGAATAAATTATTATGCAAGACAACATTAATAAACGTCACGGAAGAAATTGTAACTTTAAAATGTCAACCAGTACAGACTGGCTCAATCAATCAATCAATCAATCAATCAATCAATCAATCAATCAATCAATCAATCAATCAATCAATCAATCAATCAATCAATCAATCAATCAATCAATCAATCAATCAATCAATCAATCAATCAATCAATCAATCAATCAATCAATCAATCAATCAATCAATCAATCAATCAATCAATCAATCAATCAATCAATCAATCAATCAATCAATCAATCAATCAATCAATCAATCAATCAATCAATCCACGAATCGTGCAGAGACGTCAACTAAAGGGGGAATCGTACCATTTTGATGTCCACCCCTGGACATCAAAATGGGACAATTCCGGGGGTCCTTAAAACACCCCACTCCCCATATGACGTCGGTGAACTTGCGTCATGATGACTAACTGAAAATGATACGCCAATGGTGCACTTTGGAATGCAAATTATGCTGCTGTTACGAAGTTAACTTTTCTTGTAAGCAAGTCATTCGAGTTACCCGTTTTCCCGGTAAAGTTTAAAAGTAAAAAAATGGCCCGTTAAGATGTAAATATATAGAAACTGAAACCAATTTAAAGATCGGCAAAAAATTAAAATTTTCGGAGATATACCTGACGATTTGCACCTGCACTTTTTAACCACTTTGATATCCAATACGTCTCCGTGACAGGATTTGCAGTAGAACAACGCCCTGTAAACGTGGAAGTACTAGATTTATTAGTAGTAGCAGCAGCAGCAGCAGCAGTAGCAGTAGCATTACCATTAGCGTAAATATTAGCAGTAGTCGAAACTTTAGCAGAAGCTATAGCTGTAGCAGTAGCAGTAGCCGTAGCAGTAGCACAAGCAGCATCAGTGGCAGTAGCAGAAGCAGTAAGAGTAGCATTAGCATTAACAGTAGCAGTACATTAGCATAAACAGTAGCAGTATATTAGCATAAACATTAATGACATTAGAAGTAATATTAGTAGTGTTGATAGTAGCTTTTTGTTATTGTATCACTGGATGTAAGTATTATATTGTTAAGATTCGCAATTATACCTTTTGACGTCATCGGCTGATTCGGCAAAAAAGAAACCTTGAGTGGTTTGATCGACCCTGACATTGGGGCCTGGGTTGATGCAGATTGTGTTGTCGTGCGTCTCTTGACTGCCTCTCGATTCTACAGCTATTAAAAGCAGCTTCAGTCTGAGAAAGCACAACCTGTTGGTCAATCAATCAATCAATCAATCAATCAATCAATCAATCAATCAATCAATCAATCAATCAATCAATCAATCAATCAATCAATCAATCAATCAATCAATCAATCAATCAATCAATCAATCAATCAATCAATCAATCAATCAATCAATCAATCAATCAATCAATCAATCAATCAATCAATCAATCAATCAATCAATCAATCAATCAATCAATCAATCAATCAATCAATCAATCAATCAATCAATCAATCAATCAATCAATCAATCAATCAATCAATCAATCAATCAATCAATCAATCAATCAATCAATCAATCAATCAATCAATCAATCAATCAATCAATCAATCAATCAATCAATCAATCAATCAATCAATCAATCAATCAATCAATCAATCAATCAATCAATCAATCAATCAATCAATCAATCAATCAATCAATCAATCAATCAATCAATCAATCAATCAATCAATCAATCAATCAATCAATCAATCAATCAATCAATCAATCAATCAATCAATCAATCAATCAATCAATCAATCAATCAATCAATCAATCAATCAATCAATCAATCAATCAATCAATCAATCAATCAATCAATCAATCAATCAATCAATCAATCAATCAATCAATCAATCAATCAATCAATCAATCAATCAATCAATCAATCAATCAATCAATCAATCAATCAATCAATCAATCAATCAATCAATCAATCAATCAATCAATCAATCAATCAATCAATCAATCAATCAATCAATCAATCAATCAATCAATCAATCAATCAATCAATCAATCAATCAATCAATCAATCGATCAGTCAATTGTCTTTTCAGCCGGCTCACACATCAATGACATCAGTTTGAATTACTCTGCGGCTTCTGGAAAGGTCATGCCGTGAAAAGATGGTGAGAGGTACTCCGTGTACATCTCCATGCCGGTGCCCCTCATGTAGTCATTCTGCCACTGTGGCATATCTGGAGACTGAAGATGCATGAGGTTGGAAAGAAATAAAAACTATTTGAGAGCATGATTTTTAAATTTAAACAAAAAAAAACTAATGATGCCTTAAACTAACAAAAATATCATAAATAAAGCATAAAGTATCGAACACTTAAAAAGCTTTGATAACTAATTCATCAATTGAAACTACAGCCGGACCATCGACCAACAGTAAACACCAACGACAAAACTAACTACAACAGCTACAAGCAGAAGCTGTCGACAGCTACTTCAACAAAGCAGCTAGCTAGCTAGCTAGCTAGCTAGCTACTACATTTCACGATACCTTTGCTGCTACACGACTCTGCAAAACGTTGCAACGGTGATGAGGCCGGTGCAAAGGTGTAGCAAAACGCGATCTGAATAAACGAGACATTGACAAAGAAAACGCAGGTGTCACGTGCTGAATTCGGTCCCTAACGTCTCTTTCCATGTTCCACCTACTGGCACCTACCCACGCAAACTGTGCGGTTTACCTGGGGCGGGAGGAGCGAGGGAGAAGGTGGCATCTCGCCTCAAGACATTTTGGAACGCTCAATCAATCAAGTGTTTTAGTTAGAACGGGAATGCTCTAGTTAGAACGGGAGTTTTGATGATTGAAGTGATATCATGTTTTTTCCAGACAGAGCAGACTCTATTGTTTTTATTGTGTTTTTAAAATTATAGTTATAATTATGAATAATATAATTACAAATTGTTGATGCGTGGGAGTCAAATTTTTTAAATCAAGTTTTTGTTTTAATTAGTAAAGGTAAAACAGGAGAGAAGGTGTTCTCGTTTACATAGTCTGCCATTAGACCTCCTAGAGAGGGGGAGGGGTCAGTGATTAGTCTCCACTGGCGCCACCAATGCCCGTATAGGTGTGAGCGAGTAGACGCCTGCCGGTTGATCTGTGAATCGGGCCCGCAAGTAAAAACAAGTTAGATTAAAAAATTGTCCTGAAGTTCTTTCTAAAAAATAAAGTGCTACTAGACAGTCTAATAAGTAATTTTGAAATATGAAACAAGAAGAAAAAAAGATTTTTGTTTTTGTTTTTACACTGAAAGCAATTAATTTTTTTTGAGTTGTTTTTCATGTTATAAAGACCGCTCGCACAAAAACATCGTTCACAGCAAAAAACTTGTTCATGAAGAGTGAAAAATGTTTTCAGCTTTTTCAACCGAAAAAGCTGAAAAAGACAGAACATTACTCTGTATTTTGTACGGCTGTAAAAATTTGCAATTCATAAAAGCTTTGTTCAGCTTCTTCTTCTTCTTCTTCTTCTTTTTTTGGAAAAACGCGAATTGTGATGTACTGCATAAACAGCTGGCTGAAGAAGCAAAACTGGATTTTAAGCAGAACAAGGTTTTAAGCGATGCATGAACACCGCGAACATCGCCGAGAGACAAGCGTGTTTACAAGCGCAAAGATTCGTGATTATTCCTTCGGTTCTGGCTAAACCCGATGAATAATTTAGCCGGAAACCGGTTCTGAGCCTGGGTTGAAAAAAAGAAAAACGGGTTGCGTCGAAGTTGTATCCTGGAGGAAGATGACGAAGTTTGACTTTCGTCGAAAGTCAAAGTTCAACATGATGGAGGTTCAGGGGAGTAAATGATTTTTCGATGTAATCACGACAAATTATTATATCTTACAATGATTTCTCTTTCCAATAAACCCACAAGCAGTACAACACACTGTACAAACTGTACAAGATATCTTTGGAAGCAGTACAACACACTGTACAAACTGTACAAGATATCTTTGGAAGCAGTACAACACACTGTACAAACTGTACAAGATATCTTTGGAAGCAGTACAACCCACTGTACAAGATATTCTTGCAATCAGTACAAGATACTGTACAAGATATTCTTGCAATCAGTACAACACACTGTACAATTAGTACTCTTAACGCGGAAGGAGTGGCTTTCTCCTACCTTTTCATCTTCACTAAGAGGTCTGATTTTCACCACGTATGTAAACATCAAAAGCAATAAGCAGTGTATGAATAAGATATATATACATAATTACGTAGCCCGCGCAAATGTCTCAATAACATTAATTACATTCAACATCAGCCGTTATCGGCTGAAAAACAACAATAGCGGCTAATTGATTGATTATTGTTTACGCTGACATTACGACAACATTGACCTCTAAAAAGCAACAACAAAATAATGTGTTTTTTTTGTCATTTTAGCATTCGCTCACTTACCACTTTGTCCTGTTTGTAAACAAGTTAAAAGAAAAGATAGCAAACAAAACAAATGAATGAGTTATTTGAAAAATGTAATTTAAATTTTTAATAAAATGTATTATTACAAATGTGCAAAGATTTATCATTAAAAAAAAAGTTTAAAAAAAGTTTTTTTATGTTTCAGTCGAAAAAACATAGTTAAAAAATCATTTTGAGAACGTCATGTACCTAAATTTCATTCAGACCAGGAAAACTACAAACAAACAAACTAACAAACAAACTAACAAACAAACAAGCAAAATTACATACATACATATATTCATATACATACATCAGGGTTGTCCACGGGTCGGGTTGGATGGGCAGATTTTGACCCATGGACAACCCTAACATACATACGTGTATACATATATGCACACAAATAAACAAACACCATTTCAAAAAAATTTGCCAACAGCAAACACATTAAAAACAGCAAAACCATTATCGACAGCAAAATAATTAGCAGCAACAACATTTAAGACAACAAATGGTGCCAGAGGGACCACGTTTACGCGAATTTGCACGGCTTTACTGTCCAATTTTTAACTCGTTAAAATCCTCCGATGCGTAATAATTGTAAAACGTCATCGTGGAAGGAACGTCAAAGCTCGATCTGTAGTTGTTCGCCTTTCCACGGAAAAGCTCACTACGGATAAGGAGGATGATCACGTGCTGGTTAATAACGCTCTGCTTGTGGAAAATTACTCAATTCACAAGTGGCACTCCTGCAATGGAGACAAGTGCCCCCTCTTTGGAAATTCTCAGAAGCCCGATTTCTTATCAACGCGTGTTTTCTCGTCACACATTTCTCCCCCGTTCGTGACCAAGACCAAACATCTCCAATCTTTGACCATTCTTTCCAGTCAGTGGTGACGTCATCTCTTACTTTGTTTCCACTTCTCTACACTATTTTATTTTCTTTTCTTTTATGCATTTTCTGTCTGTCGGGCTGCTCTGCTCTCTCTCTCTCTCTTTCTCTCTCTCTCTCTCTCTCTCTCTCTCTCTCTCTCTCTCTCTCTCTCTCTCTCTCTCTCTCTTCCTCTTCTTTTTTTCTTTTCTTTTTTTTCCTCTCTCTTTTTTATCTCTTTTTTATTTTGCATTTTTTAATTTTGTTTACTTCGTTTTGTTTTCATTTCTTTTTTTACTAGTTTTTCTTCTTCTTTTTTTCTTTTTCCCTTTCTTCCAAATAAGCCCAAAGGATCGAGGGTGTCGGTGTTTATGAGACCGACTCGTCCGAATCGCGTGAGAAGCAAAGATATTTCAGGACTTAAGAAGAAAAAACTGTACGAGCCATGAACCGTGCCACGTGCGCGTGATGCTCATCGAATGGAGAGAAAAAAACAAAACAAAAAACAAAAACAACTTATCCAATCCGGTCGGTCGATAAAATGTGTAAAAGTAAAATGCTGCTTAAAATCTGCCAGTAAATACATCTCTAATGTATTTTTAGTATAAGGATTTAATTATAATATTATAATGTTTTCAACGACATATTTAACAGTTTTTTTTAAATAATTAGTTAAAAAATCATGGAGCAAAATTTCACTTTTTTCCACTTTCATCATCAACATAAAAATCATCATTCCAGCTATTCCAGCTCTCCTCTAGTAAAAGTGCCTAAGATATTAATCTCTTACCAATTTGTAGGATCGCATAGTAAACAGATTGGCCAGCAGTGTGGAGAATCCTGGCGCCAGACAGCTCTGAGCGATGAACCCCAGCTTCAACTCGGCCAGGCACACGGCATCGTCTCCCCTCTTCCAGTCCCAGCTGGGAATGTTGAGAAGGTAGGACTGTTGAGAAGAGGAAATATATAAGGATTTGATAAACTACATATATAAAGTAACAACAGTTATGGCTAAATTCTAGTAATGAACTATAATTTAACTAAATCTCAGCTCCAATTTTAACGAATCTTTTATCATTTGGTTTTTAAATGTTTCTTTTAATCCGTTTAACCATTTGTAACAATCTAATTTTGAAATTCGTTTTATCTAATGAAATCAATTCTCAGTTTTGTCCACTCCAGTTCTATCCATTTCAGTTTTGTCCACTCCAGTTCTATCCATCTCAGTTTTGTCCACTCCAGTTCTATCCATTTCAGTTTTGTACATTTCAATCTTACCCACTTAAATTCTACTCAACTTAGTTTCACCTGTCCTTAAGCTATCTTCCATATTATTATAAATTATTTTATGCCAATTTATCAAATGATTTATATGTTAATTTCCAGTGTTTTTCCATTCTAATTTTTTCATCACCTACATTCTTTTTCTCACCATATCCCTTTCTCTTGATCACACCCATCCCGCTCACCTTAGATTCCCACCTTTCCTCTCACTGTTGAAATATTTACTAAAAATTATATTTAACACATAAAATACAAAATATTTTTTTATTTTTTTAAACATTTGAAATTTCGAAAAATTTAAAATTTTGTAGCAGAAAACTTTTATTATTGAGACTTTCAGATGAAGCCCTGATCCATCAGGTTAGATTTATAAAATTACACTTTCCTCCCCCCCCATTGAACGAACCTTATTATGGTACTGAAGCAGCTGAATGATGACCTTGATGTCGTCGTGGTAATTCTTAATGGAAATGACCCTCAGGATGTTGGCGGCATCTTCTGCGTCAGGATCCTCGCAGTACTTGTTGGCAAGGACCAGACAAGCGTCGGCCTCTTTAATCTTTTGAAACAAAAAAATATCTTTTTAAAAAGTGTTTAAGTTTAATTTATATATATATATATATATATATATATATATATATATATATATATATATATATATATATATATATATATATATACATGTATACATAGTTTGAAAAATGTTTATAAAATTATTTGTATTAAAATAAAAAACAAGTAAATTAAAAACGAATTTTTAAAACCAATGCTCTTATATGTAATTAAAACGCAAATTTTGCAATCAATTTTTTCTTATATTACTCTTTTATTTTATGTTAAAGTCGAATTATCTTAATTATATCGAAATTAATTAAAATTATCTAAATTAATTGACTTATTGTAAAACTAATAATTGAATATTGCATTGTCTTCTATTTTGAGCATGTATGCAAAATTTGAAAATATCTATCATCAGGAAGTGACTCAAAAATTGATTGCAAGATTTGAAACAGACAGAGAAACAAACAGACAGACAGAGAAACAGAGACGACGAGTTAATAAAAGCATTGGTAATAATAATAAAAATATCATCAAAAAGCATCGAATTTAAATATCTCAACTATTTTCATGAAAATTTCGTACACGCTTGAGAATCGCGGTCAGTGAGTGTGGTTCGTGTTAACTTGGTAAAATAGTCTGCCAGTTGGTTAGCGTTTTGTGGTCAAGAAACCCCTCAAGAAAACCCTCAAGAAAACCCTCAAGAAAACCCTCAAGAAACCCCTCGATAAAATCCTCAAGAAAATTAACTAAATTAATTGACTTATTGTAAAACTAATAATTGAATATTGCATTGTCTTCTATCTTGAGCATGTATGCAAAATTTGAAAAAAATCTATCATCAGGAAGTGACTCAAAAATTGATTGCAAGATTTGAAACAGACAGAGAAACAGACAGACAGAGAAACAGACAGACAGAGAAACAGACAGACAGAGAAACAGACAGACAGAGAAACAGAGCCGACGAGTTAATAAAAGCATTGGTAATAATCAACGTTTTGCATATTTTAAAAAAGAAAAGTTTAAAAAGATTTTTTTAAGGACTCAAACATCTTTGCATGTCTTTCGATCTACCAAGCACGTCGTCAGCAGCCGGTGAACTTTGAACTACTGCTAGATCGAGAAACGTCAGTGTCATTGAGTCATTGCTGTCTTTCGTTTTGATCAGAAACGATAGGTGCACCGTTGTGTATGCGTGTCTGTGTCTACTGTGCGTGTGAAATGAAATAAAAACAGAAAGAGATTAGAGAGGAAGGAGAGATGCAGTTAGAGAAAAGGTCATCAGTAGAAAAAATAAAAAAATAAAAAAAAATAAAAAAAGAAGAAAGAGAGGGAGAAAGGAAGGTGGAAAGAAAAAAGAAAGGGAAAAAGAGAAAAAAGGGAGAGAGAGGGAGTTGAAAGCTGCGTGTGGGCGGATGCAAAGTGACAGATTAAATGTGTGGAAGAGTGATCGCAAGAGTGAATGAGTGGAAAGAAAAACAAAAAAAAGAGTGAGCCCGGAAGCGGAAGTGAATGTACAATCTATATTGGGCCTCTTGACGTGCACGCAAGAGCCTGAAAGCATTTGGATTGTATTCGCTCCGATACCAATTCAGTTGGATTGTATTCGCTCCAATACCAACTCAGTACTCGTTGGTGTACGTGGTGCGATACTTCAATACTGTTTCATCGCCAGTTTTATATTGGTAAACATATTTTATTAATTTATTTTTTAATTTATTTAAGCGTTTATTTTAACCTGCTTTATTGTTTGTTTGTTTGTTTGTCTGTCTGTTTTGTTGTCTGTTTTGTTGTCTGCTTGTTTGTTTGTTTGTTTTCAGTGAGTATGGAAAACGTGGTGCTTAAAATGTTTTTAAGTTTTTTTATTTTTTTTTATAAGATTTACTCTCTCGTAATATATATATATTAATATTAGGTTTAAGTAATGTAACACTGGTGAATATGTCTGTAATAAATTTTTTACTAAGCAAACACTTTTGTTGTTCATATATTCTGTGAATAATTTTATTTGCAAAAAAAATATCTATCACAAAACGATCTAATATCAATATTTATTATTTATTTCAAATTCATATTTATTTCAAATTCATATTTATTTCAAATTCATATTTATTTCAAATTCATATTTATTTCAAATTCATATTTATTTCAAATTCATATTTATTTCAAATTCATATTTACTTCAAATTTATATTTATTTCAAATTCATATTTATTTCAAATTCATATTTATTTCAAATTCATATTTATTTCAAATTCATATTTATTTCAAATTCATATTTATTTCAAATTCATATTTATTTCAAAACTAAACAAAAATGGTTACTTGGATGCGTTAGATGTTTTTACAGGTTTTGTTAATACAAAGCCTTAACGTTAACACGTGTATAGGTGTTTTACAAAAATGCTTGATTGGTCTACAAATTAGAACAATATACTCCATGAATTAGTTTTTTTTCCAAGATTTTTGTAAGTATGAACTAAATAACCACTGACGCTACGATAGTTTGTTAAATCAATTAATTTACAAATGTGATATATTCACTATTCAGTAATAAAACATTTGGCCCAAATTAGTATTTTATTGTTATATCAATAAATACTTAATTCTTACTATCTATTCCCGTCTATTCTGTTAATTTTTAATGCATGTACGATTGACAGGCCATAACATATAACAGCTGAACTGAAATACACTAACCAATTTCACACACACACAAAAACAATCACTATACGTTAATGATAATCAAGTTTTTGATTATTTCAATTTTTATTTCTATGACTGGTAACATCAATATGACCATATTTGGCAGTGCGATTTGTGTTCGTTAGAGATGAGTAAGTAGAATTAAAAATGAAGTATAGAAGAATAAGACAAATGAACACATAAATTTACATTTTTCAACTTAAAAAAAAAGATTTACACAAATAAATAACATATTATTCCTAAAAATTTAATTTGGAAAAACATTTTTACTGTTTTGTACTTAATATTCTTATGAAATTAAATAATTGTTTTTCAATTCGTCCCAAAATTTATTTCGATAGATAAAACATATTTATTTAAAAATTTATATAAAATTATTTTAATTATTTTTTATTATTCTCTATTTTTATTCATTTTTTTGTCTTTTTATTTAGATTTGGTCACATTCGTGGTCACGTTTGATCACAGAAAATTCTTCTGCTTTTATTTAGTTTCAAATTCGAAGCGACGTTCCGTGATAGCAGAAAATGAGCTTATATTTTCTCTCAGATTTTTTTCTATAAAAACATCTTGTTTTTTTCCATATTTTTAATCTCGTTATTTTTCATTCTGTTAGTTATTTGTAATCATTTCACCAGTCCTGGGGCTATGTATGTATGTATGTATGTATGTATGTATGTATTTATGTATGTATGTATGTATGTATGTATGTATGTATGTATGTATGTATGTATGTATGTATGTATGTATGTATGTATGTATGTATGTATGTATGTATGTATGTATGTATGTATGTATGTATGTATGTATGTATGTATGTATGTATGTATGTATGTATGTATGTATGTATGTATGTATGTATGTATGTATGTATGTATGTATGTATGTATGTATGTATGTATGTATGTATGTATGTATGTATGTATGTATGTATGTATGTATGTATGTATGTATGTATGTATGTATGTATGTATGTATGTATGTATGTATGTATGTATGTATGTATGTGTGTCTGTATGTATGTATGTAAGCTGCAGCCTGCAATTTGTTGATGCATGTAAACTCTTGAATACAAAAATTTACTTCCATGTCTTCAATGTATGCATGTATGCATGTATGCATGTATGCATGTATGCATGTATGCATGTATGTATGTATGTATGTATGTATGTATGTATGTATGTATGTATGTATGTATGTATGTATGTATGTATGTATGTATGTATGTATGTATGTATGTATGTATGTATGTATGTATGTATGTATGTATGTATGTATGTATGTATGTATGTGTGTCTGTATGTATGTATGTAAGCTGCAGCCTGCAATTTGTTGATGCATGTAAACTCTTGAATACAAAAATTTACTTCCATGTCTTCAATGGCTCTATTTTGTTTCGATCCGGATGTAGGTATGGATGAGTATTAAAAAGATTAGTAGCATATTTTTGCTAAATGCACAAATTACAGTAACAACACGTATGAACATGAAATGAAAACAAATGTAAACATAAACAATATTTTATATTAGATACTCCCTCAATTTCTTTTTCTTTTCATAAAACGGCTCGTCCATAACGGACCTTTAACGATATCTCCATGGCAACGAACAGTCAACAGCGGTGAGACGAGTTGTTTATGTTTTGCTCGTGAATTCGTGAAGAATGAAAAGAATGAAAAGTCTCTGCGTAGAAGCTTTTTTATTGCTTTTCTTATTCGTAATGAAAGATAGTTTAAATTATCTACGTTTCGTGCGTAAAACACCATTGCAATCTGCATAATACAAGTTAAGGAAAAAACGAGTTTTTCAACACATACTTTTGCGATATTCAAAATAACGATCGTAACATAAATAAATAAATAAATAAATCGTGACGTCATGAATGTTACGCGATCTTCAGATGAATCATGTGCTCGTTTTGCTGTTTCTATAAATTGAGTGTATTTGTTTATTAACATATGTGGAATTCAATTGAATTATGTATTGCCATTCAATATAAAGCTATGCTGAAAGTTTCAGCTTCCTAGCTAGTCAAAAAACTGGTTAAATGTTTTACTTGCTAGATTTGCGTACAGAGAAAGACACAAACAAACAAACAAACATAGAAACAAACAAACAAACAAACAAACAAACAAACAAACAAACAAACAAACAAACAAACAAACAAACAAACACACACACACACAAACAAACAAACAGGGATTGCAAGTTGAATACAAGTATGTAAAAAAGCAAAACATTCTTTAAAATAAACCCTGTAAGTATAATCTGATTGCACCAGTAGTTTTTTTTACAATACAATCTAATGAAGATATTATAATGAAGCTTTGAATTTTGAGGAAAAAAACCACAATAGCAAAATTGTATATTTAATAATTAAACAAGTGAGCCATTAAAAACAAAGTTTTTGTTCACAAATCCTTTATATTTTTGGATTTGCCGGTGAAATTAGTATAAAGGATTTTTAAAAGGTTAACATCCTTACGTTGACCCGGTGAAGGTCATTGGCATCCATGACAGTTCCCTGGAAGAATTCCACCTGCGTAAAATGTCTCTTGAATAGACCTTCCAACTCCAAATCAGGTTCTTTTCTGTTTAAAAGTTAACAAATATTTGTCTACATCATAAATAAATTTTTTTTTCTCATTTTTCACTAGCAAGGTCATATTAGCATAAACAAATATATTAGTTAATCAACTTTCTCGGTAATATTTTGCATTAAGCTGTAATGAAACTAATTTTTACTCTCTCCAGCACTTTACAAAACTATGAGACAATAATGCATTTACGTTTAATAAAATGTGAGCTATGCACCTAGGAGTGCAGTTTATTGCAATAGGGATCACAGTCTAGTTCAGCCTAGAAAAGGCAGTTGAATATTTTTCAAAAACACATTTGAATGCAACTTATAAATATCATAAATTAAACTGTTGAATTCAAGTTCCAGCTGAAAAACGCATATTTAAATCTAAATTTAACTTTTAAATTCGATGTTTAACTCAAACTTAACTCGAAACTACAATTAAAAGTTAAATCACGAGCCTGTTCATTATGACCAGCTCTACGTCGACATCCTCTCTGTCCTTGTGCAGAAAGTCAGACATGAAGTTGGAGACAGATTCGTAGGTGATGTGGCCGCAGAGCACAATGTGCCTGGGAATGCGATCAAGTCCGGATGATTATGTTTATAAAAAATATTAAAACATAGCGAATTCAGGTTATTTGTCACTAAAATCATAATAATTTGTTATATAAATGAGTTTTTATATTAAGAAAAATAGCTTATGTCTTAATAAATTTGGGTCGACTTCTAATTGAAGTAGGATGGTGACTGAGTTTTGTGAAAGAAAAGATATTATCTGTAAGTTTTCATCTCTCAACATTGGCACTTAAAATATAAACGCGGATTGTTTAATTAAATGACAAAATGTTAAAGAGTTAATAAAATTTTTAATAAACAAAAAAATTGATTTAAAAACAGCTAATCTAGTAATTATCTACGTTTATATACCGACAACTGGTTATCTAAAATTATTCACTAACAAATAAAATCACTGTGATTTGCTAAGTATATGTTAATAATTTAATAAGATGCTAATACGATGTTAGTTAGATGCAAATAAAATGTTAATTGTTTGCTAATAAAATGCTAACTAGATAATATTAGAAAACTTGTATTGAGGTTAACTCAGCATCTATCTTTGTTAAGGATAATTGCATCCATCAACTGAAATCCCAATGGGGAAGTTATTGGAGATAGGATATTTAGGAGCATGTCCATCTATGTGTGTGTGCGTGCGTCTGTGTGTGGTGTGTAAGTATGTATGTGTGTGTGTGTGCGTGAGGTTTTGTAGTTTTTTTTTCAAGTTTTTGAAAATAACCAAAGCTATGGTTTGAGTCTTTAGAATTAAAAATTGAAAAATTTGAAAAAATTCAATGAAGATGATAAAAACAGGAACGGTTCTAAATGGAATAAAATTATATGAAAAATGGTTTTATCGTATAATTATAATTATAGAACAACGACGATGGATGGCACACATATAGTCAAAACTAGTTTGACTAAATATGTCACCCAAGGTCATCAACTTTCTTTAACCTTAAATGAACTTTATTCGAACATAGAACCACTCCTGGTGTAATTTATGCTAAGAGGAAATTGAAAATTGTATTTTGATGAAAATTTAGATTTCAAAATCGACGAAGATCGAAAAAATGTTTTTGAATATTTAATGAAATCAAAACCTCGATGAAAAACTAGCGAACAAACAAACAGTTTTGAGGAGAAAAAATTTTTAGAGAAAAAAATCAATAAAAACGGATTTTCATGCAAAATCCGTCAGACGGCAAAAAAATGGAAGACTGGATAAACAATTTCGAATTTGGAAAATATTCTACGCTATGAGAGAGAGAGAAAAACGAGAAAGATCTAAATTAGAACAAGAGAGAGATTGAGAAAAGATATTCGGGTATTACCGTCTCGAACAAACCTTTTACCGCCTTCTTTTTTGTACGAGCCGCCATACTTACTCCGGCTACCCAGGATGTCCGTGATTTTCGGAATGATGCTAGCAAACATGGCCTTCAGATCCGCAACGAAAATTAAGAAGTAAATAAAAAACAAATCGCGTAAGCTCGGAGAAAAAGTAAAATAAAATAAATAAATTTCCCCAAACACTGCGCACAGAGAAACAAAAGTGACGAAGAGTGTATCGCCATCGGCTAAGGGAATGTCGCGGCTAGCTAACCGCGGCGCGCCGCGATACTTTTTCAAAACAAGTCGGTTACCTTTTTCCGTGTTCCTTCTTGTAGGAACCTCCGTATTTGCTCCTCGTTCCCAGGATATCCATAATCTCGGGTATAAAACTGGCAAACATGGCCTATTCGTGGTGTCAGCGTGTCGCAAACATGACGTAACAAAAAAAAACGAAATTCTTATTGTAATCCTTGTTAATGAGTCATCATAACTATGTAGTTCAGCAACTACAAAAACACTACACTTGAAGAACTACACTTGGGCTAATGGTAAAAACAAATCAACAGAAGTTGCGTTAGTACATCGGTGGAGCTTTTGGCATTTATACTGGTATATCGGATTCAATTCCTGCGGCACAGGACTTCCTAGTTCAACGAGTTGGCTTTAAACTGTTCGGGTCAACCCGGCCTTTCTTGCCAACTGTGATTGTCATATGAGCGTTCAGTGTTTTAACTGGAGCTAAAGCGAGTGAAAGGCAGGTCATTACGACCACGGTTGATTTTGTCGCAAGTGGTCTTGAAGTAAAACTTTATTAGGATTATAAAATTAATCGATGATCAAATTCATCTGAGTTAACTTTTAATTTTAAAAGCCACACACAAATTTTAAATCAAAACAAAGCAAACTACGCTCAAATGTTTAAGCTATTTTGATAAATAAAATGTCACACTCATTTGATTTAAACTAAACTAAAAGCAAAAAGTAACTTTATTTTGCATGCCAGAGACAGAGAGACCTGCAAGGAAGCCCATTTTTGGGGTTTTCTACAATCTACACTGAGGGTTTTTATCGTTAAATCTTATGCACTAGGGTTCGGGTTGTTCTATACAATGAAGGTTGTTAGCGTAGCAAAAACTTTCTCTCTTGTAAGACATTTGCAATACTTTTAAAGCAAAATTCTTTTATTCAATGCTTCAAAAACCCATAAAATGCATATTTTTTATCATGGTGGTAGGGGAGTGGTCCATCCTTTTTTCCAATAATATTCCCACTAGGACTATTCTAGGTATACGTCACAAAACTTCCCAACATGGTCTCTCTAAGCGAAAAATTTTTTTTCCACTCTAATATAAACTAAAAAAAAAGAAAAAAAGAAAACAAAAATAAAAATAAAAACAAAAAATAAAAATTAGATTAATAATTCAATGGAGACTACTTACCAAAGCACCGAGGATGAAAAAGACCATGAAAAAGCGACCAAGGGCCGTCTCGCAGTAGACGTCACCGTAGCCAACGGTGGACATGGTGACCAGGGTGAAGTAGACGCACTCCCAATAGGTTTTCGATTTGCTGTTAGTGAAGTTGTAGAACGGATCACCGGAGTTTTCAACCTTAAAGTCGTAGAGGCATAGTAATTGAGATAACAGCGTTTTGTGATTTGCTTAGCCGGTCGATTAGCTGGTTAGCTGAGTGTTTATTCTTAACCCATTTGGTGAGACAGTGATAGTACATTGGACAACATTGAGACAAGCAAAGGTTTTATTATAACAACTCACTGAGTTAAAGATGGCAAAAAATCAAACACTAGAAAAACTTCAGCTAAAATAGTAATAAAATGATGACTAGCTAACCAGATGAACAAATCCAGCACCTGTAAACCAGACACTGACCAGGGTGGACACGAGTTGGCAGAGTCGGATGCTGTTGGAGGTCTTGAGGATGTTGAGGTACTGGAGAACATCAGGGATTGTCATCAGCCTTAGTGCTCTTGTGAACCGAAGGCCTGAATGGGGTGGGGAAACAAAGACGGAATGAACGGTGACATGGAATAATAAGAGTGCGTTAGGAAAGTGAAGGAGGGATCCTAACGAAAAAAAGATTGATACCACTGTTGAGTGCCAAATAAAACTTTCAGTGGAGAAACTCAAAATTTGACGTGTTTTTATAAAACTTTTAGCTGTTCAAGATGAGCGATTTTTTGCGTAATATGAAAAAATAAAAGATTTTTATGGAGAGCACTTGAGAGTTGGAGGGAATGAAATAAAATTTTAATCTTGAATGTAAGTCCTTTTCTGTTTTATTTTCACGGCTGGTGGCAATAAAGTGGAATGAGCTCGTCAGCATCCTTCAGATGGGCCGAGTGGATTTTTATCTTGC
>OZ022239.1:48480117-48602617 GCA_963978895.1 Erpobdella octoculata | reverse complement strand
TAACAAATCTTTTGTAAATTCCAATTTCTCTCTGCAGCACGTCTCTTTAAACTTTTATTTTTCTTCTCGAACACTCAACTTTATAACACACTGTCTAGTTTCTCAAAATTCATGCACAAAATAATATTTACATTCTTACCAATCAAAATCAGGAAAAAGATATATATATATATATATATATATATATATATATATACATATAATTTCTAGATAAAAAAATTAGTAAATACGCACACACATACATATATATAAAAACACATATATATATACATATATATACATATATATATATATACATATACATATATATATGACTTATTGTTACGAAATATCCAATCCTAATAAAATGCACACATAATAAAATAAAATAAACAAATACTATGAAAAATACGTAAGATGAATTATCTTCATCTTACATATCCCCCTCTTCGAAAAAAGAAACGCGTCAGTGTTTCTTGATTACATCGTCACTCTCTTTACGACTAAGAAAGTCAGCACCGATGTTCTCCTTGCCTTTGAAATAGTTTCCTTTCAACTTATTCTCAATCTCTATCTCTCTGCGTGCTGTGTCAACAGGGCGGGCATCTCCGAAGATTGCCGAATTCAACTTTCCAACTTTCCCCATCCCTCCATGTTGGCTTCTAGGCAGAAGATTGAGCCTTGGTCTTTCTTTTGGCGGATTCAAAGCTTGAACTTTTGCCTCAACTTTATTTCCTACTTTTGAAATGGCAGACGTGTTTCTTTCCTTGCTTTGATACAGCTCCGAGTTAGCCGACGATTTTCCAAAATTTACCTGATCATTCCTCTGAGTGCTGTCGTAGTTGGAAGCGGATTTCTGTGGTTTCCGACCAAAGCGTTTTCCTGCCGCCATTGCATCAAAACCTCTTACCCCTTCAACATTTCCCAGCACGAGATCGCAAAGTAGGTTTTTCATGCAGACCACCTCTCTAGTTCCTCTGAACCAGTCTGTTTTGATTTTTACCACTGCTGTTGGAGCTACTCGAACTGTGCCGTCGATCAAAACACAGGGTCTTGTTCTTCCGGTCATCTGGCGCGGGTGCACTAATGATTCCTTTACTATTATGGAAGTACAGCCAGTGTCCCTCAAAACTTTTACCGGTTTTCTGTTCACAAACCCTCTGGTTAATTTAAATTTTTCTCCTGAGTGCAAACAGCCATCCGCAATGACAGGAAAAATGCATCCACACTTCAATTCCACCTCATCCATTTTTTCTTCCATCACCATGGCAGCGCATGCATTCACAACACCGGAATCCTTGCATGGTGCTGACGTAGTCGTCTCTTTCCGTGTTTGAAAAAGTACAGGAATACTAGGGCTACTCTGCCGACACTCTCTTGCCATGTGCCCCGTTTGATGACAGTTGTAGCAGCGAGGTTCAACCATTTTGGCGTCACTGACCGACTGACCCCGGTTCCAACCCATCCTGCTATTGCTGTCCAATTTTGCCAACCTCTTCTCTGGATGGGCTTGGCTGTACTTGTTTACCCAAAGGCACAGCTCATTGACATCTATGCTCTCTTTATCCAACAAATATTCGACCATTCCCGCCGGGCACTTTCCGAAAAACTGCTCTTTCAGAAACAAAAACAACAGATTTTGTTTGCCCGCGAGATCTACCCAGCGCCTGAGGTGGCTATCTAGCCGCACTAGATAATGTTCCCAGGTCTCCTCTGTTTCAGGCATTGACTCTCGAAACATTATGCGATAGTCTTCCGCTGACTTCCCAAAACGACGAAGGAGTGCCTCCTTTGCCGTTCTGTAGTCCTGCATCTGACTATCGCTAAGTTGGCCAAACACTTCCAAAGTCTTCGCACTAAGCAACGACCCTAGAAGCATTCCCCAATCCTTCTGAGGGTGACCATTGGCTTTTGCCAATGACTCAAATCTCAGCAAAAATGCGTCGATGTCATCACCTTCAGAAAACTTTGGATAAGGAATCTTTGTTGCCTCTACCTTTGGCTCTTTTTTCGTTAGGGCCTCTAATTCCAGCTTTTTCAATTCCAATTCATGCTGCCTCTGTCTCTCTGCCTCTTCACGTTCCCGTTCCCGCTCTTCTTTAGCTTCTTGAGTCTTCTTCTCTTCGTGTTCACGTTCCCGTTCCCGCTCTTCTTTAGCTTCTTGAGTCTTCTTCTCTTCGTGTTCACGTTCCCGTTCCCGCTCTTCCCGTTCTTGTTTTTTTTCTTCACGTTCTTCTAATCTCTTAACTCTTTCTTCATCCTTTAACTCTTTGACGTAATTCCTTAAATCTTCCCCGGAATAGCCTAGAGCCTGTCCCATCGCAATGAATTTCTCGTCAGACATCTTTCACGAAAGAAAAAAAAAATTCGGTCACTTGTGATCAAACAACTTCAGAAAAATATATTTACGTATGAAAATGCGTAAATACGTCGAGGTCACCAATGTAAACGTAGAGGAATATGCTTTCTAGCGATTCGTAACGTTAAAGTCGAAGTTATTTATATCACAATATTTCTCGAATTTATTTTAACTTAATTATTCTCCCTTGAAAAATAAATCTTTTAACTGGACTCAAATAAAACTGAATTCTCTCACTTTGTAGAATTTCGCACGGTCCTAACAAATCTTTTGTAAATTCCAATTTCTCTCTGCAGCACGTCTCTTTAAACTTTTATTTTTCTTCTCGAACACTCAACTTTATAACACACTGTCTAGTTTCTCAAAATTCATGCACAAAATAATATTTACATTCTTACCAATCAAAATCAGGAAAAAGATATATATATATATATATATATATATATATATATATACATATAATTTCTAGATAAAAAAATTAGTAAATACGCACACACATACATATATATAAAAACACATATATATATACATATATATATATATATATATACATATACATATACATATATATATGACTTATTGTTACGAAATATCCAATCCTAATAAAATGCACACATAATAAAATAAAATAAACAAATACTATGAAAAATACGTAAGATGAATTATCTTCATCTTACACGGTTAATATCAAAATGGCAGCCAATATTTGAATCTCAGCTAATATAAAAAATGTTTGCTAATTTTTTTACATAAGAATGTCAGAGAAACCTACAAACAACTGGAGAGGACAAATGTTTATGTACGGCGTACGTGCATGTACGAATGCATTTAAATGCTTGCGACCGTGTATGTGTGATTAGATGCACACATGCAAAGATGTGATTGTGTGTTAATAAAATCGGGGAGAGCAAAATGAAAAAATTTAAAAAGAAAAAGAAAGAGAGGAAGAGAGAGAGAAAGAGAGAGACAACAAAACAGAAAAAAAGAGAAGCCAATCAGCATGAATTGTGGATGACACTTTCTGGATGAATGTCAATGTTTTTTTATTGTTTCTTTTGAATAAAAAACGTGTTTACTTATGCTGGCGCATGTGTCAGTGTGTCTGTGTACATTTATGTGCACATGTGTGTTTGTGTACATTTATGTGCACACGTGTGTCTGTGTACATTTATGTGCACACGTGTGTCTGTGTACATTTATGTGCACATGTGTGTCTGTGTACATTTATGTGCACATGTGTGTCTGTGTACATTTATGTGCACACGTGTGTCTGTGTACATTTATGTGCGCATGTGTGTTTGTGTACATTTATGTGCACATGTGAATAGATTGAAACCAGGGCTTTATCAAAGTTATGGGAGCAGCAAAACAATTTGAAACAGAAAAAATATAACCAAAAAACCAAAATAAGACGCTTTGATCAAAACACATTTTTCTCATATCCGTGGGCAACATTTTAATGAGTTTTGATTCGAAATTCTGTTTTCCTGATTTTCTTTTTATTTCGAATTTAAACATCTGCAAAAGCTCAGTAAACAATTTCCATCTTTATTCCCCCTTCCCCTGTGGCAAAAAAAAACAATTTCCATAGTCCTGTTGCGTTCTAACTGAAACAAAAACTCGAACCCCTATGGCTAGAAAAGTTGCAGATCAAATCCTCGGATGACATTTCCTTTAAGCAAAATAAATCGGAGATGTCTAATTGCATTTGTTTTGGTTTTTTCAATAAGAGCACACACGCACACGCACACACGAAAACAAACCGAGTGTGTTTTTTGTTTTTGTGCATGTGTGAGGGAGAGAAAGAGTGTGCGTGTGTTGGTTTGTATGCATGGTGTGTTTGTATGACTCCATTTGATCCAATGCATATATGCAGTCATATTTCTCAATTCGCCCATTGTAGAGGAGATGAGTCTGTATTGTATTGACTTTTTTGAATGCGAAAATAAAACTTTTTGTTTATAATTATTTAAAATGTTTGATAATTAAGTGATTACTGTGTCCTTAATTTCATATCGATTCCAAACTTTTTGTTTCTAATCGTTTAAAATGTTTGATAATTAAGTGATTACTGTGTCCTTAATTTCTTATCGATTCCAATCTTCTGGATTTTTTTGAAAACGACTTTTACTTTTCAGTAGTAAATAATCAACTGCTTCCATGATGCATAACCATTAAATGATAGACGAGTCATTTCATGAAAATTACATTGTCTCTAATTTTATATTACATTTTTAATCATTTAAATAAGAATTTGTAAAGTTTTAAAAATGACATATTTAACCTTTCGACCCAGTTATAATCTTTTTACCAATGCTTTTATTAACTCGTCGTCTCTGTTTCTCTGTCTGTCTGTTTGTTTCTCTGTCTGTTTCAAATCTTGCAATCAATTTTTGAGCCACTTCCTGATGATAGATTTTTTTCAAATTTTGCATACATGCTCAAAATAGAAGACAATGCAATGTTCAATTATTAGTTTTACAATAAGTCAATTAATTTAGTTAATTTTAATTAATTTCGATATTTCGATATAATTAAGATATTTCGACTTTAATATAAAATAAAAGAGTAATATAAGAAACAATTGATTGCAAAATTTGTGTTTTAATTACATATAAAAGCATTGGGTTTTAAAAATTCGTTTTTAATTTACTTGTTTTTATCTTACGGTTTTAATATTTGTTTAATTCTGACAGCCCATTTGACCGGAGTATACGTCATAAGGCCGAATGTGCGTCTCAAAAGAACGCATAACATTAACAACGGAAATAAGCACACAGACGACCACACTCATGATCACATAATCGTATACATTATCACACAACACGCACTCATGATCACATAATCGTATACATTATCACTCAACACGCACGCATGATCACATAATCGTATACATAATCACACACACGCACGCATGATCACACAATCGTATACATTATCACACAACACGCACTCATGATCACATAATCGTATACATTATCACTCAACACGCACGCATGATCACATAATCGTATACATTATCACACACACGCACGCATGATCGTATACATTATCATACAAACGCACGTACACATCGTCGTACACATGAAAAACACGTGCACATACATTTGTACGAGCCTTGAAAAAGAGACGAGCGAATACTTTGCTGTGGTTGGCTCGACGAGAGAGAAAATCAATCAAAGGGTACAAACCTGCTCCGGCAGTGTTGACGTACACACAATCTCTCTCTCTCTCTTCTTCCCTCTCTTCCTCTCTCTCTCCTCTTCTCTCTTTTCCCTTTTTCTGCTTTTATCTTTCTTTCTCACTCTTTCTGTATTTCTTTCTGCTTTCCTCAACCAAACTACCATAAAAAGTGAATTAGTACGTGTTCATGGGTGTGTGTTCGTGTGTGTGTATGTGTGTGTGTGTATGTATGTGTGTGTTTGTGTGGGAGTAATATCATGTGTCAACAAAGTTCTTGAGTAATATTTATGGTTTATTAGATGACTATTCCTTTTTCTTTCCATTTCTATTATTTCTAAGAAAAAAACTTAAAAGAAAAAAAACCAAATAAAAAATTTCCGAAGTAAAAAAAAGAACCGATTCAAAATTGTGTGTGTGTGTCGTCCTCTGTGGAATTGTGTGTGTGGTCCTCTGTGGAATTGTGTGTGTGGTCCTCTGTCGAATTCTTGACAACAAAATTTCACGTTTACATCCAGCTTCTTGGAATCTGTCCTACTAAGACCATAAAGTACAGCCATGGACGTCTTAAGCCCATGGTACAGCCACGAGACAAGATTTTCAGATATCCACTCATGGATCTACCATTTATTACAATATTCTACAAGATCATGAATTGTGGCTCACTCTTAACGTCTACGGGGACTAATACAATTTATAGTAAACTAGCGGGGTTACCCGGGGTTTTTTTTAAATTTTTCTTTCGTTTTTCTCTTTTGTTCCAAGTTCCAATACCCATTCTCACCTGCTTTCCCGCTCATTCTCTTGCTCCTTTTCGCTCTCCAGCTTCCACTTCCTTTCCCGCTTGATTTCCAATCCCCTTCACGCTAAATAAATGAATAAATAAATAAATAAATGAACGAACGAACGAACGAACGAACAAACAAACAAACAACCACCCAACCAACCAACCATCCAACCAACCAACCAACCAACCAACCAACCAACCAACCAACCAACCAACCAACCAACCAACCAACCAACCAACCAACCAACCAACCAACATACCAAACAAACAAACAAACAAACAAACAAACAAACAAACAAATAAATAAATCTTAGACTCACGTTGATGTGTCGACGAAATAAATGATCAATGAAGCGATACTCAGCAGGAAAACCAAAACCACCTGTTTAAACAATGTTCATTTAATTATAATAAATTAGTTAGTTATATATTTAATTCACAAATTAACATAATTTATTTATAATCAGTCAATAATATAAAGTGAACAGGTTATATTGAACAATAAATGCTCTGTAGCAAGAGATTTCTCAAAGCTCTTCGGGTTTATTTTTACACAGGTGATAAATGTGCGAATCTTTCACTTAAAAACTAATAGAAAATAGAATAAAATGTTGCCAACGAGTTTGAAAATTAAAAGCAATAGATCTATGGGTTGTGATGGACAGTAAGTAATCGTAGATTTGTTGCTCATATTTGTAAAATTTGATAAATAACAGAAAATGGCAACATAGTGAGGGGAGAGAAAGGGCCAGCAGCGATATCATAGCCCATGAGGTTCATCCGAGGCCGATCAAATTGCTAGCTGAAGGAGATTTTTTATTCTAGAAATTTGACTTCTGTTTTGAATGTTGTCTTTGTGCATAGTGTTTGTTTCGTAACTTGTAAAAAAATCTCTTCAAGTTTTGGTTAGATCATCCCCCCACCACCATAAAGTCCTAGATCCGTCGCTGATCGTTCTTGATATGAAATCGACAATAAACTGGTACTTTGTTTGCAGTGCGACTAAAAAACAACTCGTGCTCTTTGACCTTGCAGGAAAAAAAACGACCCGCCTACGCAGGTTGTGAAATGCTGTTTAGAGCGTGAACACCGGAAATGAAGTTAACCGCTTTTTATTTCGACAGATTTGAAATATTGCAGTTTTGTACAATATTCATATTTACTTAAATCATTTGTTATTCTTTTTATGCTTTTTTTAACTCTTTTTCTTCTCTCTCTCTCTTTCTCCCTCTTTCTCTCTCTCTCTCTCTCTCTTTCTCCCTCTTTCTCTCTCTCTCTATCTCTCTTTTTCTCTCTTTTTCTACTTTAGCTCTTTCTTTTTCTATTTTCTTTCTTTTTTTCTTTCCTTATTTCTCGAATTTCTTTGACGTCCATCAAAATCAGAAATGTCGTTCTTCGTGGCTTCCGGCTTTGACCAAATTTTCAAAGCTACTGTCACAACCAGTTTCACGAAAAACTGTTCAAAGGAAGAAAATTCCATTTCCCCCCTCCAGCAGACGTTTGTGACACACACGTCTTTCAAGGTTGACCTTTGACAGGAGTGACAACCTTTTAGTGTTTTTTCTGTTTAAATTATTTCCGCAGAATTTATGGTTTATTTATAACAACCAACAACATTTTTACGATATAATAATATGAAACTTTATGGATTACCGCTACGTTAATTTATGTTGAGACGAGTTGAAATCAGCTTACTGTCAATTTTATTTTTGTTCAACGTGTCAAAATGTCAAACGACTAAGCGGATGAAGAGTTGACGTAGCCGCTTTTGAAGCGTCTAGCCAGTCTAGCCTCAGCTACAGCCGAGTTTTCTATTAAGATGTTCAATAATGGTTACAGAAAAGCAGAAGTAGAAAAAAAGGATTTGCGAGAATAATTTATACATAAAATTCAATTTCGATTTTTTTGAAGAATAATAAAAAAAATATTCGTTTAAAACATTTGCAAAATGTCGATTATAATTATGGGAGATTTTTAAAATTATTTGCAGAGCAAACATTTCTATCATCATCATTATCATCATCATCAACCCCCAGGGTCATAAGACAAGATGGGAGTTGACAAAATTAACCCGTGGAGAATGTTCCCTCTGTATATGTGTGCTTGCCGCAATCACATTCAAAACATTTCTTGCTACATGGGACACTTCTGGTCATTTCTTAGTGTTCTCCGAACAATTCAACAAATTGTTTTGCTCACCTTCTTCATCAACAATTCATTATTCACAACAACATCAGCGATAAAAAAACCGCGCTTTGCAAAGATATAAAAATATTGGCTAAGAAATTGTAGTACATGATGCATTTTCAGTGAATAATTGAAATTGCAAAATGTTAATTTTCTAAAAAAAAACTTTATTTGCTTTTTGTGGTAATTTGTCCCCATCCCGCGGTAACCCCACAACGTTTGTTTCCATCCAGCAACGTCAACCCCATTACCGCGGTATTCCCGCAGGACTCCCCATTTCCACGGAATTACCACAGTCTTCCCGCTGTCCCCATTACCGTGCACACAGCTCTAGTTCAGTTATTTGAGCTCGTTGTCACTTATGCGGCTAGCAGTAATAAAGTAAGAAAATTTCGATTTTCGGATACAGCTCTGCCAGTGGCAGGTAATAAAACTCTTCGTGGTCCCGTTTGTGCTCGGGTCGCTCCTGATGCTACTGTGACGTCATTGGTTCTGACCTGACCTATGAAATGGCTATGAAGCGTGCCAGCATATATTGACCCCCCTCCTTCAGCTAGCGATTTAAACAGAAGCTCGGATGAATCTCACGGGCTAGGATATTGTATCCCTGCTAGCCCTCTGTGCCACAGTGTCACGATGGTCTTGCCGAAGAGAAGATATATTAATGCTTTCCGACACACACACAAGTAATTAATCAAAGGCAACACGAACTTGTCGTTGAACGCGCGCAAATCTGAAAATTAATTGGAGAGACATCCGCAAAAAAGAATGAGAAATGGTGCCTCGTTTAGCGACAACTTTATAGCCAGCTTAATCGAAAAATGGTACAAAAAACTTCGCTTTATCGACTACCGTGATCACGTCGTTGTCGTCGTCATTGCAGTCCATCATCATCATCATCATCATCATCATTATCATCATCATCATCATCATCATTATCATCCTCATCATCATCATCAGTAGCATCATCATCATCATCCTACCATCATCATCGTCGTCGTCGTCACCATCATCATCATCATCATCATCATCATCATCATCATCATCATCATCATCATCATCATCATTGTCATCATTATCATCATCGTCGCAATTATCATCATCAACATCACCATAACAATCGTCATCATTATCATCATCGTCGCAATCATCATCATCATTGTCGTCTTCTGTAAAAACACCACGACGACGGGCGCCGCAATGAGATGAAACAAAAACAAAGAAAAACATAAAAAAATCAATGAAAAACAAACAAATAAAAATAAATAAAAACACCACGTGACATCATAAAACTAGCAACGACATTTTTACGGCTTTAGCATCTCACTTCCCAAACCTTTCGTATGGTTCACCGTAGGTTCATTGTTCGTGTCAACCGTGTTGTTCATGATGACCATATTGTTCATATTGTTCATGATGGCCATATTGTTCATATTGTTCATGATGACCATATTGTTCATATTGTTCATGATGACCATATTGTTCATATTGTTCATGATGACCATATTGTTCATATTGTTCATGATGACCATATTGTTCATATTGTTCATGATGACCATATTGTTCATATTGTTCATGATGGCCATATTGTTCATATTGTTCATGATGACCATATTGTTCATATTGTTCATGATGGCCATATTGTTCATATTGTTCATGATGACCATATTGTTCATATTGTTCATGATGACCATATTGTTCATATTGTTCGTGATGACCATATTGTTCCTGTCAACCGTATTGTTTATGATGACCATATTGTTCATGTCAACCGTATTGTTTATGATGACCATATTGTTCATGATGACCAAAGTTCATTAACCATATTGTTCATGTTCGACGTAATGGTTCATGTTCGACGTTTTGGTTTATGTTTTTTATTTTGTTCATACTCACCGTATCGTTCATGTTTGTCATTTTGTTTACGTTCGCAATAGTGTTTACGTTGAAAATGGACCACATATCAGCATTAGGACGAGTCGATATAAAAAACCACATTAATGAAACGTGTAGTAATTTCGGTAAATTCCTGACAGCAAATGCAGTCACCGGGACAACAACCACCATAGCTTTTCAACCAAATAAAATAATCATTTTAAGAAGAGAAAATTTGTCGAATAACGAGTCATAATTTTAATCCCAAGCAAGCACTTGAAGGCCGGGACTTCTGTGGTTTATTAGGCGGCAAGGCGTTCGCATGTAGACCTGAAGGTCGACATTTCGAATCCTACCCAAAGTCACCAGCGCCCGTAGTGATGTGGGGCAAGCGCCTGGAGAAAAAAACGACTGTCTCTGGTTGAAAAATGAAATACCCACAAGTGATAGACGACAGTGGAAAAATACAGATAATATATTTAAAAAAATCGAAAACTAACGAGTATTCTTCCCGTAGTCGTCTGTCCAGAAATGAGCTCCCCCGCCCAGTCTTTGGCCTCGGTGACCCAGCCGACTTCTGAAGAACCAGTGAGCATAATGTTTGAGGCATCTCTATTTCCTGCTTGAGTGGCGGCGGAAGACTTGCGCTCGCTACCGCTTCCATTTCTGGTGGCTTTCTGCTGGCAGAAGCACCAGCTGGCGATTCTCCAGCTCAGCACCAGAAGAAGACCGGTGAAAAAGGTGATGAGACTGGAGCAGAGAAAGGCATACCAGTGTCGGTCGGCTAAACAGTCGGCGTTCGGTTTCAGCGTGGTCGAAGGGTTGCAGATCGGCAGGTTCAGACATAGGGGAGGAATGTTGTAAGCCGAGCCGCCATTGCCGGCTGCGATGTTTTGTTGAGACTGTTGTTGTTGTTGTTGATGTTGCTGTTGTTGTTGATGCTGGTGGTGCGACTGCGGCTGGTGCGACTGGTAGTTGACGTAGTTCAAAGGCTCCTGGTCGACCAGCATCTTGACCTGAGAGACGAACGACCACGACGATTACAGTTCAGATCGAGTCACATGACACAGAGGTTGTTGTTGTTTATGTTCGTTGTTTATATAATCGTGTCGTAGGTATTGTGCGGTGCCGATGTTGTTGGTGACGACAACGACGACGACGATGATAGTAGTAGCTAGATGTTGTTGGTTCTGTAATCACTAATCACCTTAGAAATGTTGATAACGAGGAGAAACCATGATTCGGTTGAAACTCAAAATTATATTTCTTTGCCTGTCCGGACTGAGTCTTACCTTACTTTTTCTTCGAGACACGACGTTGCTACTTGGATTTGTTTAATTATTTTTTTTTAATATTTTATGAATAATTATTTTCAAATTATATGATAATTGATTTTTTTTTTCATCCGAACGAAACGAGTTACAACCAAAAGGCGTGTTATCTTCGAGCCTCGTTGGACCACACAACAACACACGCTCTTAAAACCCTCTCTCCATATCTCCCTCATATGTCTCTCTCTATGCTCTTCTGCGGTCTCTCCTCAGCTTTCTCTTTTTTCATCACAATCTCCCTCCCTCTTTCTCTTTTTCTTTCGTTCTTTTCCTCCCTCTCTTCTCTCTCTCTCTCTCTTTTTCTCCATTATCTCTCTCTCATTATTTTTTCCATCATCTCCTTTCAATTCGTTTTACTTCCTGTTTCAGGAATCATTCTTTTGTTTATTCATGAAAAAAACGAAATCTTTGAAAAGAAACACGAAACAAAATTGTGAAAACAAAAATAATTAGAAATGAGAAAACCACTTATGAATATTAATGAAGAAAAAAATTGAGTTGAAGAAGAAGATTGGAGACAGCTGAGAGTAGGAGAAAAAGAGAGAGACAGAGAGATAGAGAGAGAGTGAGAGAGAGAGAGAGAGAGAGAGAGAGAGAGAGAGAGAGAGAGAGAGAGAGAGAGAGAGAGAGAGAGAGAGAGAAAGATGATTCTACACATTGCCATTATGAATGCATGACACGCAATTGCGAATTGCTCTGACTGAAGGTTGCGTGTGTGTGCGTGCGTGTGTGTTTGTGTGTGTGTGTGTGGTGTGTCTGTGTATGTGTGTGTGTGTGTGTGTGTCAGACCTGTGCCTCATGCGTGAACGTGTATGTGTCACTCTCTGTGTATCTCTATCTCTTTTTTCTCTTTCTTTCTTTCTTTCTTTCTCCCGCCGTTTCTCAGACTATGTCAACAAGTGTACGCATTTGTTCACATAGAAAAGAAAAAAACTTCGCTTTCTCGACTGTACAGACCGACACGCCTACGCACTTTTAAAACACACTTTTATAGACACACCTATCCACAAAAACCATCGTCGCACTTGTGTTTACACTTTACACTCACACACACACACACACACAAAGGCGCAAACTCATCAGCATCCGGATAAACAGAGTGTTCTAAACAGCAAGCAATCATTGAAATCTACGACTCTTTCTCCACCGGTTCAACGTCCCTACCCACCCAAACACGCACACACGCACGTACAAACTTACACACACACACAGGTACGTTCAATTTCAACAGGTGCTCGTACAAGACATTGGAATGAATGACTTGCACCAGTCTGCTATACCGTTCCATTCCAACTGCACAATATACGGCAGCATTCGCCTGGAAATACACGCCTGAGTAGGGCGTCAAGTGAAGGTGTCACCAGCCATCACCACTAGTAGTACCCTACCATCTTACGGTTTGGTTGATGGTGGTGGTGATGATGATTGTGGTGGTCATTTTGTCAATCTTCAGAGCGGCAATCGTGAACTTGAAAATGGCGCTTTGTGGAAATGAGGAAATTTGATGGTATCTCAATGGGGAACTTGATGGTATTTTGTGGCAATGGGGAACATGATGGTATTTCGTGACAATGGGGAACATGATGGTATTTTGTGACAATGGGGAACATGATGGTATTTCGTGACAATAGGGAACTTGATGGTATTTTGTGACAATAGGGAACTTGATGGTATTTTGTGACAATGGGGAACATGATGGTATTTCGTGACAATAGGGAACTTGATGGTATTTCGTGACAATAGGGAACTTGGTGGTGTTTTGTGACAATGGGGAACTTGATGGTATTTCGTGACAATAGGGAACTTGATGGTATTTTGTGACAATGGGGAACTTGATGAAATCACATATACATGAAACATACCTTAGAAACAAAATACAAACGGCGCCCTCTCTCCACCGACCAATTGTCTATTAATTGTTTTAACAACCTTTCTAGTTGTACAATGAATAATGAAGTTCTGTGTTCCACAAGGACGTCAACTAAGGGGGCAAGAGAGGGCCGGCTTCCCTGATTCCGAAGTGGGCTTCTTCTGATGTTGAAGTGGGCCCTCTTAGACTTTGAGGCAGGTTCCCTTAGACTTTGAAGTGGGGTCCCCTCTAAACGGATAAAAACTTTTTTCTAAAATTTGTTGGAAAAGCTCGTGCAAATATCCCCCGGCCATTATCCCCAAACAACATTAGCTATTCTGGAAACAAAAAATCGAAAAGTACCTTCTACTAACCTCCTCTCCCCAGTTATTTGGAAGAAAAGCTTTGATATTTAATATTATTTGGATACAAAATTCTACCTTCAAGCTGAATAGCTGGCCTTCCAGCTGAATAGCTGGCCTTCCAGCTGAAACCAGTCTATGAGGCTGAACAGCTGATCTCCCAGTTTAAATGATCCAACTGCATGCAACCAACGATCTCACATGGTAAGGCTAAACATTATTACAATTTTAAAAGATGTTGACAGCATAGCGCAAACTGTTAATTAATTGCGTCGCTTTAGAACGGCCATCTCTTGTAAGCGAGGAAGTCACGTCAGTGATGGCTTGTTTATCAACAAGAGAAATCAAATCAATCTAAAATCTCCAACCAGAGAAATAACCGTTAAATTAATAAATATATTGTTTCTTATCACACGTTAGCTTTTTTTAACCACAAATAAAGAAGAATGGTTAGCTTTAAACAATTCTGCAATAATTACAATGATTATTATAATCCTCAATCTTTGTATTAATTTATTTAAGTTTGTCATCGGCTAGAAAGCATCTACTATCTGAGTGTTTATGTGTATATCAGTAAATTAATATTTTCAATTATAATTAGCCTGTTATATAAGAAATGAACAAGAATAATACAATAATGTATAGCCTCCTTTTTCGGTGTTCTTGCTTTAAAAATTCTTTAACATTTTCATTGTTGACCTTTTGAATTGCATTTTGAAAAATCGATTCATCCATACTCTCAATCATTCATTTGAAATCATAACAGCTGTGCAACGTTTTTAGAAAATATATATATATATATATATTAACATCATAGTTCAATATAGTATTTCTTCATTTTCCATACATCTATTAACTCGTCTGCATTGTTAACTTTCCCGTTCAACCATTCCAGCTGATGCCAAGCGAGATCTTCGCGTCGAATATGCTCATCCAGCCCAGCCATTCCACGAGCAAGCCACTGGCACAGTCCTTCGGCAACAACACGGCTTCTTATCAGATCGTCAAAGTCTTTCCGAGGGTTGGAACCACCGAGGCATCTGTCATGGAGGAAGTTGTTTTTAAGGTAGAATTAATCCCTATTTTGTCCTAATTAAGAGGTTTTTCAGAGTTCAGCTTCTACATACGTTAAAATGTTTGTAAATGTAAATGTTTAATAATTTATAGAGTGCGTTTTCCGGGTTGTTCAAAGGCGCTGTTCTTTTACATGCCCCACGGAGAGAACGATTTTACCCGCTAAGTTTTCCGTTGACATGGGCTACTAGGCAGTGAGTGGGAGTCGAACCGTGAAGCTCTCACATTCAAGGCTGACGCTCTACCAACCTACGTTTGTCAGTTGTTGTTAGCCCACACTTTACTAAAATGTTTGCTGTTATAAGCGCCATATTGATAATATGCCGCAAATAATTGCCACTTGGCAAGAAGTGTCCGATCAACTTTAGTGTTTTAATTTCTCATTATATATATGTGTGTATATAAGGCCATTGTGAAAATTGAAGAGAAAAATTTGGATCGCGAGAGCATTGAAGTGGACCTGTGGACCAATGTAAGACATCTGCAAAACGGCAATGGCAACTGGCACATGATCAGCCTGCCATACAGAGGCTCGAAAGACGGGGTACTATTCATACTATTTAATCATTTACTGTAATTACACAAAAGATCATTATTAATAATTAGATGAATTTATTGTAGACAATTTTGACAAATATTCCGATCGGATTATGTCAACTAACTACCATATTCATAAACTCCAATTTATTATTAATCATATTCTCTAAGGAAAATCACGTGTTTGGTCAAGTGGTTGTCCTGGTCGAAGATGGCCTCTATGAGTTCATCTTCAAAGCAAAAACACTCTGCGAAAAAATAGGTTCTTTCTACCCGATGGAAAACAGTAACTCTCAGTTGCTTGTTCAACCTCCCAGGAAGTTGGTTCTCTACGCTCAAGTCCTGAGAGTACCCTACATGAGGTAGACGACCTTCAAACGAATTGAGACGCTAATAAACTATAATCAATATTAAACAAAGAAATTCATGAGGGTGTAAAATCTCTTTTGAACTTGGGTACTAATATGCCGACCTCTACTTGAACCCTATCGTCTCCCAGTGGCGTAGCGAAAACTTTTGGCGCCCTGGGACATTTGCCTAACAAATGTGCCCCTAAAAATTCCTATCTGTAAATGTTTCTCCAAAAATAGCTGATGACCATGGAAAGGGTAGTTGTAGGTACTTTATCAAAAATATTCCTATAAATCTTATTCACTTTTGTCTCCAAAAATAGCTGTTGGCCGTGGGGTGGTGATAGTCGTAGTAGGTACTTTTTCCACTTTTTGGCACCCCTTTCCAAATGGAGCCTAGGACACGTGCCCTTTGTCACCCTCGCTACGCCTCTGCCTTTTCCGCACCCAAAAAATTGCGCAGTGCAAATAACCCATTTTGGTAAAATTTATAAAGCAACTCTAGAGCTGAGTTGGAGACGTTTATAATTATTTGCTGCTTATATTAAAAACCAAATATGCAAATCGTAAAGTTATAACATAACATAACATAAAGGAAATGATGGGCGCAAACTATATGTCTCTATGCCCATATCTAGAATTATATAAAATATTGTTCATATATATGTTCTATAAATAAATGTATGTATATATTATTAAAAATCCTTTTTATAGTTGTACATAATGCTGCTTATTTCGTTATATTTCTATTTGTTATATTGTAAGATGTATGTCGTTCATGAGACTTAATATTTTACTTTATTTATATCTCTCAGCCAGATCATTGGTCCTCTCTGGGCTGGCAACGAATGGGCGGGCCTACAGAGCAGGAACAACGAGTTCACCCATGTTATGTGTCTGGCCGAGGAACTCCCGACGCCGTTTGAAGACATGGAGGGTATTTGCTTTTGCAAGGTGCCCTTTACTCAGGGGGTTGCAAACCCGATCAATCCGGAGGCAATGAAGCGGGCCGTGATATGGATTAAAAAGTGTATGCGAGACGGCTTTAGAGTAAATAAAACATTGCCACTTTGGTTTTTGCAAATACTTTTTTAATATTTTGTTCTATTGAAGGGGCATACATACACTGGTTTATAAAGATAGTCGACAATATTACTTCAATTACGCGTGAACACCTAATACTTGTATACGCCTTCTTTTGAAAAACCTGATAACGCTGATCTTCTGTACCTACGATTCTTCGTTTGCATCATTAAAAAGCTAACTGACTCTGACTATGCTACGTACTCAACCACGATAACTTCTAGCAAAATTTTGGTTTTAAATAAAAAAAATAAAAATAGCTCAACCAACATCATTCTTACATCTATTTTCCCAGGTACTCATTTACAGCAAACACGGATTTGCTCGTACCGGATCCATCATCGTCGGCTTTGTCATGAGAGAAAACGTCGGCATCAGTTTTGAGGACGCCCTACAGCTGACCTTCGAGAGGAGACCTGTGTTGCCACATCGCAACCTCAAGGTCGTGTGTGACATGCTGTACAACAGGCCTAAGAGCATATGGCCAAGCGAAACAATAATCGTCCCCAAAACGTCATCCAACTTCGGAAACTTGTAACTTTTTATAAGCGTCAGTAATTAAGATGTCTGTCGTAATACAGAAACCAATTAGTCGTCATTTCAGGACTTTTTGTAATAAATTAAAATTAAGTTCGGTGTGTGGTAACTGATGGATTTTCAATTTATTTATTTATTTTAAGGTTAGCCTGTATTAAGTTGATAATAGCAAGCCGTTTCCTTGTGAGGTCAACGCGGGATTACGGAAACTATAAATGACAATGTCACTTCTATTAGTGCGCGAACATCTAACAATTAAACATCAAGCGGTTGACGATTGATTGATTGATTGATTAACCCACACTGAACAAATACATATTCACACACACACACACACACACACACAAACACACATATATACACAAACATACATGTCTTTTGTTTTCACAATAACTAACAAGTAAACTCCACACAAATATATTTATTTTCACATTATGAGGATGGGCTTGATTAAGTGTTTTAGATGCATTATGATGTAGAAGGCTCACGTGTCTATCTTGAAAGCAAGTAAAAATGCACTGGAGCCTACTTAGTACTAAAACATTTTAAACTGTTTTAAAATTAAATTAAATTAAAAAAAAACTAAAATTTATTTTTAAAAAAGCAATAACAACCACGCTGTCTCCTCAAATCTCCCCAATAATCAACAGGTGAGCCTCACACACGTGTTTATCATGTGAATAGTGATTACGATGCCTTATGAAGAAAAAAGGATGGGCTTGATTAAATATTTTAGATGTCAAAATTGTCGAAAACCATAGCTAGACAGCTTGTTTAGTTATTTGTATGTGCATTTGCACGTCCGGTTACAATGCTCCTTATGATTACATAAAGATGGGCTTTGTGAACGTTGAATTTGTTAAACCACATGACGTCAGCGTTCCAGAGCCAGCCAGTGAGTGAGTGAGGTTGAGAGATTATATAAGTAGATTGATTCCGGTCTCAATGGGCTGGAAACATATCACTTGATAAGTCTCCAGCTTTCATTATTTTCTCACACTGTCTCTTCTTTTCTTGTCAACCTTCCTTTCTTTCTGGTTCTAATTCTCTCTCTATTCAGTTTCAATTTGATTAAGTGATAACTTATACTAATACATTCTGTTTGATACTGCCGCATTCACGTCCTGAAATGGCAAGAGAACACGTGCAAGCCAAAACTCGGAAGTAATACATGACCGGTTATTCTACCGAATTCGAAAGCAATGTCATAAGCACCACGTTTTCATACCCAGCCACACACACACGCACGCACACACACACACACGCACACACACACACACGCACACATGCACTACACGTAAACACAGGCATTCAATACACACATACATGTATACAAACCGTCCATGCACAAATGCACGCACTAATAGGCAAAAAACATGAAACATGTAAAAATAAAAACAAAAGGGTCAAGGACTGCAAGCAATTCAATAATGTACAGCAGCAACTTTAGCAACAACAATAACAACAACATTGTTGAATAATAATAATAATAACCATAACAATATAAATAATAATGACGATAATGATAACAATATACTTGTTCATTGTTACATAATAGTTTTGCAACCACAAAAGGATGTATATTATAGATATATGAACGACCCATCTAAATAGACTAAAAACAAAAACTTCTACAGTTTTACGTGGGAGGGGCGCAAAGAAACGAACAACAAGAGTCAACAAATCCAATTTGATGCAAGCTACTAAAAGCTCTGAAACTGTCCTGCGAGTTCGGGAAATTGATTTCAAGACAAAAATATATAACATTCGTATATTAAATTGAATTATAAACAAACATTCATATAAATGAGCGAATTTAAAGCAAAACAACAACATAATTATCTGTCGGGTCGACGATAAAAATGGTTTGCAATGAAATAAAAACGTTTCAAAATGAAATAAAATGGTTTAAAATGAAATAAAATGGTTTAAAATGAAATAAAATGGTTTAAAATGAAATAAAATGGTTTAAAACGAGACAAAAAATAAGAACTGTAATTATAAACAACAAATGACATAGTTTAAGACATAAATGATAACAGGAATATTAGATTTTTTTAAATATTATATTGTATATATATAATAAAGTATGTTGTATATATAAGAGTATAAACTTAATTATTGCAATCTGTATTTTTATGAAATTAATAATTAAAATATTCATAGCAATAATAATATTAATAATATATTTTCTCCATAACTTACGATTAACGGATGAAATATCTACAATTATGGTATCAATTACAATACAAATATTAGTCATACTAATTACAATATTCATAGAATCCTAATAATAATAAAAATAATAAATACAACATTATTACAATTACCCAATTACAATAATTGCAATTGAATTAGTAATAATAACAAAACAATTTTAATAAATTCTTAATAATAACAATTACAATATTAATTTTGTATTTATTATTACGTCATCAAATAGCAGGGCCAACGGCCACTTACACCATTTGGATAGCAATATAAACAAAACAAAAATGTGATTGTGCATTCGAACAAAAAGAAAACAAACGTGGAAGAAATTAATTTTCATATAAATAAAATCTTTATGATGATAATTACAAAACAATAATGAATTCTTATTAATTTGTGATGTCGTTAAAATGGCGAATTAAAATTGCAAAAAAAAAAACAAAAAAAATCAAAGAATGCACCTCCCAAATAATCACTTCAGTCAGATTGCGTCAACAAACGATGATAAAAAAATCATAAAATGTTTTAAATCGAGATGGGAGACGTGCAAGTCGGTTGTGTAGATGTGTCGGAAAGAAGGTGCCGGTACGTCGCGAGCGCGTACGTGAACCGAACGTAACTCGTTTTAAATTATTACAATTAATTGTTTTCTCCGCTCTCGCAAACCAGATTGGAAATCTTGACTGGAAGAAAATTGGAATAAAAGAATATATTGCAGGTGATAGAATATAAATAATAATGTTATAATTAATTTTCATTAATAATATACAAATATAAAGATTTGAATATTTTTCAAGTAAAAAAGAACAAAAAATGCAAAGCCGATAAAATTTGTTGAAACAAAATATTACCTCTCGTTGATCGGTTTTATATATATGTATGTATATATATGATGATACATAGTAGCAATGTTTAATCATCATCACCATAATTGGTACAATTATCAACATAAACAATATCATTACTATTTCACTTGTCATCATCATCATCACCATAATAATCATCACTACGACCAGCATTATACTCGATAGTAATGATTGTCGCACGACAAGTGATGTCGTTTTTATATAACATGATCATCGTTGGTCATGTCTTGAAGACGATAGCAAACGTCAAAGTGATAACATTATAACAATTTCTATCTGAATGATGATGATGGTGATGATAACGATAGAAAGAAAGAGATAAACTAGAGAAAAAAACATAAAATCATTTATGGAGGGGAAAAGCTAAGCACTGGTTTGCGAGTTCATGCCTGAACGTATTGAGAAGTGCAGGGATGTTTGTCGGCAGCAGTATGAACGAATGCTGAAAAATTCAATGGTGCTAATCTACTTTATCAGGAAGTCTATTCTGTCAAGTAATCGTGTGGTTGAACCGAAATGATAGTTTCGATTCAACCACACAACCGATGTTTCAAGGGAAAAAATTGTTTCCTTTATAATTAAAAATGTCCGGAATAAGTGGGCAATTAATTACTAGATGGACAACCCATTATATCGAAGTATCGCTACACTATCATCACTATCATCATAACAATCAGAGACATCACTAAGACCACAACCGTGTACAAGTCATTGGTCAACGTAGAACCGAATCAACCCAAACTTCTGCCGTGGCAACTCTTCTTATCCGGGCCAGCACCGTTGTAGACATCAGAGCAGACGTACAACATCGTTTAAAAACACCACAAAAACGACTGGCAGAGATCCAATACTGCTCGGCGGAGCACCCGCCTAGTTAGACCCATATCTTTAGAGGATGGTGCAGCACTTGCAGTATCTCCTTCTCTGGCCAGAGCCGTCGGCCGGGGGAGTGATCGGGGCAAAGTAAGCATGGATCTTGACGTGTGGTAGGGTACCCTGTTTTGGAAATAAATTATTACGATGATGCCTTTCGAGCTTCAATAAAAGTTGTTTTATAAAAAAAAAAATTTATGATTGATTGTAATATTATATTAATTCAATATTATGTTAATTATGATTTGCTAGGAAATTATATATAATCAAAAACATCTTAAAAAAAAAACATAATGCTTAATAGAGTGAATATGAACTGGAACAACTTCATCAGAGTCAGTAAGAAGCCCTAATTAAATAATTGACAGTTCGATTTTATCTACATATAATGACTCGTCATCATCTAATTGGTTTACATGTTAGAAAGTATGGAAATATTTTGTCTAAATCTTTTCCAAGTGTTGTGAAGCAGGGCAAAAAATTTCTTAAACCTTATTGACTCATACGCCGATGAGAAGGTTATAACACAAGTTTAAGTTTTAAGTTTATTTTTTCGTTTTTATTTCTTCACCTGTTGGTCCACTATAGAAAAATGGCTGAAATCATCAACGTCTTTTATAAAATTCTTTTCCACACCTTCAGAATTCAGACCACCAGCCAACCAACTAGCCAGCCAGGCAAACTACAAACCACTATGCCATCAGTGCCAGGCTGTATCAGTTGAAGATTCCAAATATTCAAAAAAAATTAAACCCTATACAGTGCTTAACAGCAGACATTAATTAAACTGAGGAGCCAAGAGAAAACATGGATAAATAACAGAAAATCAAACCGTACTTTCCCAATCGAGTTGATTTGCAGATCGAATATTCAACTGATAAAAAAACAACCAACGCACCTTAAGCTTCTGAATTCCGGACCTGGTGATGAGCTGGCAGTCGTAGAGTTCCACCCTCTGGAGTCTGCGGCAGGTCGACAGGTAGCTCAGGGATGCGTCGGTGACCAGAGGACAGTTGTCGAGTTCAACAACTGCAAGAGTCTCGGTGGCGCAGATGCTACTGCACAGGTGCTGAATTCCTTCGTCAGTGATGAGCTCGCAGTGGGAAAGACTCTGAGAAACCAAAAACCGGAAACAAATTATTTTCCATCACGTTGAAAAACTTAATTTTATATAAAACTCAAAACCAGTGGAGTTAATAAAAGTTTTTTACTGTGACTCGTGGTATACTTCCACCTACAAGTTCAAGTCTCAGAATTACCAGGAATGCCATGGGCTGTGTATGACAATTAAGAAATATATACGTATGTCATTAATAGGGACCATCCAAACATCACATAAGCAATAAAATCTAAATTCTGACACCACCCTCTCCTTCTTAATGCATTAAAAACATATAAAGGGTCCCAAAAAGAAAACAGGTTTTAAGCTTTGTAGGCTTGAATTTCATCCCACCAGAACTAAAAATCCTAGACATCCTAAAACTACCAAAACACAACAAATCTACTTACAATCATGGAAAGACGTGGAGCGTTCGTAGCCAAGTGATTTATCGTGGCATCTGTTATCTGGATGAAATAACGATCGTGTGGAAGACAACTATGATTATGACAGCGATCGAAGTGGCCGCAGTTGCCGTGGCTGTAACATGACTGCTGTCGAGCAGACTTGTGTGACCATGATATGATGATGATAATGATGGAAATAAAGATAACAAGTAAGCCGTAAAAAAAAACCAGGTTTTTTCACAAATCCCTTATATTCCAGGATTTGACCGCTTTTCATTTATTGCAAATTTTTCTTTTAAAACGGCATTTTATTGAATTCATATATGTAAACATCTATATACTTGTGTTTCATTTTTGTTTTTAAGAGAGTTTTCAAGCTAATAGAATGCATTGTCATAAAGAGTGAGCCTATATTTTAATTTTTGGCTCGATTTGATAACAGGATGTCAGTTAAATTTCACTTTCAAGGTTTGCAAACATTCAAGCAAGCAAGCAAATCCATTACATATCTAAAGTGCAGAAATTGATGGTATATTCCAACATTATAACTATTATAATTTTTGTGATTAATATTAGTTTATGTTCTTTTCTCGTAAATATTGTAATATTTTCGTTTTTGCTGAATCTCATTTTTTCTGTTGATTCAACAGACATGTAGGATGTTTAATGTCATATTTGTGTGCCAATTCTTCTTTGACAATTCTTTATATATATATATATAACCTGAATGTGAAATATATACTCACAAGAATGCAATCTTCTAGATCCATCCTCTCAAAAAAATGGCTGTTCTGTTAAAAATTGTTTTCGAACGAAAACTTGGCGTGAAATTAAATGAAAAAAATAACGTTAAAAAATAAGTAACTTAATAAAAATACAAACAAATATATAATAAAAAAAATACATTACACATAGAGCATTAATTATCAGAAATAATAAAAATGCTGCAAATAAAATATTATAAAGATGCGGCAGTGCAGAGGTACAGTCTTTGATTTCTATTCTCGAGGTGCCAGGTTCAAATCTCGCACTGTGAAACTCCAGCAATGGCTCAAAATGAGTACCGAAAGAAATACTTGAATTAAATTAGGTTTAGCACATTCTTCCAGGTAAAACTATTTGATTCAGTATGCACGAGCTGATCCTGGGGCCACTGCGTGAGATTGGCACAGAATCCATGTCTTAAAATGCTGTTACCTCACACCTCACCTTTCCTTATAAACATTACATTTAAAGATATTTAATATAAATACTTTATTTTAAATACAACATTATTAAATAAATTTAGTGAAATAAATTTACAAGACAAGATATTATTCTGGAAAATTACTATGAACAAAATAATTAAAAAATGAATATAAAAAATACAATAACTAAAATACATTAGAGATAAAATACATTAGAGATAAAATTATGAGACAAAAAAGTAAAGTAAAGTAAAAATAAAAAAATTATATTAAAGAACTTTTGTGAGAGCTTCGAATCCTTGATCTGTAAACAGAGAACATCCCGCTACTTCGAATGTCCTGAAATCGTCATCAGCACCATCATAATTAATATTATCATCATCAGCACTATCATAATTAATATTATCATCAGCAGCACTATCATAATTATTATTATCATCATCAGTACCGTCATATAATTATATTATCATCATCAGCACTATCATAATTATTATTATCATCATCGGCACTAGCATAATTAATATTATCTTCAGCGGCACTAGCATAATTAATATTATCTTCATCAGCACTATCATAATTAATATCATCATCATCATCATCATCATCATCATCATCGTCATCATGATCGTCATCTTCATCACTAGTTTCATTCTTATTACTATTCTCATCATAATAACTATTGATCCATCATCACAATTATTCATTATTCTATATATATATATATATATATATGAAAAAATCAATAATATCGTTTAAAGCTAAAATTATCGTTTCCATTATTTTGAAAAAATTCAAAAAGGCCAACCTGATCTCGTGGCACCTTAGTCCGAGATTGACCAGGGACGAATCAGTGAGCCTTGAGCACTTCGACAGGCAAAGAAAGCTGAGATGAGGACAGCCCTTGCTTATTTCTATTATACTTTCGTCTGTTATCTTCTGAATACAATCAAATTACTTCAGTCTCATTATATATATATATATATATATATATATATATATATATATATATATATATATATATATATATATATATATATATATATATATATATATATATATATATATATATATATATATATATATATATATATATATATATATATATATATATATATATATATATCGACAAATAGTCCCCTTTGAGTTACAATCATTGATTTATTCTGTGTTTTATAAAAACTGATTAGATCAACCAATCAATCATAGAAATTTATATTGTTCCTTTTATTATTAAAGCTCAAAGGCGCTCTGCCACAAAGGAACGATACAAATAATGTATTCTTATAGTATAAAAAGCAATGCGTGTGCGTGCATGTGTGTTTGAGATTCACATCAAAAGCACTGAAGCGATTTTTTTCAGAACTTGGCATCGAGGTAGTTTAAATGGAGACCCACGAGTGAGTTGGATAAAGTTGGATAAAGTGATTCGTGGCTCAGAAGTCTAACGATTAACGCCACGTTAAACATTGTCAAACTTTACTTTACATTACATTGAGGTAAAATCTGGCTTTTATTTTACGTCTAATCGGCAAAAAAAGAGACACAAACCCGGGCAATGTCGGGTTATCATGTCAGTTATATATATATATATATATATATATATATATAAAATTAGACTTGTCTGTATTCTTAATCCTTTAATTAAATGCTACTATTAAGAACACAGCAGCTTTTTTATGAATAAACTGCAGAAAAAATCATTTGGTTTAAATGCGTATCTGTCCATTTAAATCAAGTTATAACTAAAAAAACCTAAATTAAAATTAAAATCTAATTAAATATTACAAAATATACAAAAATTATATAGAAAATATTGGAAGCTTATTAAATTAAAAACATAATTTAAAGCTTTGCAATGCTGAAAATTGCGCATTACTTTAAAACAATTAAATACAATTCATGACATTTTTGCCAGCTGTAACTGTTGAAAAAAGATGATTTTCGTGACATATGACAAATTTTTGAAATTTTAATATATTTGAAAATATACATATACATATATAATTGAACGAAAACAGATTAAAAAAAAAACAAAAAACGGACCAGACATCCGTGTAGATTGAGAGATTTCAACTTGTGACAACGTTTTCCGATGCTGATGAATGCTGCATCTGTGAGCTGAATGTAAGAACATCGTAACCACAATCACATTATCATCATAATCACATCATTAACATCATAATCACATCAACATCATATTCACATCATTATCAGCTGCATCATCATTCTCATTATAATCATTATCATCATAATTATCATAATCTTCATCATCAGTGTCATTATAACCATAGCCGCCATCATTATGGTCAAAACCATCAAACTGATGTACTACCGAGACTACGATCACAAACCTGTTGGCACCCATTAGCGGTGATTGAAACGAGTCTGGTGCACTTTTCAACCAGCGATGAAACACCATCATCCGTTACCAGGTTGCACCAGGCTATGCTCAATGACTCCAAATTAGGACAACCATTGCTTTAAGGGAGATGAAAAAAAAGAAAGTAAATAATTATGCTTCTGTTGTTAAATGTGTATTGGTTCAAAAAATATAAAACAAGAAATTGAACAATTGCAAACACTTATTTTCAATTATAAATATAATTCAAATAAATAAAAATATAGAAGTACAAATATAATTAAAAATTATAATTTAAAATTACCTTAAATAGATACAAAACATCCTTAAACACATAAAAATGAATTAAAAAAAAATAAAAAATAGCCTCAAATAGATACAAAATATTCCCTAATGAATGTATGCAACTTGACTGAAACTGGTTAATTTTATTTATTTATTTTATAAAAAAAAATCAGATCGCAATTTTTCCACTTAATTCCTACGTAAAAAACTACAATAAAATACCGACAAAAATGTAAACACTTGTGATAAAATGTTTATAAGCTAAAAAAAATATCTGAAACTGCTTAAAAAATATAAAGAAGAAAATAATCCAAATTTCAATCACAAACAGACCTGCAACTACAACTACACAAACATATCAACAATTACAAATATACAAACACAGTTATTATTTGTGCTTACAAACATACGATCACAAACACCATACTAAGAAATACACAGACTGACAGTAACAAATTCACAAGGACAGACAAACATACTAACAAATAAATTGTAACAAAGACACAAGCATAATAACAAATACACAAGCATAGTAACAAATACATAAGCATATTAACAAATAAATAGACAGAGACAATGAAAGTAACAAATATAAAAAAAAGTCAAACATAGTAAGAAATACACAATCACAATTACACAAACAAGAGAGCAGACAATAACCATATAAACAAATACAGGCAAGCATACCTGAGAGCAATGAGTGATCTGTCAGTGATCGAAGCACAGGAATCGATATCGAGTTTGGTCAACTTGTGGCAGTAAAGTCCGAGACTTTCGCAAGCTCTGAACAGTTAAAAATGATAAAATATTTTCAATAAAAATAATAACTTTTGCTTAAAAAAAACTTGGATAAAAATATTTAAAAAAAAAACAAGTAAACTAGAAAATATCCTGCTGGTTCGGAGGAAATTTGAAATGTTTTTCATGAACCCAAAAATTAGAGCTGAAGTTTTTAATTCAAACCAAAACCAGTAGAGGAGTTATTCAGAGTAACAGAGAGAAAAAGAGAAAGAGAGAGCGAGCGAGAGAGAGAGAGAGGGAGAGGGAGAGAGGGAGAGAGGGAGAGAGAGTGAGAGAAAGAGGAAAATATATGTGAAGAAAAAAAGAAAGTGAGGAAAGAATGAAAAAAGTAGACAAAAATATATAGAAAATGAAGAAAATGTAAGATATACATAAGTTAAAAAGATACAAATATGCCTACATAATTTTATTATTTTGTAATAATTAAAAAAATCAAATCCAACTTAACGGATATGTTAATTAAAAAAATCAAATATAACTTACGCATCTGTTATTTTGGTACATCCATTCAGGTTTAATAGTCCTATGTTTTGACAGTTCTGTGCGAATAGCCTGAAAAGTACTAATTAATTACATTTTTGATGAATCTATTGATATTCATAAGATCCTCATTAACATTTATCTCCGTTAAATTATTTGTCTTGACAATTTTTAATTATTGGCCAACCTGCATTTATCTTTTTAATAATAATTTAATCAGGCTTCAATAGCGTCTGCAACTTCATTAACCTTAATATGTATTGTCTCAAGTAGTATGCTTACATCTGTATAATTGTCAGGATTATTTTTTATACAATTAATATGTTAATTTACATATAATTAATATCTTAATTTGTATCTAATTAATATGTTAATTTGCATATAATTAATATGTTAATTTGTATCTTATTAGTGTGTTTATTTTTTATCTAGCTCATATTTTTATTTTTTTTATCTAGTTAATACTTTTATTTTTTTATCTAGTTCATATTTTTATTTTTTTTATCTAGTTCATGTGTTCATCTGCATCTAATTACTATACCTATGTAACCTCATTAACAGGCAAGTATTACATGCAGTTTAACAATATAATAGCGAGACTTTTATTGTACTTATATTAGCTCGTTAGTCATTACCATTAAGAGAAAAAGTGTCTGCTTCTCGTGTCTCTCTGTGTTCTTAGAGATTTAAGAAATTCCATACCAAGTAAAAAAAAAAGTGGATGTCTCTTGAGGGTGTTGCTCTACAGAAATTTTACTGAATGACGTGCAGATTACCAATATAGTAATTCCTACTCTGGTCCCTTTCTTTGGAACTCTCTTCCTGCATCTCTTACTAACTCACTGTTTTCCGTCGTGGACTTAAAACATTTCTGTTCGATCAGTTTATGACCGAGCGCTATTGCACGTCACGGAAATAGCGCTATATAAATAAATAGGGATTAATTGAAAGATAACTTACCTCAGGGCAGCATCGGTGACACATTTGCAACCTCTCAGACTCAGGGACTTCAAGAAACCTCCGCATCTTTTTGACAGATTCTCCACCACAGGTCCCTTGAGAATCATCAAAATTATAAAATTATAATTATAATAGTTATTCATTCATATTCCAAATTCAAGCATTTTTTTTAAAAAGACACATTTCACTTTTTTTATGAAATTTGCCAATTTTTATTCAAAAGAAATATAAATTTTCTACTTCGGAAACTAATTATAATTGATGTTGCATTCTAGTTAGAGAACAGAAAAAACAAATAAAAATAGAAAAAAACTTGTCCTACCTCTACGTCTGTCTGGAAGAAGAACAAGTCAACATTCTGCCAGTTGCTCCCATCCAGAGCGATCTGATTCCAGTACTTGCACACACACGCACACCGGCACAAGCTCGTCACGTCCAAGTATGAAAACACTCTGATTTATATTAGAAATAATATATACAACTAATGAAGAATTTATTATTAATACAATCGTAATTTTAAGAGAAATAAAAACTGTTTTAAATTTTAATCTATGTTTAAATAAAAAATATATTTCTTGTGGAAGAACATCTTTTAAAGATACCATAACATTAATAGTTAAATATAGATTTAACTCTCTGAACCCTACCATCTTAAAAATGCTGTTTCAATAATTTTAATAATGTTTAACTTTTATTCATCTTATTTCAAAAAAAAGAAAGAAAAAAAGGATGTCTAAAATAAGATCAAAATAAAATAAAATAAATAGTGTCAACATTACAAAACCTCAGAAGAAGTTCCTTGGGTAAAACTCTGTGTATCAGGTTCGAACCTGATGAGCTCATTCCCTGCAATGTTATTCTATAAATCAAAACTTCTTTAACTTTTAATAAAACAAAAAAATATTTGTGATTATAGCAATTAAATACTCATAATAGCTATCAAACAGTCAAACTAAAGTTTAAAAGTATTTTGAAAGCTCTCTAAAAAATGTTATACTGCACAAAATAATAGCCAAATTGCTCCTCATATTTGTAGAAATACTAAGAAAAAGTATTTATGGAAATCTTCCAAGAACGTTGGCACACCCTGATAAACAGTCTTTATCAATAAAGCAAAACAAATCGGATCTCGACAAAATATCACGCTACTACGAGAACAATGGGCAGCAGAATCAGTGGCAGAACAAAGGCTACCGTCAAATAAATCAGCTGTTACTCATAAATCCCCAGCCCAACATCCTTGACAGCGATTCGAGTCCTTAAAAGTACAGATTTCTCAAGTCACAGACCTCTCTTTTGCTCCTCGGATGACGGTGGTAGCCGTTGGCATGCCTTCTGGACTCACTCATGATACTGGCTGAGAGATGGATATCAGTGCTGTTGTGTTGTGTTATCAATCTCTTTGTTCTCGACGCAAAAAAAGCTATCTACCAGAAGATTTTCAGCTTGACATTCTCGAGACTACCGCGCAAGGCAGTCGGATGACAATTTAAAATATAGTTCATGATTTGTTAAATGTCTTTTGCACACGGAAAAGACAATATAAAAAGATGTTCCTCAAGTATTAAAGGAATCCCGAAATAGCCCTGCAGATAAACACAAACATGAAGCACTTAATATATTTATATATGATACAAAATCACATCTTTATATCTAGCTTGAATTGAACTGTTTAATGTTTAGACAATTTTACGTAGCCAATTTTGAAATTTTAAAACTATGTATGCAAATGTTACTTAAATTTTACGAAAAAATGGACCAAACACTTATAGCTCTGAGACGGACAAAAACGCGAAACTATGAAGAAGAAGAAAAAGAAATTGATATTTCTATTTTTACACAAATGCTGTCAATACTGAACAATGTAATGTTGTATAGTCATTGTCATTATTAATGATGATCAGGTCGGAGCTTTTAGGTAGAACTCGAAAAACGCTGTAAGATGGCGAAGATACAGAAAAACCAGATTTCTTCCCCCACGACGTCAGATAGAAACTCGACTGCCCATCATGAAGAGATGGAAGTTTGAAAGTTTATAGTTTATGAAAAATTGAAGGGTTGACCTTAATTTCTGCATGTCAATATAAATCACGTTTACAAATTTCCCCATAGAATCGCAAATATTTAGTAGATAGATCAAGGTAAATTTGTAGGTATTCGTATCTGACTATGAGCCGGTTTTGGAATGTATGAAAAATTTATAGCGCAACTCACGCAGGGCCTTGGTTACCAGTTACCACACCCCGAACCTCCCGATTGGGGGAGCGGCAGGCTACAAAAGGCTCACAAAATTCAAATTACTTTATAGGTAGGTACTTAATGAAGATCATAGTAGGTAGGTTGCAGGGAATGGTAGCTCCCCAGATTTGGGCCGAAAAATCTTAAAATTTGGGCAAAACGGGCTGGAAATTTGAGCAAAAGCTTACAATTGTTTGAAGGAAAAAAAACAGTAGATAAGAAATTTTGAAAAATTTCTAAAATGCTTAAAAATTGCGGACTCACTTATTTTTCCCGGTCATCAGCATTTAATAAGAAAAGTTGAAAAGTTTTCAGGAAAATGTCTTATGTTTTCAAAATTATCTACGACCAGGAGCGTCTTGAGCAAAAGCAGGGGGCAGAACAGAATGTTTCAAAGACCCGCACATTGCAAAATTTTATACTTCTAATGTTAAACTTTTTTCCAAAAATATCTGATGTCGGGATGTAGTCGTAGGTAGGTACTTTTCCCAAATTTTGTCCGAGACTCGTAGCTATTTTTTTTTTCAAAAACGCTTCCATACCCTCCGGCTATTGATTATTTTTTAAAAAGTTTTTTTTAGCTAAGGTACAACCTCGACGACCACAACCACCCTCTTTCCCGGCCAGCGATTATTTTGGAGTAAAAATACGGTACGTCAGCCAAGCATAAATCATTTAACCTATTAGTAAAGGGTTTCACAAAAGATTTTGGGAAACCACTCACACAGTGACTGGAAAACGTCTTTAAAATTGTAATACTATGATTATAAATATAATGATTATTATACTAACACATTATTTGGTTGTTAAAATTCTATTTTGTGTGCTATTATATAAAAGTTTTTCCTTTTTTATATATTAAACATAACGATACAAGCATGGAATAATTATTATGTTTATTGGTCTTGACCATTCTTTTCGTCGCTGTCGCTGAAGTTCTGATCATCAGAGCAGTTGGAGAAGATGGATTTCTCTGATGGTCTGAAAAAGTTCGTATTCCACTTCCACTGGTGATCGCCGCAGTGACTATAAATAAACATACAAGTCCTATATAAATAAAACAGAAATAGTATAAAATTATTAATTACTATATTTGAGTGAGAACGCTTGGTGGTATTGCGGTAAAGCGTTTGCCTGCACATTACATAAAGAATTTTTTAAGCGAGTTCGTGTTTCTGCAAAACTCTGTAGATGTGATTTCCTTATTGCAGAATCTGAATATATTTGTTTATAATTGTCATCATCATTTGTTTTAACCTTTTGCAGATACCTAATAGCCAGGTATCTATAGATTTGATGGTATAGTGGGTCGAGTGGTATGACGTTGATTCGAATTGGAAATTTTCAAAAGTTTGAACTTTGCCCTTGTGCCATCGGGAGGCGATTGACCTCGTTCCATCGCCAAGAAGAATTTCGACGTGGGTCAAGTCATGTTTCGGAGGAGTCGCTGAAAGAGATTAACCAACCATTAAGAAATAAAACAAATCAAATCAAATCTGTAGATATTTATATTTATAGAGCTCGTCCTGCAAAGCTTGATGACAATTTGGCAGATGTATGCTCGTAAACGACATCAGATGGTCCTGAGATGGTCAATAATTTACAAATTGTTTAGAATCCATAAAATTATAAGAAATAATTAGTGTTTGAAACATTGGATAACCTTTAGTTTTATAATAAGTTGCCGATGTGAAAATAAGGTCGCCTGGTTTAGCTTGATCCAGACTGTCTACGATGTTTGGAAGAGTATCAAACTGATAAGCCTGGTTCCAAGGACCGATGCAGAAACCGAACTCTCTTCTCAAATCGAGTAGGACACGTCTGACCAGTCCGCAGCAGTCCAAAAATAGAGAGGAACTGTATTCTGGGTCTGTGGTGAATATGTTTGACAGGCTGGTCAACAAAATATAAATATTTTTATTTACGCAGTTGCAGTTTTTCTAAGCGCCACAGAACATGCTTATGCGTTCTCTGACGGCGTATGTCCAAGGACGGATCCAGGGGGGGGATGAGGGGGATGCATCCCCCCCACCAGCCAAAGTCATGTAATGTAATTTTTTGTAAATTCGAGGATTTTTCATTTAATAGTAGGGGGCTGTCTATATATCTACGTTATAATCTATATTGCTAATTTTCTATAGCATTCCAAAGATGGCGCTACTCTACCGATGCTGTCAATTCAAGTTTAAATTCACTTTTCATCAAAATCTCGCCATATTGATTCGATTTGATTTCTGAAATTTTGCGTTTTCGTGCACTATTAGTATAGAGCAAACCTTAGTACTGTGTTATACAATCAAAATAAATAACACTAATTTTAAAAGTATACAATTTGTAATCTAAATCAACGATTTTCAAAGAAATAATACAACTCCGCCTTGCTTTTGCAAGCCAGTCCCAAGCCTGGAGAAAGGAGGAGGGAAAAGTTAAAAGGATCAAATTATGATCCACGACTGGTAGTACTTAGGTGCTTCTGACACAGCCGTTTCAGTCTTAAAACACTTGGTGTAAAGGACTATAAATTATTATAAAAAAAAATAAAAAAAAAGAAATAATACTAAATTATTATGTCGAGTGGTCCAAAAAAGTTTAAGCAAAGTCAGCTTTCGTTCAACTTACTATATAAAACAGTTGGAAACAATAAAACTATGGAATGTTCCAATATTATAGAATTGCATGCAGACATTGAAAATACTGTCAGTGAAACTAACATTCAGAAATCTTCCAATGATGGCAATATTCCATCTGAATCAGTTAAAGTCTATCAAGAAGAAGTTTCTCTAGAAGATCCGTCTACCGAAGATGACAAAGAAACACATAGTAAAATATGTTCTTCAGGTAACCAACTAACAGCCTTGGAGGAAAGATCGGACAAATCCATTATTTTTTCCTTTCTTTGTATGCATATTGTTGCTTGCCCGCGTGTTTTTGTTTTTTCTCCTACCATAGGAGAAAAAATCCTACAGTCTACAGAATAAGACTTTGAATTCATCTGGATCGCTCGGTTTGTCTGACATCATAAGAATTGTATACTTGTTTTGATTTGATTTAAGCTATTTTATAGGCAATAATTTAAAAGATATTAGTTCAATGTATGCGCCAAATCGCACCATTTCATATAGTCTTTGTAAAAAAACCTTGGAGAGGGGTCACATTCCCCTACCCAAACCCCTCCCCTTGCTCGGCGCTGCGCCCCTCTCTAATGTTGGTTTATCCCCCCCACCAAGATTTTCTGTATCCGCCCCTGCGTATGTCATGCTGGTCGTTCAGTCAGTTTGACGTCTGCGACGTACATCGTTGTAGATAGGTAGGTAGGTACTTCGAGGCACCATTTAAAAACTTATGCTATATACATCTCTGCATTTTTTTGTGCAATCAAAAGCGCAGACAGACAGTAATATCACTAGGTGGCGCAGGTTGACACCAAAATGCAAAATATGTCTGTCTATGACCCCCCCCCCCTGGTCATAAATTTTGTTTAAAGAAAAGTGGGCGAGGGGAATTACAAACCCTTGTGGCGCCACTGCAAACACTATTTACGCATTTTAGCTGGATCTTCAGTCAACAGAATGTAACCGGATACCTACATTTAACTCACCATCTTCCACGAAACAAAATTTATATTGAGTTCCCGGCTATTTTGAATAAAGTTTTTTTTTCTGACAAAATCAAGCCATTTTCCTTAACTTAGTTTATGAAATTTCCAATCTTTAAAATGCAGGTTATGCTTTATTTCCCGACCGAAGAGAAGAGAAATACCTTCGGGTTTCCAATATTTTTTGGCGTAAGGCACTCCTATGTATTTCCTCGCCTGATCCAGAAAGAGCAACCTCAATCGCATCATGCTCTCCTCAGTCGAGCGGGGATTGAGCAGCAAGTCTTGTGGCGGCGAGTCTGTTTGTTGGCTGACTCTCCAACATTTCTGGTAAGCAAAAATCATTTTAAAAAAAATTCAAATTTAAGATGTTTATTTTTTATAAATCGTAACAAGCTATAACTTTGCATAGTGCTATGTTTTATATTTATGCTTTAATCAGGGGCGTCATTTCAACAAGGATATCTTGATATAACAACTGGATCCAGTTGTTATATCAAGATATCCTTGCATTTCAAGTATGAAATTGAAAGGCAATGGAAATTATAGTAATTTCAAATAAATATAGACCGATAAAACAAATTACAAATACAAGATAGAGAGACGTTATGACAACTGTTACTCTGTACCCCAGGCAAATCACTACGTCTAGTCTTTTTTTTTTAATTATGTAACGGCTTGTACAATGTTAAATAATTATAATTTGAGTTTTTTTTTAACGAAAGGGGGCTCTGTTAGCGTGATTTTATATTTTTGATAATTATTAATCATAATTTATGTACTCAATTATAAAAAAAACTAGCAGAGTACCCGGCGTTGCGCGTAGTTTTTAGAAGTTTTTCTATCGTTTTTCTCTATAGCTCCCGTTTCTTTCCCCGCTTGCTCTTCCGTTTCTGGTCGCTTTCCCTTTCCCAGTCGCTTTCCCGTTCTCGTTCCCGCTCATCCTCCACTTCCTGCTCGTTCTCCCGTTCCCGTTTCCGCTCGCTCTCCCGCTCCGCTTATTTTGTGACCGATTTTAATTTTTTACAAAAACCTTCCTCTATTGACTCTCAAGGTTGTGTGAAAATTTCATTACGATCGGATGAATGGTGTAACAATGCATATAGGACACACATCATAAAGGACACACATAATTACATAATGTCATTTTTATATTGTATATAAATATTAAAATTTCATTAAAAATTATGAGTCTTTTGGGTGGGGGAAAATTTCTCTTCCTGCTCCCCTCAAATGGTGCCCGTGGCTTCAATCGTTGATGCAGTGCAGTCGACGATAAAGGAAGTGCACAGAATCTTTGTAATAAAAACATTAGGTATTTTTGAGAATGACCTTGTGTCTGACTTCAAGGCTAAGGTTCCCTTGTTCAACTCTGGCTGTGCCGCTCATCCTAATAAAGTCTTTTTTATCGAAAATCAGCAAACATAATTGTTTTCTAAAAGAGCATGTTAAAGATGTTTAAAGAACGACCCTATACTGAACTGATGTGATACCTGTTTTTTCGATTTGTAATGTTTGAATGCCTTTTGTAAAGAATGGCGTCCAGGCTCAACTTTAAAGAAGATTTCAAATACATCGAATGTTTTTTCTCTTGATGAATTATTACTGGTTTCGTCTTCGCTGTTTGCGGTACTGGTATTGGTAGTGCTGGTAGTGCAGGTAGTGGATCGGACGAGCAGTAGTGTATCCGGCGTGTCAGCGGATTCATCTGATCCAACCTCAATATCCGACATTAAAATTAAGATTTTACAAAATACAATTAGTTTCGTGTAAATTACAAACGTGAAATTGATTTATTTAATCGTAATTTTTTTGAGTGTTTAGATTTTTTTCGTTGTCATGACAATTAGTGATAAAAGTAAATACTGGCTTTAAAATTGTATTATTTTTCAAAATCACTTACGATATCTATATATGCTATATATATTTGACTCAAAATTGAAACTGAGATTGCGAGTTGAATTAGTTAAATAATAATTAATTTAGCATTAAAAACTTACAGGAAAACACACAAATTGCTTAGCAATAACTTATTTTTCTCTTATTTCTCCTTCTCTTGTTCATAGATATATCATAACCAAGAATTTTACGGATTTTTGTTAAAAATTTCTTTTTGCCACTTTTATTTTAGAAAAATAAAAGTGCCAGAAGTTTTAGCCCGTTTTGATCATTTTTTTGTCCAAATCGGGGGGGGGGGGGTCATCAGTTTTTTGGGGGAGAGTGTGAAAAATTTTGGAAATGCATCCCCCCAACAGGAATTTTCCGATCAGCCACTAGCATCTCACGACAAATGACCATAGTCTCAGTCTGACAGTCTGATTTGCAATAATTTCGTATGTTTAAATTATTTTTCGAATAAATGAGTCATCTTGAGATTTTTTAAATTTGACGCCACTGATTAAGTGTTTGACAGTTGCGGGAACGGGAATTAAGTGGGTTACAAGAGTGCGTGCGGCGTGCGTTTGGTCAGTTTGCCAGGGCTTAAAGTTATAAAATAAACTGATTAAAAATTAAATTAAAAAAAAACCAGTTGGATTTTTATAATTTATAATAGCAATTTTGATATAATGTTTGGTCAGTATTGCTTTTAAACACTCATGTCAAGAAGTAGAACGTTTTCTGTTTTCAATCACCTGGGGAATAAGCGCGTTTTCATTTTTATTAAATAAACCATTTAAAGTTGTAAAAAATGTTTTTTAAAAGAGCTTTATTTGCTTGCAACGCTAGGTCGTTGCTGTGTGGACCGGTTTTAGGCATAGGAAGCGGCCTTACTTCTTCAAAATACATTGCCAGGTGTGGATATTTGTGTAATATTTTATCTTATGGGATTCAAATTTTATGCTTTTGGCTACTACAGACAGTAGGTCCACTGTTTACCATTTCATACATCTTTTCAAACGATAGATACTTAAATCACTGTCAATATTAATAGTGTATGCAACGCACTGTCAATAGGGTCGCTGCTATTGCCCCGGCGGTTCGAAGTGATTGCAATCGGTAAAATTGCTACTAACCCTAACCCGAACCATAACCCTATCCCTACCCCTAAACCCTATCCTAGGTAGTAGCATACAAATTTCAAAATAATTTTTTTAATTTCACTAATATTTTTAAATAAAGGTACAAATTCTAAGTTTGAATATACCATATAGTGTAAACAAATAAAATTAATAAAGATATAGCGAATCAAAGATCGCATACTGCCGTGGTAATAGTTATAAGTAGTTATAACGGTCAATAGCACCAACCTTTGTGAAGTGGGACTATGACACAGATAATAATAGTTGTAGTAAATATTATTTAAAAGAAAAAAACAGTCATTTCTCATCGAAATTGGTCCACGACGCTATACTAGGAGATTATTATATAACTTAGCTGAGTGTTAGACCTGAATGTGAAAGCTTCAGGGTTGGGTTTCCGTTTGCTGCCTAGTAGCCCATGTTGTCGGAAAATTTAGTGGGTGAAATCGTATATCTGTGGGCATGTAAAAGATCAGCGTCGCTGAGTTCTGTAGAAGGAGCTCTATAAATATTCACGTTAATATAATAGATTGATTGAACCAGATCAAGTCTGACAGGGATTTTATGTTAGATTAGAATTAATTAGATCGAGGGAATTTCACATAAATGGTAATTATGTAAAACATTCCCTGAAAAACCACATAAAAGTAATCATTCCAGATATTTTATAACAATTAAAATCCTTTTATAATATTTGATATTTAATTTTTAATTTTTAAAGGTCTCTCACGTCTTCATCACCAAGGTTCAAGTATGCTACGGCAAAATTTACCAAGTCGGTGTTGTTATATGCCACATTTAAAATAGTAGAAATGAATGGTTTTATTTATTTTTTTTAAATATTTATTTGTTTTATTTTTTATGACTGAGTTTATCTTTATTTTCACGTTTTCTTTTTTTGCCATAAATGTTTTCTTTTTATGATTTAATTATTTGAGGGTCGTACATCCGGCCGATACGCAGATGCTCAACAAGGTCCAGGGTGGTCTGATGCTCATGATGCTTGAATCGGCCGCTGACATTGCCGCCACGAAGCACTGCTTGGAGTTTGGCGTCAAAGTCTGTTTTTTTATTTGTGTTTTTTTTAATTAGAAGTAAATTTCAAGTTCAAGAATTGATTTAATGAAGTTCTTTAAAACTTTGTGATTATTTGTATTTCAATACACTAATATTTGCAAAGTGACAAAGTTTCAGAAAACAATTGATCAAAGCTGTCTTGATCGAAACAGACTATTTAACTCTTAACTTTTTGTTTTTTCTAGACGGCCAGTGGAAAAGTTCCACACCCGGCACTGGTCGGGGTCGAAAGAGTGGAAATGCTCGGGACTGCCGGGATCGGGGATCTCATGGAGTTCGTGGCGGAGATCGTCCACGTCAGGTCGAGGTCACTTCGGATTTCAGTGGATGTTTACTACAGGTTGTTTGGTTGGTAGTTGTATCGTTTACTCGTTTTTCTGTTTTTTTTTAAATCAGTTATAGAGTTCAAATTAAACGTTTCATTGTTAATCTGAGTGATAGTTATATATATAACTAATACTCAAATATTTCTAACTTAATTTTGTGTATTAATATTACATTAAGTTACACAAATGTAATGCATTTAAACTAGAGGCCTGCACGGTAATGGGGACAACGGAAAAACCGCGGAATATTTACGGTATTACCGCGGTAATGGATCAAAACTCACGGTGATACCACGGTAATGGATTTAAAATTCAAGGTAATACCGCGGTAATGGATTTGTTAAAAAAATTTTTTTTTTTAAATGTTCAAGATTAGTTTGATTCGGTTTTTCTATGTTTTAAAGTTTCTTTGTTTACATTCGTAATTTCGTCCGGCATTGATTTTTACGTTATAACTATTACCCAGCCGGGGCAATAAGCGGTAAAATTGTTGTTGTCCTACCGAATGCAACCCCGACAAACCATCGGGGCAATAGCAGCGACTACTTTTTATATTATTTCATATCGGTGGCAATCTTAGTAGTCTATTCCGTTATTCGTTGAAGACCATTATTTGTCTTGATTTAAATATATCGATTTTTTCACCTAATTATGGAAAAATCCGATGTTCAAGAGCTGGTTTGAAAAAGAACTGCGAGATTGACGTTCGTTTAAAAAAAGTAAAGTGTGGGAATAATTTTTCAACATAGAAATCGACCACATCTTATCAGCATTTGTTAAATGTGTGAAATGCGATACATTGTGCGGTTTAGTGCTGGACATTAATGATTCACTATTGAAGTCACTGATACTGGTCCTTCTCTACATCTAGTTCTACCTAAAAAATTAAGTTTAATGAAAAACTTATGAACATCATCAAGTGACCCAACAATATGTAATTTGAAAAAGTTGCTGTCACGAAACCTTGAAAAATATTTTCCTGTTACGGATTATCACTATTCAGTCACATTTCTGGACCAACGTTTAAAAGAAAATCTAACAATATTAAATTCAGAAGAAAGAGATGAAACTGAACTAACTAAACCTCTGTAAAAAAAAAGTCGTTATGAAGATGGGTTTTCTTGGAGATCTTTTTGCAAAGAATTCAAAGGTGGTTACAAATGAGGTAATTAATTTTTATTTCTATTAACAAATCATTTATTTAGCATGATGAACTTATATTAATTTAATCATGTTTTTTCTCAGTTAGAAGAGTATGTTGCAAATCCCGAGCATACGGACATTTCAGAATTTTGGGCACAGAAATCAATTACATGGACTAAACTCAATACAGTTGTCAAATCCCTGCTGTGCATTCCAGCTTCCAGTACGCCATCGGAAAAAGTATTTTCGTTGGCTGCTCTGACAATTGATGACAGAAGATGTCAACTTGGCCCAGAGAGTATCGATGGGTTACTTATTTTACACGGTTTAAACAAATAAATTGATTCTGCAGTTGACATCAATTTCAAACATTTAATTTCGTGTTTTAATAAATTGATAAGATGGTTATGTTGATATTTGTTTTTATGTTTGGAAATATTTAACAGTAGTGTACGGGGATGGAAGTTAGCAGAACGGGGACGGAATGGGGATGCAATTTATTTAACGGGGACGGACGGGGATGGTTTGACAATTCTGTCCCCGTGCAGGTCTCTAATTTAAACTACATTTGCAAATGTAATGAATTAAAATTATATTTTTTTAAATAATGTCAGTTAGATATAGTATTAATACATTTTTAATGTTGCAACAAATAAATTGCTTCTTATATTATAAGAGTGAGTCTAAAAAATTATGCTTACTCCAGTTATTTTAAATTTTACGACCAAAGCATGGGTAGTATCCAACTTCTAAATAATTTAATTCCTAATTATTCGACATCCTTAGCTGACATGAACGCAGAGAGGAAGCTGATGACGAGGGCCCTTCTCTGGTACGTCCCCATGTTTCCCGACGGGACCATAGGTCATTTCTCGGACTTGAGCAGGAAAGGTCAGGACGACGGAGAAGTCAGAATGACAGAAGAGGTGAAAAAGAGGGAGCCGATGCAGCAGACGTTCATGGATCAGTCGATGCAGATGTATCTCGGAAATCTGGAAAGAAGGAAAGACGAGAAAGTCGTTCAAAACGTCAACCGACTGATCGGGGATCTATTGGCAAGTTGGTGAAATTTTCTGACCAGCATTACTTTGTTTATGTTTCATTTGTTTTTGCAAGCAGTGATAATCAAAATGTGGTCACTTTTAAATTTTCAATTGTTTATATAACTAATTATATTATTAGTGTACATGAAATTTTTCATATCCATAAGAGCCAGAGATAGATATGGCCGTAACGATGTATCCTATCACACCGTCTCACTGCAGCGTTCTAGGTCATTGCAGGGCTGGCGAGATTTTGAGGTTGAATTCTTTCAATATTTATCTATATTTTTATATTATGAAAAATAATTATTTATTTAGTTATATCTTTAATTTATATTAAACGTTCATTATATTATGGGCAATGATTTCTAAAATACCCGATATGTGTTTATTATTATTTTTTAAAATTAATAATTAGAACTGTTTAGTAGGCTATATGTTAAAAATTATTGGAAAAAATTTATAAAACAAAATAACAAATAAATGTTTTTTTCTTCATATTTTATACTGAAGAATAAAATTACATCCAGCATATGTGTGTTTGGTCTCCCAATAATTTCCTAATCGTTTAGTTAAATTTTTTCCAGATGGATTGATGAGTTTGCAGCCACGTCCTCGTACAAGCACACTAAAAGAATTATGGTCACAGGATCCCTGGACACCTGCATCATAACGAAACCAATTCCACCAGGTTTTGAAATTTCAGGGTTTTATTTTAATTATTTTTATACAATTATGACTCGTTCTATTATTGAAATTTATCTCTAATGTTTAATATATCTGTATTAAATATCCGTTCATTTTAAAACGGTATGGTATCTGCAAATTTCTAGTTGATAGCTATTAGTAAACCAACGACAAATGCACTGGAGCATAAAACAAGCTTCAATCATTTTCAGAATATTGTTTTGGCAGTTAATACAGCCTAAACTGATAGTGTGTAAAATATAGAATTGGGTCTCTAAATTTATTGGTTGGGTCATGAAAATGAACCCATAGACAAATTGGAATGAAATAAAAAAATATCGAATGATTACTCATATGGAGTTTTTATATTACAATGCATTTCCATTCTTCATTACGTTCCTAGGCAGCTGCATAACGTTCCTGAGTCGACCCGTCTTCTCCAGCAATCGAACCGTAGACATCCAGGTAGTCGGCTGTATGGAGAACGAGCACCTGGAGAAACCGACTGTTTTCGTTTCTAGTTTCTTTACTTTTGTAGCCCTGAGGACTGGAGCTGATGACAATTTCATTCTCGAGCCATTGAAGGTTGATAATTTTTTTTATTTGTTTATCGTTATTTTTTATTCCATGTGTTGAATTTTCTTCCTCTAAAAATCGATTGTTTTCTACTAATTCCGTTTGCATCATCAGTTGAGATTGCTTAACTGATGATGAATATAAATATTCATCATCAGCACAGTAGCGCTGGTCTTTCATCTGCTCCACAGATAAAAAATTATTATACCCACTAATTTTTTGAGAACATGAGCTACTAGACAGTGAGTAAGAGTTTGGAGTTGAAACGTCAACCATTCACATTGTTTCCGGAAGTAGTTTTGCAGCCTGGTTTCAGATTTTCTGTTTTTTCAACTTGTTTTTATATTAACTCCAACATGAATAATTGAACTGCTTTGAAATCTCGGAAGAAGTTAAATTTTTTTTAAATAATATCTCATGACTACCATCTTCTATCTTATTTTTAATTTGATTGTTCCTTTTTTCGTAAGAATTCAATTTCCATGTTCCTCAAAAATTATTTTAAACAGCCATCAACTGATGAAGAAAAGGAAGTTTATGAAGAGAGAAAAGCCATCTACATGGCAAGAAAGATGCTGATAGAGAAGATGAAAGCCAAAAAATCGATTAAATAGATTTTTAGTCTTATTTTATTATTATTTTCTGAATTGAAGCCGGTTAGATCTTTTTGTCTCGAGTATCAATGGCTTACTATTTTTATTGGAATGATCCTAAGAGATCACATGGTGTGTGTCAACTGTTTTGACTGCTTTTTTTAGGATTTTATTTTGCTACGTGTAGAAAAGTGGATTATGTTAGTGCCTTATTAACTTTTAACTTTTTGTTAGTAATTTGTTAATAGTCAATAAGTGATAACAATAATGATAAAGTTAACAGGGTTATTATCAGTTAAGTGAGTAAATATATTTTTGAATATTCAAGGTTTAAGTATATTTATTCTGCATATGGTTATATGTTATCTTCTTTTCCGGTTTTACGATGGTCACTGACTCAATCACTCACTCTGGAACGCTCGCCTTTTATTATTCTACTATTATTCTATTCTATTCTATATATAAAAATAAGATTGTGTGTAACTTATGCATTGCGACACCATTCATCCGATCGTAATGAAATTTTTACACAAGCTTGAGAGTCAATGGAGGAAGGTTTTAGTGAAAAAAAAATTAAAATCGGTCACAAAATGAGCGGAGTGGAGTGTGAACTATATATATATATATATATATATATATAAATGAGCGGAAACGGGAACGGAAAAGCAACTGAGAGTGAGCGGAAAAGCAAGCGGGAAAGCGACCGAGATCAAAAGAGCAAGCGGGAAGGAAAAAAATGACCGGAAGCGGGAAAGCTACCGGGAGCGAGAAGCCGACCGGGAGCGAAAAAGCGACCGGGAACGGGAGAACAAGCGGGGAAGGAAACGGGAGTGAGAGAGACAAGCATTAGAAAACCTCTAAAAACGCCGGGCACCCCGCTAGTCTATTTATAATATAGTTATATTTTAATTACAATTTTTATATTTTATTACAATATTACTAACTGTATTGCCGAAACAAGTTTTTTTTTCATGATAGTTTATAGTCATTTACACCAGATGTTTTAAGACTGAATTGGCTGTATGTAGAAAGCACATAAGTACTTCCTGTCGTTGATCAAAGTTTGATCCTTTTAACTGTCCCTCCTCCTTTATCCAGGCTTGAGAATGGCTCACAATTAGCGAGGCGAAGTTAGCATAGCTGTTTATTTCTAATTAGTTTATGTGTGTCACTTAGTTTCGAATCCATAAAAGTGGTGTTTTTTTTAAAAAAAAAAACATTTTCCCTGGTAGATCAGATACTTTGCTCACTGACGTTTTCCTTACATTCACTAGCTGACAGTTGAAAAAAATCAAAAAGTAGAAAATAATAAAATATTATTTTAAACTAGAAATACCCCTTCAAAAAAATGACGGTTTTTTTGTTTTTATCGAACTGTCAAATATTAAAAAAAAAGTTTCAAAATTTTTTTTGAAAAGTGCCCCCCCCCGGTCATTAGGTTTTTTGGAAGCAAGAAACAAAAAAGGTTATGTTGGGGGCGTTGATTTTGTGTTTTGTCCCCGGGCGCAGAAGACCCTAGCTACGCGTCTGCTGAATGCTGTTATGCTGTAGCTGTTTGTCACATCAATCAAACCATTCTGGATAGTCTGAACATAGGACAACTTTCCCATGAAGTGAACTTGCACAAAGATCCTATATGAGGAAATGATTATGAAAGCGTGGATGGGAGGGAGGGATGAAGAGTGAAAAAAAGGACTAGGTATAGGCATCCAAATATCTGTGACAGATCGATGCCTTTGCGGCTCTAACTCGAGATAATGCATTTTAAGTTATATTACCATTTTTGCTGATGTATGCCTATTTTAGAGACATATAAGCGATGACGCATTGGGTCACTATGGGCCCATGTATGTATTAGTGTGGGTCAAATATGTTGAGCGTTTAAAGGTTAATGATATTTTTTTAATGTTTCAACTCTAAAAAAATTAATTAAAAACATAATAAAATCACAAATAATTTTTACTTTTATTTGTTCAAGGGGTTCGTAGATGAGCATGTGATATATTTTGTTTAAAAGTAAACATAAAATTTGCGGGACACAATAGTAGAGCTGCTGATATTATTATTATGGGCACCGAGTTGTAAGGTTTCTGGGGGTTATCTTAATTTTATTTGTGTTATAAAATGTTACTAAAGTTAGCGTTTCATACGGTTGGAGATGGCGTTTATTTCAACACGTGTGACCTGCCCGATGTTAAGCCATGCGACATTTTGGAACTGAGTCAGGTCCAAAACGGGAAAACAATAAAATTGCTCGTAAAAGTTTGTATTAGTTTAACTGACATTTAAAAAAACGTATTTTTTAGATTTTGCTTTATATTATACTACTATTTATAGTGTCATACTTTTAGTATGAATTTTTTTGAGTATAGTTATTGTCATAGCATTGTTTTGCTCTGTTTTGATTAAATTGTCTTATTTAATTGACTATTTTAAAGATTTTGCATATCTACTACTATAGTTAGTAGTAATAAAAAGTGTTAGGTAAAGCCTTCTAAGTCGTATAGATATATTATATATAGATAAGGCAACAATTCAGCTGTTTTATGACTTTTATGGATAACCGATTACTATTTCGACTGACTATTCCAAGGATACAACCAGTAATCGCATTTTGAATTTTTTCTAACTTCCCTAGAGAATGCAGGAACATACACTAATTTTTGCAGAATATCGGTACGTCTAAAAATAAATAATTAGCAGCCTATAAAGTGCTGATGAATCTATGTGTAAAATATCAATAGGAATATGGCTCGAGCATTCTTAGGAAAGTATAGCATATGTTTGCATATAGTGGTATAATCTGTAAACTTATCAAGTTAAGCGATTGCCAAAAAACACTTAATTTTTTATTTAGATTAAAGAAAATAGCCAAAATGTTCCAGTCTTAGCTCCAAGGAGAAGCATAAGCATTTCAAAAGCTCTAGGCAAGAGGTTTGATATGGTGAACTCACAGGATGTGAACATAAAAGTAAGAAAACCTATACTTTTTTATTATATGAAATTATATTACACTGAAATAACTCTAGTAATGATTGAAGTATATTTTGAGAAAATAATTTTAAATGTAGCTTTCACTGAATCAGCTTTCAATTTATTTTTTCTCAATTTAAAATATTATTTTTATTCATTTTTTAGAATGATTAAAAAATTTGATTGGAATTATATTAAAGACATCGATTTTAATGCTGTTTGCAGGTCGTTCTACCCGAAGAGTACAAAGATTACGCCCTGCAGCACGCAGAACTGGTTTTCAAGGATCAGTATTACAGCAGATCAGACATGCTGAGATTACGGGCTGGTCTCATGGACGCAGTTCTTCATCACGAAGAAAAGGTTTTCCGTAAATTTTATTTTATATTATTTAGCTTGTATGAGAAATTATAAAGTTAATTCATTTACAATAAATTACATATTACTTTTTATTTGATTTTAACTAATTTATTTTTATTTGATTTTAACTAATTTGTTTTCATTTGATTTTAACTAATTTGTTTTGTTTGGTTTTAACTAATATATTTCAATTTATACATTTTTTAAAAATGATTTTTGTGTTAAATAGTTTTTATTTTGCTTGTTTAATTTTTTTTAATGACGGAGCCATTAGATGACTTCACTATTTTGCTCTTCTTTAGGGCCAAAGAACTCATTAGTGATTCATAAACAAAATCATTTTAGGTTGAAATCTTAGAAATGAGGGCACAAGTTGAGGAACTGTGGCACAAGAATTCAAGGGTCTCCTGTGGAATCGTCACCAAAGAAACCAGGGTCAGCTTTAGGTCACAGACGTCTCAGGTTCAAAATGATTTTTTCTGTTTTTTATTTAATTATTTCACAAATGGGTTTTTTTTAATTTTTGATAGTGTTTTCTAAAATAAAAGAAATTATGAATAATAAAAATAATCATTTTGTGTTGCTTTAATTAATATAAATTTTTTTCTATTGGTTTGATGTCTGCATTAACAGGGACATAATAAATAATCTAGATATTGAAAAGCATTATAATTAAAATTTTTTTTATTTTATTTAAAAATTTTTTACTTATTAGAATTTTTAAACTCTTGAATCTCTAGGTTCACATCTTCATCCAGATGAGCTGTGAAATGTGGGCATTCGATGAATTCGGACAACTCTACCTCGAAAAAGCAGTGGACGGGTACCTGTACGATCTGTTCCACCTGTGGAAAGAAAAGGGATGCGCCCACGACGTGAGCATCACCTTATTTTCGAGGGTCTTCTACGACGCTAAATCCCTCGAAGATTTTCCGACGTACATGCGGGAGTGCGTCAGGAAGGATTACGCCAACAGGTTCTACGAGGATTATTACCGCGTCGTGGTTCAGAACGAGAGGTACGAAAATTGGTTCAAGACGATCGGGGCTCTGAAGGCTATTTTCACGACCTACGATACCGACGTCCTGCACTTCCACGAGAAGTACACCTTGTCTAATACTCAATTCTCAGGGGGCAATACCTGGAATCCGGTAGCCGCCATGGGCATCAGGTCCCGGGAAAGGAGTTTGAGCGAGGCCGCCGAAATCGAACAAAACGGATATTCAAGACCTGTCATGGAAGGAAGATTGAGAAGCAAGAGTGTCAACATCACGGCCTTGTCCAACTTTCCAAGTAGGCCTCCGGTGGCGTGGAATTCCAGTGCCTCCGAAGGGAATTTCTTGGAGGTCATGAACATGGCTCTCAACGTCTATGAAAAGTTCTACATGGATAGGTGTTTCGAACGTACGGGCAAGATGTCTATCGTTATATCGCCAGGCATCGGAGTGTTTGATGTCAACAGGGAGTTGATGAATATCACGAAGCAAAGGTCAATCGACATCGGCAGTTGCTGCGACCTCGTCTGTCTCGGACAGAGACCGCTCTACGATGTCCCGCTCTTCAAGATCAACCAGGACAGGTCGCATTATTTTAGCGGCTTGCTGGACGAAGATTATAACATACCCCACTGGCTTACGCTCAGTTATTACACCTCGAAGATCCAAATAGAATGCAAACTCCAGGGAAAGCAGATGCTCGATTCCGAGCTTTTAGAAAATATTCTCATCCACAGCAGCATGAGTCAATACGACTTTCGCCGAGGTTACAGCTCTTCCCCGATGAACGCAGGCAATTTCCAAAGCTCCGGCTCGAGGAAAATTCGAGAAGACATGCCGGTCATCGACTACGAGGATTACGACGACAAGGTTTTCAAGTATCACTCCAAGACGGAGCAGCAGGAAAAGTTTTCCTACCTTCTGCACGGCTCCAGCAGAAACGATTACGGCAAAAGAAGAGAAAGGGTTTCTTACACGATATCAACTAACGGCCTGTTTTGTGAGACGGATCGACTGGAAAAGTCTATCACTAGTTCTATATTAGGTAAGCAATTAGACGAAATGGCGGAAAACTTTCTATCTCACTCTTATTGCGGCAGGCTTCCGGAGGAGCAGAGCCACTCGGCTCAGTGCCGCAGAATGGCGGGGAGTGTGACCATTCCCTACGGTCACTATCGCCGACAGGGAAAGCTCACGAGCAGTAAATGGGGTAAATTCCACCGTGCCACCAAAGCTCTGGTTAATCCATTTACGCAATCGAAAACCAACTTCAAAGCCACGTCGAATCGTAGACGCTGGGCGCATGCTCATCCGGTCGAGTCCAGCGGTCACGGCCACGCCAGCCGTTCTGCGAACAACGTTCAACAGATGAGCAAGTCGACCATCGCTAAAGGCAATGCATCCCCTTCTAGAGAATCACTTTTTTCAGAAACCTCCAGTGCCCAGCCCATTCCAACTCCGGCAATTCAGAGGCTCTTAGCTCCGCGACAGCATCACCTATCGGAGTGCAGCGAAAACGGCTTCGCCCCGGGTTCGTTCGCGGAAAGTCCATCCAGAGGCCACCTGAGAAACGATAGCTTTTGCTTGACGGAATTCTCCGCGAATAATTTAGGGAATCCGTTCTCGCAGACAGAGTCGAGTTCCAGTCTCGCCAGCAGCTGCAACGATATTTACGGCTCTCTCATTCAGCAGCACGCAATGGCGTCGGGTCGTTACTTTCAGCATTCTTCGAGACAGTCGCACATATTGGAAAAGGACATTCTCAATTACGAAAGCCGATTCGGCAATTTAGATTCAACTCTTCCAGTAAATGCCACCATCGATTGGAAGGCCATGACCAGGCCTCCGATACTGCCGATAACGACCGATTACTTTCCGGACAAGCAGACTTTAGACAAGCATTTCTTGTTTTCAGAATATACCCTGATAGCTGAAGAGATAGAGTTGCAGTTCAGCGGTATCTATGGATCACGCCACAGCCCCACGCTGAGAGAGATTTTTAACGAAATGATCTACCAAAGGGTCGCCCAAGGTTATCAGATTGTCATCGTATCGAAGTCGCAGCAAATAGCTCAAACTGGAAAAAAGTCAGCCTTCCACAAGCTGGGCACGGTGAAAACTAGTCCCGGTACATCGGAAGAGGTCATTCTCAGCATGGGTAGACTGTTCCATTTGTTGACGCTGCACGAAAAAGACATAGTGGTCAGAAGATATTGCCCGAGGCATAATCTCAATCGCTGCTCTTACGATTACACCTATCGATTCCAAGTTCCGGATTCGTTCTACTTTGACAGCTCTCTCACTTGTTTCAAGACCGACCCGTTGGAGTCATACAACTGGAACAGTGTTGACCATCACTTGTTGGCTCAAGGCGGCGAAGCCCAAGGTTTTCTGGAAGCCATGAAATTTTGGAGGTCCCGTTTCGTTTTACTGCCGACCAACAACTCTGGTCAAAAAAAGATCATGGACGGGTCAGAGTTCTGTAACGTGTACGAGCCAAAGACGTCATCTGAAAAGCAGGCTTTGATCGATGGGTTCCTCAAATTCATGGAACACCTCAACAGTATAAAAAAGGCGGCCCAATTTCTTTGCAGGAGGAAGGACAAGCGTCCGCCGGAAAGAACCTCGGGGGAAACGTCTTCTCAATCGTTAACTGGACTCCTGAACAAGCCCGTGGAGCAATCCCCTCGTCACTTCCAGTACACGTACATGTCCCCTCGCTCCGAGGTCGTGAAAGGAATGATGGATCCCACAGATGGTCTTAACTTTGTCGTTTCGCAACTCGAGTGGGTCACTCTTCCCAAGTACAGTTTCATATCGGCGGACGCCGTCTCCTGGCTCATGAAGAACGTCAAGGGGATTAATTCTGTCGGCACTGCGGTGCGCTACATGCAGCAGCTTGTCGAAGAGAAGCTGGTCTGCCACGCTTCCGAGAAGCTGGGAGTCTCGTTCGTTTACGGTTTCAAGATCTTCTTCATCCTTCCGGAGATGAGCATGATGGAGCCGCTTAACAACAGTTGCTTGTCTCTGGTTGAACAGAACTTCATGGAGGTTTGTGCTTTTATTCATGTTCGGTACTCATTTTATGTACGAACAAATTCAAAGGGTTGAATTTATTTGACTTGTAATATTAATTCTCACCATTATTTTACTGTGTGATTATATCTTAATCATATTAAGCTCAGATGTAGGCTAGTTGCAATGCTTTGTTCTTGTTATTATTCATGTTAAAAATAACTTTGTTGATATATATACGTAATGTTTATATCAACTATATTTTTGTGTTGTAATGTCAACACGAATTTATAGGTAGAAATCTTGACTGGGAATGAAGATGAAGCCCTGGCAAGGAGACGTAACACGCAACCTGCCTCTCTACTCAGAGAAATCAGAACGAGCTTCCTAAACCCCCCGCTGTTCAAGCACATTCGTCTCGACATACCTGGGAAAAGCGAACGGCAGGAATGGGGGGTTCTCAAGCACCATCTTCTATACACTCCAACGTGTGCCTTCGAAATGTCTGCCGAGTGGCTCGTGGCTACGGGCAGCGTGCTGGGAGAGCTGATCAACGGCTGGGCTCGGAAAGCGGCCGCTTGCTCGCTGCACATGGTGCCGGCTCCTGCCGATCCGTTTGCCCTGCCCTTTGAGAAGCAGTCCGACCCCTTGAGAGGACCTATCTACATACCGATGGATGTTGACTGCCTCGAGGTTTTCTTTAAATTTCAGTAATTATTTTAAAAGAGATTTGTTTCTAAGAATATTTGAATAGTTAAGTTTTTATTGAAACTTAGAATTTTATTGTATCTTTACATTTGATGTATAACTATTAAGCAAAAGTTATATTGTGCTTGATTTGCTATAATATATTAGCTACATATGTCTTTTGTAAATAATGTATTTTATGCCGAAGTGTTGTATTATTTATCGAAGGTGACATAATCACCGTAATGCTATATTGTATTTTTTTTAAATGTATACAGTAAAGCTAATCACACTTTGTAATATTTCAGTTAGACGGAGGACTTTTCTGTAAATTTCAAAAAAACCCGTACTTTGGTCAGCTATATACCCGAGGTGCATTCAGGAGGTGTTGTACGATGGTAATGTCAAAATATGAACCCATGGAATTATAAAAAAACAAAAAAATAGCACCAGCCACTGCTTAGTCTGAATTGCTTAAGAGAGTTTATTGTTTATTGTGTCCGTGGTGTTTTTTGTTGGCTCTATGTTCGTGATTGTGTTTGGTTTTGTAGATATGTGCATAAAAACAGTTGATATTGGCGGATGTATTGGTTGTGTCAAGATATGTTGTATTATCATCAACATAAATAATGTCCAATATCTCTGTGTATGTATGTATGTGTGTGTGTATGTTAGAAATTCACGTCATTCTGTTAAGTGGTGCTGCTATTGTAACTAAACTTATTTTTGTAATTATTGTCGGGTTATCATCAGTTATATAAAATTGTTCTTAACTGAAGGCTAGACATTTTTAAAAATCGACACGGTATTATATATTCATATATCTAATTATTGAAACAATCTATCGCTCTATTCTTTAGGAGCACAGTTGGTCTCAAAAAATTAACCAGAGCCAGTTATTGAACTTCCAAGACTCCATACTCAAGTCGTTCGGTTTCATCAGGGACAAGTGTGTGACTGCACTGACGTTGTCAGAAGATTACAACATATCGAAAGTAGATATTTATAATTTTGAACAATTTAAAATATTGATTTCATCGTTATCATTATTTATTTTTAAATTGTCGCTCGCTGCTTCTCCACGCTAAGCTAAGGTCGGAGGTTATCCCTGTATCGATTTCTTCCGCAAATCACTGATCGTATCATTCCTTCACCTCATCGTTCCAACAGTCACAAAACCAATTCTCAGACAAAAATAAGCCAACTTAGTTCTTCTTCAAGCCCATAGCTTATTTATCACTTCGGTTTAGACCCAGAAAGAAAGCGCGGACTTTGTTTAATCGAGCGGCGTTGGAGCCGGCATGAAATTCTTAATTTTGCAACTTATATGAAATACTGCAAACTTCCCTTTAGTCACTTTTTTTGACACGCATAGGAGTATCAGTTAGGACCACAAACCATCACGACCATTATAATCTTTTTTTTTTATTCCACAGAACGACGAACTACCGAAATACATCCACAGCTCAGGGGGCATGCACATCATGGTCGTCTCGACGCTTTCTAGAAGGGCCGATCACCACGGCAGTCTCGGAAGAGGAAGCGACAAGGGGGAGGCATCGAGCCGAGTGATCTCCGGCCAATACGAGGACTTCGTCATCAGGCAGTACAACAAGCAAGTCGGCGTGGGCAAGAGTACCACACATACCGTTGGCTTCTTATGGGCATGGAACTTCATGCTGACGAAGAAGTGGATGAACCAGCAGACGGGAAACGAGATATTCCAGGATAACATATTAATGGATCTGAGGAGGTTCTGCGGGAATTCCGAGAATCGACTCAAGGTGGCATGGGACGAGTTCAAGAAGTACAGTGATACCTATTAAGAACTGACATCACCGATGTCACAGAACTGACATCACCGATGTCACCATCGACATAATTATCAACGTTACTGCTGGCCTCGTCTGGTTTCCTGTCTGAAACCTGTTTTTGATTTGCTTGTAGGCGATCTTAAACATTGCACCGGCAGTGAGCTTATTATTTATTATTATTTTTTTGTAAATACGATGTAAAATTGTGGACGGCACATTGTGCGTCACTGCCTTGTCATGTTGTAATTGTAAATCTGTTTTCACTCAATTTTCATTTCCCACGAAACCTCAGATTGTTGGCATTATCATGTTTATTTTATTCTTGATAGTTCTGATTGAAAATAAATCAACGATTGTCAAAACCAGTCACAATTCAGTTGGGAAATTTAGCGAGTAACTGTCAGGATTGTATAGACGTCTCTTCGTCCCTCTCCCCGTCCCCGCTTTTTCTCTTTCTCTTCCTTCTGGTACTACAGGAGCAAAATCTCTCTTTACATGAGCCCTACCACGGCAGTTGTTATCAAATTGGTTCGTAGTGGGTTTGCTATTGATGGTTCTGGTCATCCCATTATAGCTTTTGGAAGTGGGTACTGGCAGCTTATTAATGGTACCAGCTGCCTTGCCGTAGTTGTTACTGTTTAGCCCTCTTTCATTAACTGTCTTTGACACCTAATATGAATACATTAAATACATCTTATTATTAAACAATAAATCGGGCAATAATAAGCTAAGTGGAGATTTACTTCGTTTGTCTGTCTTCCCTTTGCCATTTTCGGAGTTTTGTTTCCTGGGGTGCTCTCTCCGAGTGGTTGTGGCTGAGCCTGCCTGGTGGCCCTGAGGTTGGCAAATAAATTGCAAGACATGGAGAGAGGGTTGTACATGGAAAGTGTCTCAACCTGTTAGAGTTGGTGAGGAGATGTCAACGTCTTCATGTCATCATAATAAGAGATTTATTCATTTAAATTATAACGATATATATATATATATATATTAATAACAAAGAACAGCCAGATAGAGCACAGTTAAAAATGATGGGATGGAAGTCTCCAGTAGTGCATCTGGTTCAATTACATCAATGTAGAGAATGCTGTCTCAACTAGCACATTTGCTGCCCTAAATTATCTGAACTGAGCAAGATAAATCTTTTTTTTTTCAATGCTCTAAAACATCTACTGGATCCACACACTCCTACTTGAAACCCAGAGATTGATAAAATTAGTGCAACACTTTAAAAATTCAGTTTATTAATTAATAAACAAGTACATAGGTGATACTAACAGAATTCAGTTCAACTTCAACCAGCTGCTTGGTAACTTCTGAGGAGCAGCTGCCCAGCCCAGGAAGCTCCACAGGCAGCAGAAGTTCGGACGAAGCTATGGGCTTTAAGAGAAGGGAACAAACCGGTGAGGGTAAAATGACAAAGTGCGGAGTAAATGCGGACGATGGTGATGCCGAAGAAGTTATTGCGTCCGGCACTCGTGATTCATCCTCGTTTTTCTTGCTTTTGAATTTCCTGTTGCCATCATTAAAGGTTGAATTTTGAAATTGCCTTTGGGTTTGATTGCCGATGACTTCGGTGTGAAGCTTGAGGATCATCGCCTGTTGCTGTACGGCGGATGACGGCAGCCGTACAGACGCGTACAAGAGATGGCATTAAATTTAAATGTCAATAAAATCTGGACTAGTTTTCTTGCATGAAATGAAAACAGAGACTCGCACGATAAACGTTCGTCATAAATTAAGAATGGATCTTTTCATCTCTTTTATCAGATTAAATACATTTTTATTAATAATACGAGTCTAGCATAAATTATAATTATTGTCACTATAACATTGTTGTTTTTATATTACAAAATAGGTAAGAAAATAGAACTCAAATTTTTATAAAAATAACGAAGCATTATATTAACTCGGTCATTAAGGAGGTGGCAGAGAGATTGGAATGATTGTTGGTTGTTTTCCAATTCGTCCCAGTCTAACTTCCAGCAAGAGGTTGCTTTCAAAATAAGAGGCTGCCATAAAAATACTTCCTTTACTTGAAGCAAACAGCTATTTCTGACTAATACTATTTTTAGCAACTACTGCCTTTAGCTTATACTATTTATAGCTTTCATAAATTTCATCTGTGTCATGATGAAACCGATAAAATGACTTAAATAAAAGTAACCTACATTCCCGAATAGAAGTGAATCACAGATAGCATCCAGGGGAACCATAGCAATTAATTCCAAAACATGGGCTTCCTCTTCGATTGATTCAAGATCCGTTGTCGATGCGGCTGGAGACTGCGACGTGGGATTGATGTCCATTAAGTCGCTACTCAAGTCCTGAATAAGATGCATTCAAAGTACTTGTGAGCAATATTATTATTACTCAGTCACGACAAAACACTCTATATAATAAACTTAATCACTGTAAAACGAAAAGAGTCAGGAACATTGCAGGGCGAAGAATAACTATATTTTGATGATTATGTATTCTTTGAATAAATAATAATTATTTGCAAGTTTCGGAATGAATAGATGAGAATAAAAGAAACTGACTTAGAAAAAAAGTAACATTTTAGAATAATTATTTTAGTTTTCAAACAGCAAAAACAGACTCAAGGGAATGAAAAAACCCGACAAATTGCTTGTGGTTCGGTAGGCACAGCGGGTTTAGAAGCCTTTCCTGGACATCGCATCTAATGACCATGCTGGATTCTGTCATGAGGAAATAACATGAATGAAAAATTATATTTAACACGGAAAATGAATGATATTAACGAATGGATTAAATTTTTTGCTTTTCATTGATGAAAATGAATGGTGACTAATTTCACAAGTTTTTACAGTGAGATGATCTCACAAAATAATAAAAATATTTAATTAATATTTTTATTGACTGCTTTTATTAGAGTTTATATTCAAAAATAATTTTTCAAGTACATTTTAAATTATATATTTTTTGAGAGAAGATGTACATTTTTATAGTTGAATATATAAGCTTATTTATTATTAATATTTAATGACAGATCAAATAAACGAACTGAATTTAATTCTCAGAAACTCTGAGTCTGTATCGAAGTTGTGAAGCCACGACATGAAGAAATTCTGCATGCTCGGAAGAACTGAAATAATTTGTTGCATTAATTAAGTGTTTCCTTAACTGGAAATCTATTGTTGTTGGTTTACTCAGCATAAGTTTTACGATTAACATACCATTTATTAAATTATTTGATAATTAATTGAAGAATTAGTAGAATAAATTAAAAACATAAAAGAATGACAATAAAAAAAAAAAACAGTCAGAATAAAAAAATTACTCGGTTCAAGAACCAGCGATTCAGTCAGCCCTGACGGTTCCGTGTCTACAGTGGCTTCTTCGGCAAGGCAATCTGGTTTGGTGACCTTGAAGCTGCTATCGTTCGTAAGACTCAACGATGACCACATAATCTCATGCAAGCTTTGAAGGAATACTACTTGTATCTTCTAAACAGATGACGTTCACGTGTTTCCGTGGTTTGAAGAATTTTGAATTAAATAAACAAATACTATCACAGCTTGACAGTATAGAGAACAGTACAGGATTTATCATTATAAGATTCATTCTTTTAACAAAAACACCAGTTAAGCCAATATAGTTTCTGTTCGAAGGATAATAAAACCTAAATATTCTAATGAATAGATAATTGAAAAACTATAACCCTGATGTGTTCAAAATTCAGTTGACGAGCAGCATTTTCGACGCAGGGGAGTACCGACTTTTGCGGTTGAGTTGTAAATAAAGTTAGTTCCAGCTGTGAAGAATATCCTGCTGCCTAGGAGGTGGATGACGAATGAGAAACATAATGAAAATATGAAGCACATCTTGATGAAATGTCAACTTGGTGTGAGATATTAACTATGAGAAGACATTTAACTAAAAGTGCAAAAAGACAAAAAAAAAATCAGAATTGAAACTGAACAATGATTTCACCACCATGACTGACATTCATAAGAAATTGAGTTTGATTGTAATAGAGACTGACAGCTTCCTGGATGCCTAGCCCAATTATGTCAAAGTCCGAACTGTGTCCAGGAGTCTGGACATTCTCAAAGACTTTGCTAGTATCTTCTAGTTGCCATTTCAGTCTAGACAGAGCCATGGAGATCTTCATGTAGTTTCCTTTGACATGTTGGAGTGGCAGTAGTACCTTGAACACACAACCATTTTATGGCAATAATAATAATAAGCAGTTGGGAAATGTTAAACTTTAAGTTGAAACTAATTCAACATATCTGACATTAGTTTGACAAAGTCAATGAATCAGACATTAAACATTTGATATCTAACATTAAAAACACTTATTGCATATGTGAATTTTTAAAAACAGATGAAGTCAGACTTCAGACATTAAAAATTTGATATCTTACAATAAAAACAATTATTGCACATATGAATATATTAAAACGAAGTTTAAATGCAGATATTAAAAAGATCTGAATTCATTCGTATATACTACTGCGAGGTCCCATGCCATGTTGTTGGATTGATCTCATAGCAGAGGAAACAAGATTTTTATTATGTAGCTGGAAAATATGTTCAATATAAAAATATTTTTAAGCATTTACAATTGCTGCTCTAGATAGATGAAGATTTTTTCCCCTTCATATCTGAAGGCTAACAAATGACTGCGGGGGTCGAAAATACGGAGTCCTTAAGCATTCACAGGAGGCGAATGAAAACGTAATTTCCGAATTGCTTACGAAATTGCTTTTACTTTGTATTGCGCTCCGAGGAGTGAGATGCCGAAACACGGCAGCCTGTTGGAGCCAGTTGTGCTGCAGACGAGAAGAAAAAAATTCTCAAGAACTTCGACCAATTTGAGAATGATCGATCTGTCCTCCCAGCAGGCCAAGTGAATAAGAACTATTCTGGCTATTTAGTACGAAAAAAATATGTCTCAAACTTTTCATTTTGTTTATCAAAAGAAACGTTATCTGATCCTACTGTTGATATAATACAAATATTAAAGCCGTAAAATACTAAGAACACCTAGTAGAAATTTATTTAATACAGTGAGTAAGCGAAGTGGAAGTGAAAATTAATGGGTATATCCTATAAATGTCTATATGTTACTATATAGTCTATATACCTACGCCACATGTGAAACACTTCTGTAAGTTGACTTATCACAGACATCTTTACTTTTATAAAAAAAAGAAATGGGTGTCATAACCTGGTTGTTTAGATAGCTTGGCCTTGTTTGGCATGATTTAATTCAGCTGAAAATCGTTCTTTCTTTGTTTAAAATAGAATCATCCCGGAAACAAACGCGCAATTCGGGCAGACGATAAATGACATTTCCCGAGGCAATTCATCGAAATAAGCCAGATATCAAAGTCGACTCTTTGTTTCTAGTTCAAAATAAACTTCTTTTTGCTTATTTTAAATTATAATAATATAAATAATTAAGTTGAAAAAAAACTATAACAATTAAGGCAAACTCAGTAATAACTGGTTATTTAATCACACATTCGTTTCGGTAAAAGATAAAGAGAGTGCCAGTTTCTCAACGGAATTCAAATTTTTCGAAGCGACAACATTTTTCAAGAAATTATCATTAGTCGACGAAAAACCAAGAAGGTCTGTTCTGTTCGGCGCCACGCACCCTCTACGCTTGTTTATGCAGTCTATATTATCGGAAGGCTGGCTAATCATTTTTCCAGCATCGTCGCAGTTTTTCCAAAGGGCATTTACCCGTTCGAGCTCTCTGATTCGGCTTCTTCTTGTGGCCAGATAACGTACGAAGCCGTAAACGATCTCAAGGCAGCATTGGAGAAAGAAAACGATCGTTATGGTGTAAATGTGGGGACGGAAGCAGCCCCAAACATGGCCGAAGATGGCGTTATACCTGAGCGCTTGTTGGAGATTGTAGTGGTGGTCAGATGTTGATTTTAGAAAAACAGCACCTGAAAATCGTGTGGTTATTTCACTTTTTACGAAGCAATCCCTTCTAAGGTTTTTACATTTAAAAAAAAATCATTTTTAGTGTTTCAAATAAATTTAATTAGCTGCATGTAATATTGATGAATAATTCAAACAACGAGCTTATTGCTTTGAGAACAGTGAAAAGCTTTGGACGGACGCCCGAGGTTATGATAGATTACTAACTTTGAACTGCGGGAAATGAAGATAAAGGAGGAGATGAGAGTGCCCCCTCCAAAGGAATTAAGATTTGAGAAACTCTGGAGACTGTCTCCTCAAAGAAGCTCCTCTCGAAATGCTCGCATCCTTTCAGTTCTGATCCTGTGAAGATGAGACCATAAATTACACTTTGATTTTATTTAAATACATCATTTCAATGCTGTTTGAATTACTTAAAAGTATTCGTCCAAAAAATTGAGATCGCTGAGTAAGGAAATCAAGGATTGCTACTATTCAAACAATAGCTTTCAGAATATTTTAATTCTGCGTAAAGAAAACACTATTTAAAAAAAATGTTAAATATGTGAAAATAATTAATCTGTTAAATCAATAAAATGGCAGCTACTTGAGTTGAGACAGACGAGTCTTCCAACGTCGACACCCAGTCTGAACATCTCCATCTGGCAGTGCACAGTCACCCTCAGCGTCGCCTCGAGAAATTCGGCATCGGAATAAACGGACGCGGACAACGACTGGAAACGCCAGATAAGAGCTGGAAGAGAATTCGAACCCAGGAAGGAGAGGAGGAGCGACGACGAAACGATAACAACCCCGGCAATTACGCCGTACAGAACGGCGGTGCAAAGCAGGTCGAGACACTTTCCGTCTCCTCTGCGGCAATAAACAAGCCGCCTGCAATTATTGAGAATCCACGAACGACCGAATGATTTCGTTCTGGCCGGCGGCTTATCTGTGACCGAGCTGTTGTTAGTTGCATCGCGACCGGGTTTGTCGTTCCTCGTCGTCGACTTCACTGTCGCCGTCACCGGCGTTTGGTCGCTGGTGTCGTTGCGACTGCGTAAGGCACTTGATTCGACCGCCGCCGTAAGAGAAGAATGCATCGGAGAGTTGTTTGAGTGGACGTTTCTGATGAATTGATTGGATTTCGTCTCGGGACATTTGGGAAATGTCGAAAAATTCGAGAAAGAGCGGAGCGATCCGGTCGCCGGTAAAGTCGGTGACGACGCGGCGGCTGCGGTCAGATGCTGCTTGAGGAAAGATAGAGCGGACAGGCGCCGTGAAGCCGAGGGAGTTTTGATACTGGTAATGGATCGACTAACCTGGTATGAGTCCCGCGGTGACGATAGAAGAACCCGCGCCGAAATCTCTCTTCCGAGCTTCTGCCGCCACTGTGAAAGACGGGATAAGGAATCAATTCGCGAGCCGTTAATATCGAGCGAGTCTTCGACGTATTTGTCACGACGACCAGCGATTTGCAGCGTCCTCAGCTTGATGGCCAGCCGACTGAAGCGATAGAAAACGGCTACAATTTCCACCGCGAGAATTACGAGAAAGCAGGATTGGAAGTTTTCTAGATTTTTCGTCGTCTCGTTTTCTAAATCCAGCCACAAATCATCCGTAGCCGCTACTGCGTTTGTTTCGCGGAGGGGAGAAAACGTGAGACGGGGGTGATCGTAGTCGCTATTGCCAGCCTGGATGAACTTGAAAGCTGGTAGCTCATGACGCAAGAGATGCGCATCGACGGGGTTAGTACCGGGTCCTTCCGGGGTGCAGGTAGGTACCGCTTCTCTGCTACTCAGAGGGCCGGATCGAGTACCCGAGTCATCCGCGGAGAAATCAAAGACGCCAGAGAGGCGGCGACGGACCAGTTTGATCGACGATCTTATTGGTAGGGATTTGTATTTCTTTCTGCCGAAAAAATCATATAAAAATGATTAAGAAAATGCAAAAACAGAACTGGAAAATTGATGAGGGTGAAAAACTTAAAAAAGAACAAAGCTGGAAGTGGATTGTAGTAAAAGTTATTACTCATCAATTCAAAACAATGCGCCGAATAGTGCGTGCATGGCATGTATTCATGCGTCGGTAGAAACCAGCCAGAGTGTCGTTCACAAATAGAGATTGGTTGATGACCAGGAGGGATGGTAGAGAAGGGAGGGGCTGAATGTTTTTAAAAAAACCACAAAACATAAATCTTTATTATCTAAAAAATGGCACGAAACACATTAAATCAGAATGAATTTCTGATATGTTCTCTCTCTCACTTTTCCCTCATTTTCTGTTTCTCTCTTTCCTTGTTTCAGTTTTTCTAATTACTTTTTTATTTTCTTTATTTCTATTTTTCTCTTTTTTTTCTTTTATTTTTCTCTCTTATTTCCTTTCTTTTCTCCCTCTCCCTCTCTCTCTCTCTCTCTCTCTCTCTCTCTCTCTCTCTCTCTTTCCCCTCTCTTCTTTTCCTCCTCTTTCTTCTGTTTCTTTTTCTTCTTTCCCTCTCTCATGTTATTTCTCCTGCAAAATTATTGGATAGTTCTTGAAGAAAAATGTTTCTCTTATTTCGTGCGTGCGTGTGTGTGCGCGTGTGTGCGTGCGTGTGTGCGTGTGTGCGTGCGTGTGTGCGTGCGTGCGTGTGTGTGTGTGTGCGTGCGTGACTCCGTCATGCGAATGGACAAAGTTTCGTCATTAAAAGTAAAAAAAAATCCGTAAACAAAAAAAATAGTTTTTCTATTTGCTGGTTTTTATCTATTATTTTTTTTTCATAAACACTATAAAATTTTAATTTTTTTCTCTTTTGATGTCACTTATGATAAATTTATTTTCGATTTTTCTATTTGACAACAACAGAAATAAATTATTTATTAAGAAGTAACAAGTAAAGGAAAAAAACGAGTTTTTCAACACAAACTTTTATTTCAAATGCACTCGATTTGCAAAAAAAACCGGTAAACTGGAGTAAAATTCACCTGATAATGACGTTGAAACTTTCCCTCTGAAGAAATCCACCGCCGATGCCGAACTGATAAAGCATATGTCCGGGGCCCACAGCACTCCGCTCCGACCCCGGGGACTTGAGCGGCGTAGCGTTCAGACTCCGCTCAAATAGGAAATTCAAAAAGAGAAAAACTGTTTTCTTTGCGACGGCATCGAGATGTGTGACGGTTCTATTTGTTTCTTTCTTTCCCCTCCAGTCCAACTTCCGCCCGGCAGCTTCCGTTTCGTGTAGGATTTTGAACTCGATGCGTTCCAGAAGATTAAGCAGTTTAGCCGGCCACGGTGAAAAGTGACGTGTAATATTGCCAGCCATCGTTTTATCAAGCTGGCCTTTTGGTATCCCGGTTTTTGCCGAGAACATCTTCATCAAGTAACCCATTGTGGTGCCGAATGACTTACGACTTTCAAGTAAAATTTGGCCGACAGATAATGGCAGCATCAAATCACCGTAGTCGTAGTCAGAAAAATGAGATAGGTCGTCAACCTCGTTGAAGTTCTTAGGGTAGTTGAGATCTGAGGCGCCGCTGTTGTCGGAGCTCTGTGGGTAGCTGGTCTTCTTGCGATATCGCTCTGATGGTAGCCAGTGCCAGTCGGTCCAGTCGTTGGATAAGTTGTCGAAGTCTGGTGAGGAGATTTGGTTTCTAAGAAACTGTGCTGCTTTTGCGTAGCTCTGATCGCTGACGCGACGCTTAGTCGGTTGTTGTTGACTTGTAGAATACACCGGTTTGTCCAGAGATGACGACGACGACGACGACGATGATGGTGATGAAATTGAATTAAAAAACAAATGTGAAGGTGAAGGAAAAGGTGCGGTGTCAAGCGTTGGAGGTGATGATGATGATAATGATGACGGTGATGATGATGATGATGATGATGACGTGGGTGACTGAGGAGGGGTTCGCGTGATGACGAAGTGACAGCAAAAGATGACGTAGATGACGAGAAGTAGTACTCTTATGACGTCACAGCATGAGCTGCTATTAGCTCCGAGAATCTGAAATATTTTTGAAACGTGCTCATTTCCCTTGACCTTTGACTTGTCGAGAGCAAATGGCAAAATGTAACGGAAATGGATCGTTGAAAAGTTTGAAAAATAGGAATGTGCATTAATTAATTAATTAATTGATTAATTGTTACTATATTAAACGAAAACGCACACATCAATGATTGAAACTATTTTATGAAATGTTTTTATGCGCTTTTTTTAGTGTGGAGCTCTTTCTTTTGCACTTCTACGATGACAATCTTTTGCGCCCCACGAGAAAAATACAGAAAGAGAAAGATAACGAGAAATAGTGAGAGAGAGAGAGAGAGAGAGAGAGAGAGAGAGAGAGAGAGTGTGTGAGAGAGAGAGAGAGAGAGAGAGAGAGAGAGAGAGAGAGAGAGAGAGAGAGAGACTGTTGCTTTGTCACCTTCAAATAACAAAGCACATCTGCCAAAACTTGTGAATTTTTAATATATTTATTCAATATAGATTTTATTTATTTTTAATTAAAAAGGTTTTTTTAATTAAAACAAAAATTCCTGGCTGAAATAACTTAATTTCTAGCTATTAGATTTTGTTGTTTATAAAGTATTATTATATATTTTCATCTAATACATTTAATCAATATCAAATTGTTTTATTTGTTGAATATAATTCTTTAACAAGCTAAATAAATGAGGAGTAATTTTATCCATAAAAAATTTAAATTTGAATTAACTCATTATAAACTATTTCAAATAGCACACTTTTAAATAACCAATGCGGCGAAAGTGTTGCGATAATTATTTGGAAATAAAATTTCTGCGGTAACTCTTTGAAAACAAATTTTAACTGAAAAAAAACCATAAACTAACTTCACATGTCGCGAAATCACAAGACCGGAAGAAAAAGAAAAAAGAAAAGAAAAATAGTTCACTAGTCCAGTCCATCTTAATAAAAGAAAGTCCACCGATCATCAATGCTTTATCGTCATGCTGCTGTGGTTTGGTCAGGGAGTGACTTGAAAGATGCTGAGAGGGCGATGGCGGAAGATTAAGAAGAACATTTTAAATGTTACGTTCAAACTGTGTTGTTGAGAAATGAATATTTGGATTTGGATGAATACGGCTACTTAGAGCTGGATAAATGACTGAATCCTGATACTTACAGCTGGATACACGACTGAATCCGGTTACTTATAGCTGGATACATAACTGAATCCGGTTACTTAGAACTGGACTGATTTCAATTGCCTAAAATGGATATATTGATGAAGATAGTTGCTAAAAAAATAAATACACTAATAGACCAGGTAATTGACCTTCAAGGTTTTAACCGGTCTTCTTTCTCTTACTCTTTTTTTTCTTTTTTTGCTACCACTTTTTTCACGTCATCAGATGTTTGTCATTATGTGTTTTTTGTTTTTTTTTATATCAGGACGCCACTTCAAAGTCAGCAACTACAAAGAATTATCCGCTAAGAGTAAATGTTCGATTTTTACAATATTGAAAGTCAAAGATAGTTCAGAGTAAAAAAAAAACACCAAAAGCATGAGAAAGAGTGAAAACGGGCAATTGATTAAATTATGCAAAAACGTTGGTGAAAAAATAAAAACAGGACAAAAATTTGCAAAAAAAGAAAAAAAAGAAAAAAAATGAAAATAAGAAAGGAGGATAAATACATATAAAAAACACAACAGAACAATTTCAAGAAAATTTAAACAAACTTCTATTTTAGATCCGACAGATCTCGGAGAGCAGCTTGTTTTCACCTTTGTAGAAACCAACTCGTTGTTGTCGTTGTTGCAGCTGCCTGTCGCTGGTGACGAGCTAACGTTTGAGGTCGATTGTTGCTGTCGAGTGTTGTTGCAAGTGTATTGATGTTGGACGGACAAGCTAGAACTGATCGAGTTTTGCTTGTACTGGTATTGCTGCTGTTGATCAGTAGCTTTGCTGTCGTTTTTGCAGCCGTCGGAGTAGCAGTAGTAGTAGTGGTGGTCGAGGTTGCTGCTTTTGTCCCCGTCGTTGTCGTCGTCGCTGCTCAAGAACTTGCGGTAGTGGAAGAGGAAGGCAAGGTAGGCGGCGCAAGACGAGGCGGCATTGAAGAGCAGAATGAAATAGGCGAGGTAGCAGAGCGTGAGATAATCCGCGTCACCGTCATACTCCGTGGTTGTCCGCGGGCGCAGAAGCCGATCGTGCCCTTCGGGCACTTGGGGGATTTGTTGGGACCGTTGCACGTAGTCCCCGTGGCTCGGATCGACGTTTTTGTAGGTCAAATGAGTCAGAATTTTCCTGTATAGGAATTTGCCATCGTCTAGTAAAACCTCGAAGCTTAACAGACTGTTCAGTTGGAAAATTTGATTTTCAGTATTTTTGCTGATATTTGAAGCTGGATCTATTTTCTGAGATGGAGCGTGACGCAGGGGTTTATAATTTTTTTGCTTTTGATGTTGGGCATCCAACTGTTGCTGAAGCTGCCACTGTTGGAAAATATTAGAGAAATGCTGGTGTTTCCTGGGCTGATCGTAGGAATGAAATTGATGGTTCGGAGTAGATGTCGGCGTGGCAATGGTGGAACAAGGGAAAGAAGCAGTAAACTTGAAGGCCGATGGGCATAGAACAAGAAGGTCGTACCTTATCAGTTCTTCGTTTTCCTGCCAATCGTTGATGACTACGGAGACGAATCCCGGGCAGCTGGACATGTGCCCTGTGACGGTGAATTGGGCTAATGATGAACGAACATTTACAAAGCAAATGAACTATATATACTTGATAAATGGATGAATGATTTATTGTGTGTATAAATGCCACTAATTCCATTAGCCATTGATTTGTTTAATTTTAATTTGCAGTTGATAAAATTTAGTTTACACGTTGCTTATTTGTATATTTATATTTATATTTATATTTATATTTATATTTATATTTATATTTATATTTATATTTATATTTATATTTATATTTATATTTATATTTATATTTATATTTATATTTATATTTATATTTATATTTATATTTATATTTATATTTATATTTATATTTATATTTATATTTATATTTATATTTATATTTATATTTATATTTATATTTATATTTATATTTATATTTATATTTATATTTATATTTATATTTATATTTATATTTATATTTATATTTATATTTATATTTATATTTATATTTATATTTATATTTATATTTATATTTATATTTATATTTATATTTATATTTATATTTATATTTATATTTATATTTATATTTATATTTATATTTATATTTATATTTATATTTATATTTATATTTATATTTATATTTATATTTATATTTATATTTATATTTATATTTATATTTATATTTATATTTATATTTATATTTATATTTATATTTATATTTATATTTATATTTATATTTATATTTATATTTATATTTATATTTATATTTATATTTATATTTATATTTATATTTATATTTATATTTATATTTATATTTATATTTATATTTATATTTATATTTATATTTATATTTATATTTATATTTATATTTATATTTATATTTATATTTATATTTATATTTATATTTATATTTATATTTATATTTATATTTATATTTATATTTATATTTATATTTATATTTATATTTATATTTATATTTATATTTATATTTATATTTATATTTATATTTATATTTATATTTATATTTATATTTATATTTATATTTATATTTATATTTATATTTATATTTATATTTATATTTATATTTATATTTATATTTATATTTATATTTATATTTATATTTATATTTATATTTATATTTATATTTATATTTATATTTATATTTATATTTATATTTATATTTATATTTATATTTATATTTATATTTATATTTATATTTATATTTATATTTATATTTATATTTATATTTATATTTATATTTATATTTATATTTATATTTATATTTATATTTATATTTATATTTATATTTATATTTATATTTATATTTATATTTATATTTATATTTATATTTATATTTATATTTATATTTATATTTATATTTATATTTATATTTATATTTATATTTATATTTATATTTATATTTATATTTATATTTATATTTATATTTATATTTATATTTATATTTATATTTATATTTATATTTATATTTATATTTATATTTATATTTATATTTATATTTATATTTATATTTATATTTATATTTATATTTATATTTATATTTATATTTATATTTATATTTATATTTATATTTATATTTATATTTATATTTATATTTATATTTATATTTATATTTATATTTATATTTATATTTATATTTATATTTATATTTATATTTATATTTATATTTATATTTATATTTATATTTATATTTATATTTATATTTATATTTATATTTATATTTATATTTATATTTATATTTATATTTATATTTATATTTATATTTATATTTATATTTATATTTATATTTATATTTATATTTATATTTATATTTATATTTATATTTATATTTATATTTATATTTATATTTATATTTATATTTATATTTATATTTATATTTATATTTATATTTATATTTATATTTATATTTATATTTATATTTATATTTATATTTATATTTATATTTATATTTATATTTATATTTATATTTATATTTATATTTATATTTATATTTATATTTATATTTATATTTATATTTATATTTATATTTATATTTATATTTATATTTATATTTATATTTATATTTATATTTATATTTATATTTATATTTATATTTATATTTATATTTATATTTATATTTATATTTATATTTATATTTATATTTATATTTATATTTATATTTATATTTATATTTATATTTATATTTATATTTATATTTATATTTATATTTATATTTATATTTATATTTATATTTATATTTATATTTATATTTATATTTATATTTATATTTATATTTATATTTATATTTATATTTATATTTATATTTATATTTATATTTATATTTATATTTATATTTATATTTATATTTATATTTATATTTATATTTATATTTATATTTATATTTATATTTATATTTATATTTATATTTATATTTATATTTATATTTATATTTATATTTATATTTATATTTATATTTATATTTATATTTATATTTATATTTATATTTATATTTATATTTATATTTATATTTATATTTATATTTATATTTATATTTATATTTATATTTATATTTATATTTATATTTATATTTATATTTATATTTATATTTATATTTATATTTATATTTATATTTATATTTATATTTATATTTATATTTATATTTATATTTATATTTATATTTATATTTATATTTATATTTATATTTATATTTATATTTATATTTATATTTATATTTATATTTATATTTATATTTATATTTATATTTATATTTATATTTATATTTATATTTATATTTATATTTATATTTATATTTATATTTATATTTATATTTATATTTATATTTATATTTATATTTATATTTATATTTATATTTATATTTATATTTATATTTATATTTATATTTATATTTATATTTATATTTATATTTATATTTATATTTATATTTATATTTATATTTATATTTATATTTATATTTATATTTATATTTATATTTATATTTATATTTATATTTATATTTATATTTATATTTATATTTATATTTATATTTATATTTATATTTATATTTATATTTATATTTATATTTATATTTATATTTATATTTATATTTATATTTATATTTATATTTATATTTATATTTATATTTATATTTATATTTATATTTATATTTATATTTATATTTATATTTATATTTATATTTATATTTATATTTATATTTATATTTATATTTATATTTATATTTATATTTATATTTATATTTATATTTATATTTATTTATTCTTTTTTTATTTCAAACTCTAACTTAAAATTGCTTGAAAATCCATCTCGTTTCAGTTTTTCTAGTGAATTATTAATGTTCATTTATCTCACAGAAAAAATTCAAAAATTGCCGCTGGCATTTATTTGAAGAGAAATACAATTTGCAAATCTAGAATCTATTTTTTTTGCAGTTTATTTCAGCTAGATGAAAGATTGTTTTTTAAAAATAAAAAACAATTTTGTTAAAAACACCACCAACAAATTATAATAAGTTTGTAAAAATATCAACATAACAGAAACACTCAAAAAATGTATTACAGTGTTTGTATATCTTTTTTTTTAATTATAAAAACTAACGGTTTAAAAGTTTTTTAAATAAAATTTGTTTTCAGTTTTTTATATTTCCTGGCGCTTCCGTACATTTTGTTTAGATTGGGCTAAGACTAAATGCAAACTAAATCTTAAATATTTTTATAAGTAGTTATTGTCGGTTTAATACCATAGCTCTGTCAGTTTTATAATTTAATCGACTTGTATCACCGATATTTTAAATTCATTATCAATTGCGTTAAACAGTAGCCTAAGCAATTATTTTTTCGTAGGTGGAAATTTTAAAAATTTCCACAATAATCGCACCTGAGTGTAATTAAAGCATTTGCTTCCAGAATAAATGTGGCACAAATCTAATGCAAAAATTCCAAACTTTCTGCTGGTTTATTTTTTCAACCAGCCAGCCACAAACTTCTTTTTTTAAAAACAAATTTTCAAAAATAAGTTGAAAACTGGCTAGGTAAATGTGAAAAAAGAATAGAAAAAAAGTTGACAAGTAAATTCAAGGTTTTGGTTACCAGACGTTTGGCCTTAGACGTTTTATTATTTTTATTTTTTTTTCAAATTTTTTACAATAACAACTTTTTAACGTTTTAAAGTATTTTTCTATATTTTGCATTTATTGTCATCTTGGGGGTAGGCATATTATCTACCTTTTTTTATTCTATAAATATCAGTATTTCTAGATTTTTACGCTTTCAATTTTTCACTGCAACTATCAAAACATAAATTTAGTTTCCATATTCTATCTATCAATAGGTAGAATGTGAAAACAAATTTGTCCTTTTATCTGTTTTCTGTTGTGCCTCTGTCTATAACATCATTACCACCAACACCGCCACAACAATATTCATCATTATCAACATCAACTACATCACCATCATCATTGTAATTCTATTTCTTTCCCATTATATTTAGATGACAGTTTTACCATAATAGTGACACCATCATTTACTGCACATCCATCATGGACGACGCCGCATTCTAAACTTATTATTAAGGTGTCAATTTCAGCAATATGGTTTCATTGTTCACCTTCCTTGTCATTATTATTATATCACCATTGCCATCACCGTCATCATCGTCATCGTCATCGTCGTCGTCGTCGTCGTCGTCATCGTCGTCTTCATCTTCGTTGTCATTGCCATCGTCATTGTCATTGTCATCATCACCATCACTATCACCATCACAATCGCCATTGCCATCACAATCGCCATCGTCGTCGTCGCCATCAACACTAACACATCATTATCATCATCATCATCTAAGTGAGAAAAAAAGTGATGTATTTTATAATTTTCTACCCAAAAACTTGCATCAACAATTCAACAACCAGCAGGAAGGAGAGTCGCAACTACAAAATTACCTCGTTGGTGAAAAAGATATAAACAAGGAAAGTTTTCAGAGCTGAAGGAGTTGACAAATTAAATAAAAATGTTGAATAATTAAAAAAATAATAATTCAATTTCAGCATTTTTGTATAATTCACAATATATATTTATGTTTTATAATACTTTTTCAATTTAAATTTACAATAGATATATACATAAACTTATAATTTACAATTTTCATATAAATCAAATTACCTGAATTTATTTATGAAAATAAATTATAAATCATTCTTTCTTCTCCTTAAAGTATAATTAAGATAAGAAGGATTTAATATTAATAAGATATATTGAAAAATTGATGTCGTTAAGCAGACTCCCGAATCTCAGTGGGAGCCTATCAATTCAGCCATCAAGATTAAATTGTCATCTATATATAAATAATATTAGATATATAGTAATATATATATATACACATATACATATAAATGATGTCAGTCATGTGACGAAAATTGACCAATGACCGAATTTATCTCATTAATTTTTATTTTTAATTTATCGACGTTTTCGAAGCTTGTTTATTTATTTTTTTGGTTTTAATTGAATAAAAAGAGGCTGTATTCGTTTGTTTTTAAATTGAAATTCTGTTTAGACCCCTTTTAAGCTTAGTTTTTTTTTTATTACATCATTATCATCATAATCATAATCATCATTATCACGATCATCAATCAATTTCGTTGTCGTCATTATCATTATCGTCGTCATCGTCAACATCAACGTCAACGTCGTCGTCGTCTTCGCTTTCATTAGGCGCACAATCCTAATCATCGTCATCATAACTTTCTTCCGATGGAATTAATGATCGGCTGAAGGAAAGGTGATCGTGTCATGTGATTAATTTTATTTCATTCCGTTGTTTTTTAATTCTCTTCATTCGTTCTTTTCCTTCTGTTTTTCCTTTTCCACGTCAAGATGAAAGAGAGCGACATCAGATATATAAATAATATATATGTATATATATATATATTTTCCATTTTTGATTTTGTTTAATTAGCCTTACGAAGATAATTTGTCAAACCGAATGAAAGCGGAGAGCAACAAACATTTCCTTTTTAGGATTGAACGGGAGTGTACGTGAACTTGCGTGTATTTTGTTTTTTTTTGCTTTTTTATATAAAAGTTTATAGTCCTTTAACATAGTGTTTTAGGACTGATATATAGCAGTATGCAGGAAATACCGAAGTAATTCATGTCGTGAATCATAATTTCATACCTTTTTATTTTCACCTCTTCCTTCTCCCAGGCTTGGGACCGGTTCCCATTCAATGAGGTGGAGTTGTACGCTTGTGTATGTGTGAGGCGTATTTATAAATACATGTGTTAGAGTCCTACCCGGGCCAGACTGGACCAAACTTTTATTTTTTAGGGTCATCTAATAGACCCTAGCCAGGCCGGGAATAATTTTTATAAATTTGTTTATTTAGCGCCAGATAAAGTAAGAGACGCTTACGATATTTACATAGACTCTAAATAACGCTGAATTGACGTGAGTTAGTTTCTTGGTCAAGGAAACTACGTGCCCGAACTAGGAATCGAACCCGGGTACTCTCCGGATATTTTTACCTTTGTGAAAACCACTAAACCAACACGCGTCTCACGTGCCAAACATAAAAATTTTAGGTCTCTAAACAGGCTGGGATGGGCCTGGAATTTTGTGATTATGAAACAAGCCAAGCCAGGCCGGGTTGCCGACGGGTCAGGCCAGGTTACGACGGGTCAGGCCAGGTTACGAAAATTGGCCCGTGCAGAATTCTAGTGAGTATAAAGTAAATGTTAAATGGGTATATGTGTTTTGGCAGGGATTTCATTTCAGCAAAACGTTTGAGGAGAAGGGGGGCAATAACTATTCAGGGCCTACCAAATTTTTCACAAAATTTTTCAAAACCCTCTTTTTATTTTTTTTTCAAAAAACTAATGACTGGGGGATGTAGTCGGAGATACTTTTCCTAAGAAATTTGTAACCAGCCACTCGCCACTTCAGGGGACGTACTAAATAACATCACAAAAAGCCCATTCCACCGTCCGCGGGGGAAAAGCCCACTCAAACCACAAAAGCTTTAACTTTACTCATCCCATAGGCCCTCCTCCCCCCCCGAATTGACGTCTCTGGCGTTTGACTGACAAGTTTGTTTGATTACCGTTCGTATATTGGCGTTCACGTAAGTGTGCGCGTTTTTAAATGCACGCTGGGATGTGTGCATGTGTTAAAAACAGTCTCCCCTGGAGGCTACTCAATCGAAGAATGCCATATAGGGTAAGTAGAATAAAGATAAGAAGTGGATGACTAAAAGGAGTAAAATGGCGCCCAGCTGGTGGGATATGGAGAGTGGTTGGTGGTAGAAACTGGTGGGTGGGAAGGAGAGAGAAAGAGAAAAAATAGAGAGAGATAGAGAAATAGAAAGAGAAAGAGAAAAAGAAAGAGAGAGAGAGAGAAAAAGAGAAAGAGAGAGAGAGAGAGAGAAAAAAAGAAAGAAAAAAAGAAAGAAAAAAAGAAAGAAAAAAAGAAAGATAAAGAGAAAGAGAAAGAAAAAGAGAAAGAGAAAGAGAAAGAGAAAGAGAAAAAGAAAGAGAAAGAGAAAGAGAAAGAGAAAGAGAAAGAGAGAGAGAGAGAGAGAGAGAAAGAGAGAAAATATGGTAGAGAGGAACTGAGCATCGACTGGCCATAAATTGAGATGGCCGGTTAAATCTTTAATGGATTTTCTTTCATTGAGTGCGTCAGCGTTAAATTCTATTGGACGGCTGAAGTGTCGCCCATCCGCTCAGCTCGTCCGCTCCACTAGCTCTCCGAGTGTCGTTGCTTTTGTTAACACATGTTTACGTGTTTATGTTGTTGTTTGCATGTGTCGTTGTGTGATTATGTTGTTGTTTACACGTGTCGTTGTGTGATTATGTTGTTGTTTGCATGTGTCGTTGTGTGTTTATATTGTTGTTTGCATGTGTCGTTGTGTGATTATGTTGTTGTTTGCATGTGTCGTTGTGTGCTTATATTGTTGTTTGCATGTGTCGTTGTGTGCTTATGTTGTTGTTTGCATGTGTCGTTGTGTGTTTATATTGTTGTTTGCATGTGTCGTTGTGTGCTTATGTTGTTGTTTGCATGTGTCGTTGTGTGATTATGTTGTTGTTTGCATGTGCCGTTGTGTGTTCATATTGTTGTTTGCATGTATAATTGTGTTTATGTCTTGGCTTATCTTTTTGCTTAAATGTCGTTGTTTACTTTTTGCTTATGTTTATTGCTTACACGTGTCTTTGTGGGCCCGTTTTTTTACACCGACATTTATTTATTTATTGAAAAAAAAAAACAAATAAAAGAAAAACAAACATTGTTTGTTTGATTTAGTTGTGCATAAATGAGTAGCATTTGCTAGTATCAGTTCGATAAATTCGGTAACATGACTGGTGATGATTATGATGATTATGATGATGATGATGATGATGAAAAATGGTTGATAAAAAAAGTGATTGAACGAAAAAGCAACTCTGAATCAAAAAAAAATTTATGAAAAAATTTTTTTTTTTTTAATTTTTGGGGTCACTGCGGAAGCTGAAAATCTTAATCACATGAAATGAAAAATTCCAAGTATTTTTACTTTAACATAAAGCACAAATCCGCCCTATTAAATCTCTGAATCACAAAAAATTTTTTTTTGAAAAAATTGAAATAAACTTTTTCAATTTTTGGGGTCACTGCGGAGGTTGAAGATCTCAATAAAATGAATTGAAAAATTTACGTATTTGTAGCTTAACATAAAACACAAATATCACCTATTAGAATTCTAAATCATGAAAAAAATATTTTTGTAAAAAAAATTGAAATAAACTTTTTCAATTTTTGAGATCACTGCGGAGACTGAAAATTTTAATCAAATGAAATGAAAAATTTCACGTTTTTTTATTTCAACATAAGGCACAATAACCCCCCTATTAGAATTTTGAATCATGAAACTTTTTTAATTTTTGAGATCACTGCGGAGACTGAAAATTTTAATCAAATGAAATGAAAAATTTCACGTTTTTTCATTTCAACATAAGGCACAATAACCCCCCTATTAGAATTTTGAATCATGAAACTTTTTTAATTTTTGGGGTCACTGCAAAGGCTAAAGATCTTAATCAAATGAAATGAAAAATCCCACGTATTTTTACTTTAACATAAGGCACAAATCCCCTCCTATTAGAACTACAAAACTTTAAATTTAGTAGTTAAAGTTCATTGTATCCAAGCCTTTTTTATTGAAAAGCAGCATTGTGATTTTTGAAGCAGAAAGTTGCGATCTTTTATCTGTGCAGATACCACCTGCAGTTCTAAATAGACAATTTTTTATAATTTCGGCCTCGGCGACTCCGAGTTTCGGTCCATCCCTAATTATTATCCAGTTGAGATACAAGCGGACAATCGAAAGAAAAGTACAAGGGGCAGGAATCGCTTCCTTTCGACGATTCACCGAACAATTCGGTGAAAGCGCCACGCCTGTCAAAAAGTTCCACGTCAAAATACTTTCGTTTGTTCTCGCTCAATTCGTGTGCGTGCTTGTGCGTTTATTTGTGTGTTATCGGACGTGTACGTGTAGGTGTGACTATGTCTCATGACCACGGACTTCCAGATATATATATATATATATATATATATATATATATATATATATATATATATATATATATATATATATATATATATATATATATATATATATATATATATATATATATAAGAGTCCATCGTTGCTGGCTTGATAATCTCCTAAGCTTTCAAATCTGTAGGCTTTTCTATTAAAGGTAATTTGTGTGGTAATGTGGAGCAATTATAGACGAGGTGTTTTCGATACTGTGTGCCTTAATGTTTACATGGATGTGCAAGTGAATGCGTGCGTGGTACGTTTCAATGTAATTGGATACGTGCGTAAATGCGAAAGTGGTGCGCGTAGATGTGTGCATGGATGTCTACTTGGATGTTTACGTGGGTGCGAACGTAGATGTGAGCGTGTGCGTGCATGTTTAAGTGGATATGTACATGTGCGTTTATGTGTGCGTGGATTAGTACGTGGATGTGTACGTGGATGTGTACATGGATGTGTACATGGATGTGTGCGTGCGGATGTGTGCATGGATGTGTGCATGGGTGTGTGCGCATGGATGTGTACGTGGGTGTGAACGTGGATGTGTACGTTTGCCTGAATGTTTAAGTGGATGTGTATTTGTTCGTGGAAGTGTGCGTGGATTTTTACGTGGATGTGTGCGTGGGCGTAGATGAGTGAGTCTATGTGCATTTGTATGTGTGGCCTTATAGGGTATTGCCTACCATAAAGAAACACGACGTCCGTGTTACCCTACCGAGAGATGAATTATTTGATAGAACTGCATCTCTCGGAGGATACTTTAATTTACTGCTATCCTTTTCTAATAAGATGGCTACTATGCCTTGAGTTCATCGTTCATCTACCCTTCTTCGCAGAAATGATAGAACAACTCTATACACACAGACACCAACAACATACATATCACATCCGCTTTCTATACACACACACAGACACCAACACACATCACACATACTACTTCTATACACACAAAAAGACATCTCCGAATAAGTGCACGCGTTCAGTCCTGCTTAAATATTATTCTTAATGTTGATAGGTTTCATTAAAGATTCTGGATTTCATTTCTTCGAAGAAGACTGTTAGTGCATTAATCCATGTCATGTAGCGAAACAGAAGGAAGCAAGCCAGTTGACGTTACATTTTCTCGGTGGTAAATATGTCTGTGTATGAGTCTGTGCATGAGTATGTGCATGTGTATGTGCATGTGTATGTGTCTACATCATTGTGTGTGCATGTGTATGTGTCTACATCATTATGTGTGTATGTGTTAACAAGAAAAACAATTTTTTTCTTCTAGTTTTCACTTTGTAGTCAATCTCTCTGATTATTTCCTTAACTCGATTTTTGGTTAGTTTGTAACTCTTTGCTTGTGGGACGCATTCGCTTATTGGGATCTTTACTTCATACATTCAATTATCTTTATGGACATAGTAAATACGGTCTGAAAGTCAGATGGTAAACAGCTAAGATAATGCCACATGTACCGCAGAGGAATAAATAAAGAAACAATGAAAGGGAGAGAGATAGAAAAAAAAAGAGAAAAAGAGAGAAAGAAAAGAAAAAAAAGAAAAAAAAGAAAGAAATAAAAAAAAATAGAAAAAAACAAACAAAAAACAAAAGCAAAAAAAAACAAAAAATGCGTCCGTATGTTTTTTTTACCGCGTTTTGCACTTCTATTTATTCGGTCAAGGTCGAACGCGAGGAATCTTTTTCAACCTTTTGTTCTTCTCTGTGCCATTGAACGTTTTTTTTCGATTCTGCGCCTCTTTGTCTTTTTTTTTCTGTCACAGATTTTTCTTTCCAGCCATCTGTCGAATTTTATTTTTATTTTTTCCCGTTTCGTTTCCGTATAACTAGATCACGTCACTGCAAACGCAATGGTAATTTTTCCGTTCCACCCATTAAACGTAAAACTGAACGTAATATATTACACTCATTTGCGACAAATTTAAACAAAAGTATTTTTTCTTAAAGCCATCCCGAATTTAAAACAAAAAAACTTCCACGCAGACAGGGGTCATGACCTTTCATCTAACTTCTGAACTTTTCACCTCACTTCTGACCTAGTACGACCCCGACTAAAATTAAAACCAGACAGGTCTTCAGTTAGGCAAATTAAAAACTTTTGTATTTTTTTTATCAGTATTCGACTTGGACTAAATGATGCCATCGCTCTAGCCGATGGCTCGATTTAAGATAGTGCCGACTAAATTGACTGATATGCCAGGGCTTAACGATTGACTGGCTCTACTTCTTTAGCTGAACGGGAAAATGTTTGTTTTTACAGAAAAAGAATTTATTTTTATTTTCATATAACTTGTGTGAAAAAAGTTTTAGGTTTAAAATTCAATTCGAAGTAAAAATAAAAGTTTTTGAGCTAACACAGCATGCTATGTATGTGTGTATGTGTGTGCATATGCGCGTGCGTGTGTGCATATACATGTGTGTGCAAATGTGTGCATGTGTGTTTGCTCAGAATCCCATCACGTGATTTTGTTTATTTTCAGTCGAGGTCGAAGCTTCTCTATTTATCAAAAGTTCAGTTTTTCGTTTTATTTAACTGTATCCATAACTTCAAAAACAACAAAAGTATAATATCCAATAAATACACAAATATAATAAACAGTTGGTTATATATATATATAGGGTAATATGGATGTGTGTTTGTTTGCTGATCACATCCAAACCGTTAGAGCAATTTGAACAACAAAACTTGGCGTAGAGCTAGTTTTTCTTGAAGAAAAAGTTTTGAGCCATTAAAATAAAAATCAGTTTTTATATTTTTGTAAGTAGTAAATATTAAAAAAAACTCAAAAAACACCCGGGCAAACCCGTATAATTCTGCTAGTATATTATGTAAACAAGTTTAATATTTTTTTCGCGCTAAAAAATTGCAAATAATTTGAAAAAAAAAAACAAAAATAGCAAACTTACCAGCAACAAAAATGAACCAAGGCAAAGAAAAACAAAAATAAATAAAAAAAATAAAAAAATTAAACGCAGATAATGCAAATGTCAAAATCTAAAGCAAGCTCATATGACGTAATCTTGATTATAACTTTTTTTTTGAGTTTAACGTATTAAAAAAAAATCAAAAATAAATTTTTGAAGAAAGAAAATATAACTCTGTGACAGATGGATAAATAAATGAGGTAAGTGGATGGGGTGGGAAGATGGGTGGATGGGGTAGGAAGATGGGTGGATGGGGTAGGAAGATGAGTGGATGGGGTAGTAAAATGGGTGGATGGGGTAGTAAAATGGGTGGATGGGGTGGGAAGATGGGTGGATGGGGTAGGAAGATGGGTGGATGGGTAGGTGAATGGAGTAAGATAGACAAAGTAGGTTGGTGAATAGATGGATGTGATAAATAGGAGGTGTGATGGATGGGGTAGGTTGGGCTGGTGGATAGATAGATGGAACAGTTAATAAATAGATGAAATAGGTTGGTTAATAGATAGATGGGGTAGGTTGATGTTGGATGGAGTAGGTTGATAGATTGATGGAGTAGGTAGGTGGATAGATGGATGGGGTAGGTAGGTGGATAAATGGATTGGATAGGTAGATAGATAGATGGATATGGTAGGTTGATAGATGGATGGTTTAAGTAGATAGATATATAGATGGGGTAAATAGATGGATAGATGGATGGAGTAAGTAGGTGGATAGATGGGGTAGGTAGGTGGATAGAATGATGGGGTAGGTTGATAGATTGCTTGGGTAGGTAGGAGGATAGTAGGTTGGGGTAGGTAAGTGGATAAATGGATGGGATAGGTAGGTGGATAGATGGATGGGGTAGGTAGGTGGATAAATGGATGGGATAGGTAGGTAGATAGAGGGATATGGTAGATTGATAGATGGATGGTGTAAGTATATAGATATGGTAGGTAGGTAAATAGATGGACAGATGGGGTAGATAATGGAAGGGAAGACAGCTAGACGGTAAAGATAACTGGATGGCGTAGGTAGGGGGATAGATGGATGGGTATATAGAGAAATAGATAGATTGATTGACAAAGTAGGTAGGTAGATGGGGTAGGTGGATAGTGGTTTTTTGTATTTAATACACAGTAGGCTTAAAATGCATAAATTAGGTTTTAATAAAAACCCTTCAAACAAAAAGAACAAATTGGGAAATTTGAATTAACTGAATTATTACTAATTAAGTAATTTAATACAAACACGCAACGATAAATAACACAAACGTCACCAATGCGCTTTGAAACTGCAAAATTTACAGAAGCAATTTGAAAATTCAATGCAAAAGGTTGGGAAAAAAGATGGACAAACTTCATTTCCACTATTTATGTAAAACCTTTGCTTTTCATTTTTTCAAATTTGAAAATGGCCACGGAAAAGGTGTTTTCTTAAATATATAAAATTTTTGTAAATAAATTAATTAAAAAAAAATAATAAATTATGAAAAAACACAAATATCAATGAAAAAAAATTAAAAAATTAAATTTTTTATAATTGAATAAATAATTGAATTAAAAATTTTAAGTGTAAATAAAAAGTAAAAAACGTTTTTTAATATTTGAAAAATTAATTTTTTATACTATTTATAATAAATGACATGCAGTTATAGTTATAATATATTTATAAAACATACAAGTAAAAAATAAAGTCAAATATTTCTTTAATATCAAAAACCGTTTTAATTTGAAAAGTGTCAAAATAAAATTGATTAAAAATAATCAATGAAAAAAACCAAAAACCAAATAATAAATATAAAAAAGGATAATAATAAATATTTATAAAATAAACTAGAAAAATTATTTTTGTAAAAATAAACACTGCAGCTAAAATAAAATAAATTACCATTTTTTTTTTCATTTATATTTTTACTTTAAAAAAACTCAGAAAACTTTCGATATTTACGACTGCATCTATTTAGTCGGAAGCCGGACAAAAGAAAGCTTGCAATCTTTGTACGAAATCCATAGTTTCCAGAACCAGGCGACCGGTGCTAAATATCTGCCACAAGACAAGAAAAAACTTTTCCTCTCTCTTTTGCGGTAGGAAAAAAACTATTTCGTGGAATAAACTTCTTTCTTTGTGCAGCTAACGGCGTTGGAAAACTTAGCTTTACTAAGCAATTGTTTTTAAAAATAAATTTGGTGCTGCGGTCAATAAATATTTAAGAGCTGAGCAAACAGGGTTTTTTATTAATAAAAAAAAATCAAAATTTATTTTAAAAAGATTTCTAAAATATTAAGTGTAATTTTTTTTAATAATTGTTTTAAAATGCAAATAAATTTAAAGTAAATAAAAAATTATTTGGTCACGTCTTTGCTAGGAAAATGTTTTGTGTTTTTTAAGTTTTCGGACAAAAATTATTTGCTTTGTGCTGAAATATTTTTTGTTTTATTTTTTTTTCAAATAAACCGCTCGAAACGTTTTTACATCGTCGTAAAACCTAGTTTGTCGCCTTCGCTGAGGAGTTTGACATTTTATGAGACCGTTAATTGATGAATGGCACGGCGAGAAAATCATCAGATGACCATGCCCCGTAGTTCAAAAAACCGCGGGAGATCGCGAAGCACAGGAAGAAAGCAGCAGGTTAGCATAGATGGATGGTGTAGCTGGATAGATGGATGATGTAGGTGGATAGATGGATGGTGTAGGTAGATAGATGGATGGTGTAGGTGGATAGATGGATGGTGTAGGTGGATAGATGGATGGTGTAGGTGGATAGATGGATGGTGTAGGTGGATAGATGGATGGTGTAGGTGGATAGATGGATGGTGTAGGTGGATAGATGGATGGTGTAGGTGGATAGATGGATGGTGTAGGTGGATAGATGGATGGTGTAGGTGGATAGATGGATGATGTAGGTGGATAGATGGATGGTGTAGGTGGATAGATGGATGGTGTAAGTGGATAGATGGATGATGTAGGTGGATAGATGGATGGGATGAGGAGGTAGATGAATGGATAGATAGATGGAATAAGGAGGTAGTGAATGGATAAATATATGGGGTACGCGGATCAAGGGTGCACCCAATGGGAGGAAATTAATTCGAGAAACGTTTTTACCAATGATGAAAACACAGAATGATTGATGTAAAATTAATGTTATTGTTGATTAGCCATTTTATATGTTGTAGTACATCCCAACTCTTGCTTGCATGGAAAATATTTTAGGTTTTTCGTATAAATATATGACGATTTTTTTTAGAAATTGTCTATCAGAAAACAGATTAAATGGTTTATCTTTTTTGGGTTTGTATAGATATTCTACACCAAATAGTGGACTGTTATTGGGACAAAATGGTTGAAAAACCAAATATTCCGACATTTTTATCTAAAAAATAGTTTATTTTGTCTAAATAGTATATAATTTGTTTGGCATTTTTAAAAATATAAAAATATTTTAATTTAAAATAAAATTGTTCTGCGGTTTGAACTCCAACTTGATTTAACTGTATTACAAAGATTTGTTGTTTGATGTGGTTTAAAAAGTAGTAAATAATAAAAGCTGAGAACAATTTCCAAACCTCCACTCCAAAATATTCCTGGTTGCACCACTGAGATGGATGAGGTAGGTGAATAGATAGATGAGGTAGGTGGATAGATGGATGGAGTAAGTGAATAAATGGACTGGGAAATGAATAGCCAGATGAAGTAGGTGTATAGATGGATAGGGTAGGTGGATAAATGAAAGAAGAAAATCAACAGTGAAAAAGGTGGTTGATATAAAATGTTATTAAAGAATATTGGTTTCAAAAATATGATGGAAGGCAATTCGTGGGAAAATTTAATCGATTAATTCACAACTGAAGTGGTTGATCGTTACGTTGGAATGAGGAAATCAGTGTTTGTTGTATAGCGGGCGCGAATGTACAAAACTATGACAATTCTGTAGATTTAAAAAACCAAAGTTAAAAGAAAAAGTGGAATAACAAAAAAAAGGTGAAAAGCTTCTGTACAAAGCTCGTCAGCATTCCGTTTGCGTGGAATGCCGAATGATAGATGGAATGAAATTAAACGAGTGAACATTAAAAAAACATATACGCCTGGTGGGGTGGGTATATGGTGAGAGGTGGGGTGAGAGGTAGGGTGAAAGGTGGGGTGAGGTACCACGTTTTTTTCCTAATAAAAATTGAACGCTCCTTGGATGGATATTATATTCCATTTATTTATATTCGCAAATTTATTTATAGCTGTCGATGAAAATTAATTTTTAAAGGACTTTAAGATAATTTGACAAGTGAAAAATTGATATTAGGTTACTTGCAGAAAAAAATGAAATTATATTTTTTTACATAGATGGCGCCATTAATCCACGTTCATTCCAACTAACCTCTGATTTCAATCTCGCAGTTTTTTCTGTCTGGAGTAACCTTCAAGGTCAAGTTCAATTTCGACCGCTCGTTAAGGAGAAAGGTTGGCTGCTTCTGAAACCACCACCGCAGTACCGAAGCACCACCTGAATGAATATTAATAATTAAGTTATAACTAGAACAATAATAATAATAATAATAATAATAATAATAATAATAATAATAATAATAATAATAATAATAATAATAATAATAATAATAATAATAATAATAATAATAATAATAATATTAATAATATTAATAATAATATTAAAAATAAAAATAAAAATAATAATAATAATAATAATAATAATAATAATAATAATGATAATGATAATGATAATGATAATGATAATGATAATGATAACGATAACGATAACGATAACGATAACAATAACAATAACAATAACAATAACAATAACAATAACAATAACAATAACAATAACAATAACAATAACAATAACAATAACAATAACAATAACAATAACAATAACAACAACAATAACAATAACAATAACAATAACAATAACAATAACAATAACAATAACAATAACAATAACAATAACAATAACAATAACAATAACAATAACAATAACAATAACAATAACAATAACAATAACAACAACAACAACAACAACAACAACAACAACAATAACAATAACAATAACAATAACAATAACAATAACAATAACAACAACAATAACAATAACAATAACAATAACAATAACAATAACAATAACAATAACAATAACAATAACAATAACAATAACAATAACAATAACAATAACAATAACAATAACAATAACAATAACAATAACAATAACAATAACAATAACAATAACAATAACAATAACAATAACAATAACAATAACAATAACAATAACAATAACAATAACAATAACAATAACAATAACAATAACAATAACAATAACAATAACAATAACAATAACAATAACAATAACAATAACAATAATACTAGGTTATTATTATAATAGGTTATTAATAATAATAATAATAATAATAGTAATAATAATAATAATAATAATAATAATAATAATAATAATAATAATAATAATAATATAAATAATAATAATAATAATAATAATAATAATAATGATAATAATAATAATAATAATAATAATAATAATAATAATAATAATAATAATAATAATATAAATAATAATAATAATAATAATAATAATAATGATAATAATAATAATAATAATAATAATAATAATAATAATAATAATAATAATAATACATATAATAATTCCGCTAAGAACGACAGGCGTTATTACAACTATGAAAAATCTTCCATTTACGGTTTACAATTCAGCTGGGTGTCATTAGGATAATTAGAAAAATCACTACAAGCTCAAGGGGTTCAATGAAAGCATCGACGTTACTGATAACTCTCCATAAAAATCAAATTGATCCCTTCCCCAAAGGCAAAAAAGTCTTTATGACTTTAAAGATGACGTGTTATGGTTTTCTTTCCGACTCTGGTGCCTTCACAATACAAACCTTCCAGTGAAATGTAATTCAAGTGTCAGACTCAGAATTTAAATTCTAATGGCTATGCCATGCCAGCTTTCATGACAACATACGATAACAAAAAAAAAACATTGTTTATCTTCTTGTAAAAAAACATGACCTATTATCTTGATAAACTGAGATCTCGTGTATGTGCTAATCTACGAGTAAACTCTGACACTGCTTCAGCTACAACAACCACTACGACTACCATACCACCACTGCAACAAGTACAACCACTCCATCTACAACTACCACAGCGGAAACCACCGCAACGTAAACTACCACAACTTCAACCACCTCCCTCCAACTACAACCACTACAACTTCAACCACCTCCCTGCAACTACAACCACCACAACTTCAACTACCACCAGCGACAACAACTCCCCACCGCCGTTACAGCATATTTTTCCAGCTCGATCGCTTCCCGCTCGCGAAGGGCATTCTATTTTAAAATAATGTGAAATACCGTGAATGTAAAATTTTGGTCACATGACCTGCCGAACGACGTACGCTTCCCGGCCAGACGCTTAATAAAATTTCATTATCGCTCACCGACAAAACAAAATATATCTTTTTTTGTGTGTTTTTTTTTCTCGAATTTTTTTGAAGTTTTTTCTTCTTCTTTTTTTTCATCCCAGCAGCCAGAAACAGGGTCACGCTTGATGGTGTTTTAATGTCATTTCCACAACTCTACAGAGGAAAAGGTTCAGCATAATCTAGGGTTCGGAGTGGCTTGCCAGTATGCGCCTCGAGACGTTAATTGGAAAGGATTTTTCTAAGCACCTCTCCCTTCCTCCCCACGTTTCCCCCTCCCTTAGCATCTGCATCTCGGCTCGTATGCAATTATCTCGACCACGTGATTATTAAGATCGAGACATTTTTTTTCTGGATATAAACCATGGCTTCATGCACGTCGTTTTTACTAGTGGAAAAAAGTATCCAGCGATGATGATCTAATGGTTGAAAAATAACTGAAAAAAGAGAGAAAATTTAGGCGCGATTGCTTGGCCTGTGCTTTAGTGTTTTGCGTTAAAAATGAAAGAGGGTTCCAATTACTAAAGGGCTGATGTATAACCGGGCAGATCAAATTACTCGCCACATAAAGATTAATGCGCTGTCCTTTTGAAACAGCGTGAAAGAAAAAGTATGGCATCACCTCCACGGGATGGGAGAGAAAATATGAGATGAAACACAAATTCCGTTGAGGTGGTGGGTAGATCTGAAATGTGAGGTAGATCTAAAATGTGAGGGTAGATATGAAATGTAAAGGTTGATCTGAAATGCATTAAGAGCTACCGAGTCCTGAAAAATATGGATGGATGGATGCATGCAGGTAGATCGGTGACAGGGATAATATCTGATAAGGAGTTAATAGAGGCTGAAAATTCGAATCTTTTTTCTTCACCCTTTCTCATATAAGATTATTAATCACAATAATACAGTTACTACTACTACTACTGTACTACTACAATAATATTATTAATATTAATAATAATGACATTAATAACAGTAATGATAGCCGCTTTCAACATACCGGCAATGGACAGTTTCAAGCTGGGAGGATTCAAAAGCGACTTGACGTAGTACTGAAAGGTCTTACTAGTCAGGTTCTTCTTTATTGTGACGTTTAGTTCATCTTCAACTTTACCATCTTCATCGTCGTTCTCATCATCACCATCATCATCATCGCCACCATTGTCACCACCACCACCACCGTGACCACCACCACCGCCACCAGCAGCGGCAGCTTCTTCGCCGAAGTCGGCATCGTCGGCAAAGTCATTACCGACTTCGACATCACCAGCATCTTCATCATCTTCGGCGCTACCATCAAAAGGAAAGACGTTCGCTCTATGATTACCTACGCTCCTATTGTTGCTGCTTTTATTGCTATTGTTACGACGACGATGATGATGATGATTGTTATTATTATATACAATATTGCTATTGTTATTGTTGCTTTTATCATCATCATCATTATTATTATTATTAATGTTATTGTGATATTTTGGTCCGTTGAATTTTCTAACGCCGTTAAGCAATTGTTTGTTGATCTGTTGACGTTTTTGTTGGCGATGTTGGCGTTTTTGTTGGCGGTGTTGGCGTTTTTGCTGCGTTTTCTTGTTGCTCGTGACGTCATCGTGTTTGAGTGGAAAAAAATTGAATTTGTTGGAGTTGTAAGCCGGAGAGAAAATTGCGTCATTAAGAAGCGCCATGTCCTTGTCATCAACATCTTCCATTTTTGCAGTTTCTTCTCTCAAATCTTCGAATTTGCGTGAATTTCTTTTACTATCATTCGCGCGTTTTTTCACGGCGCGAACGAAATTGCTGGACGTCGACGCGTCGTATTTCGACGTCGACGCCGCACCGTTTCCGGCCGCTACGACTTTAACGGCGCCTCCCGCGGCAACGCCGGTGTGTCGCCGGTCCCCGTTTAACCATTTTTGATCTAAGCTCTTCAACTTGACCGGCCGAAACTTGCCGGGATCTTTATAGCAGTCAGAGCGCCTCGGGCGACCGTCTTCGCTGCTGTCGTGGCTGCTGCCGGAGCTGCTGCTGCTGCTTCTCCAGTTCGACGTACTGTAGTCGAAAGGACGGCTGAAAGTCGTCAGGAAAAGATACGCATTGCCGCCGAATGGCGTCGGGCGGAAATAAACGTTTTCCGGTCTGTCGCCGAAGTCGATAGAATTGGAAATCTGTGAGTTCATGTGTGACGCGTTGTAGGAGCGGGATGATTGCGATTGGGTGGAAGATCTGTAGCGAGGATGGTTACGGGCGGACTTTTGGCTGATTTTAAGAGGTTTGTGCTTCCTCCAGAAAGTCCAGACTGTGCTGTTCTTGGCTGGCTTGGGATTGCTTTGAGGTCTTTTACTGTCGTTTATCTTGTAGCCATGAGGAGCGATAGTGGTTTTGATTTCTGCTTTAATGGGGTAGTTCATGTAACCCAGGCCGTGGTTGTAGTCGTAGTGGTTGGTCGTTGATGTAGTAGCAGTAGCAGCAGCAATAGAAGTTGAAGCAGAAGCACTAGGTGTTGCTGGAGAAGATGACGACGAAGATGAGGATGCTTTTCTTCCAATTAGAATCATTTCATCCTCTTCGATCAGGTCTCCTCCCTCTTGTTCGACTTGCATAAATTTAATGAAAAACTGGAAAAATTAAAAGAAAATCATTAATATTATCATGCGAAGTTGATGGGTTGGCGATGAATACTGAGTATGTTTATGATCAGTAGGTAGATGAAGAGGGTGGTCGTTTAATATTTAATATTCTTATGGTAAATAGGTGGGTTGGCGTTTAATATTTATTATTATAATGATAGATAGGTGGACTGGCGTTTAATATTTATTATTATAATGATAAGTAGGTGGGCGTGCGTTAATTATTTAATATTAATATGATTGGGTGAGTGGGCGTTTTTTCTTTTCTACGGCTTATTATAATTATATGAAAGTTTTACAATTAATTTGAAGTTTATAATTATTTGAAGTTGTAGAAAAAATGTCGTTTTCTTATTTTGGGCTGACTTTCTCACCGCTCTGCCACGCGTGAAAGTGGTCTATGAGTTATGAGTGAAAACACGCCGTCATAAAAAGAAGAGGTTTATTAATATTGCATTTTTTAATTTAGTTTAAAATTTATTTTAAGAATTAATACATGAAACTGTGAAACGATGTTTGCGGGAATAAAGTTATTCTATGTTTATCCCTCAGAGAGTGACATTAGGCAATGTGACATTATACGATGTGATACAAGAAAACGTGAAATTAGACGATGTGACTTTAGAAAAAATACTTTTATGAACCAATGAAAATTTTATAGATACGGGCAAATTTCTATTTAAATTTGGATATAAATATTGTGTTTTATTACTTACTTTAAATTAAATAAAAAAAAAATCATCATTTTACCACAAATTATATTATAGCAGAGTTTTTTTATATTTTAAATTTATTTTTTTATATTTTAAATTTATTTTTTATATTTTATATTTATTTTTTTATATTTTAAATTTATATTTTTATATTTTAAATCTATATTTTTATATTTTAAATTTATTTGTTTATATTTAAAATTTTTTTTCATGTATACAACAACGTTTCTATTGTTAGCAGTGTGTTTACACTTTAGGTTCACACATATCTACAGTACACGAATGCAATTATTATTGCACTTAAAGAAAGTTAAAGTGCAGACATTCTTAAATTCTGACTATGAAAAAATACCCGTGGATACAAAAACATTCACATACTCAGTCACAGAAAAACACAGTCACGTATAACAACATTAAGTCACAAGCAGTGAAATAGAGACCCACACAGACAGATACAAACACTGAGTCACATACACACATACTGAATCTGTTGACTCGCGCACTTTAAAAAAAATTGCTGCTCTAAGTAGAAAGATTTAGAGAAAAGTTGCTTTTAAAAATAAAAAAAAACTGTTTAAAGTCGATACATTTTTTAATAATTGAAAAACAAAACCACGTCTAAAAAAAACTTTTAAAAACATGGAAAGAAAGTCAAAATATGACGAATGACGAGTTCAAAAATCAGAAACATTATTTTAATAACAACTAATTATTATTATTTACGAATTAGATAAAACTCGACAAAAACAGATCAGGGTTGCGGCGGGTTATATTTCTCATAATCTGCATCTTTTTCTTTCCAGATTGTTCACTAACGTTCTAGCTGTCAAGTCCAGAATTGTCCGGGTTCGAATCCTCTCCAATCCCTCACAAAGAGGAACACGACCATAATATGAACATGTGTCGGTGTGTTATTGTGGATGTGTGTTATTGTATCTGTGTTATTGTGGATGAGTGTTATTGTGGATGTTTGTTATTGTATCTGTATTATTGTGGATATGTGTTATTGTATCTGTGTTATTGTGGATGAGTGTTATTGTATCTGTATTATTGTGGATATGTGTTATTGTATCTGTGTTATTGTGGATGAGTGTTATTGTGGATGTTTGTTATTGTGGATGTGTTATTGTGGATGAGTGTTATTGTGGATGAGTGTTATTGTGTCTGTGTGTTATTGTGTCTGTGTGTTATTGTGGATGAGTGTTATTGTGAATGAGTGTAATTGTGAATATGTGTTGTTGTGTGTTATTGTGGATGAGTGTCATTGTGGATATGTGATATTGTATTGTGGATGTGTTATTGTGTATGAGTATTATTGTGGATGTGTATTATTGTGGATGAGACGTTATTTCATGTTACGATATTCGAATGTGTTTACATTTAAGGAAATAATAAATACGAACTCAAATCATCTTCTGACCCTTGTGCCACGTTCATCTGTTTATTGAAATATCCACCATGGAAAACACGCAGTGAACAATTTCAGCTTTTTTGTTTAAATGGCAGTTGTGTTATAATGTATTGCATGTTCAAAGTTCATACATAGGTTACAGAAATCCATCAAACTTGCCAATTAAAACTTCCAAACGCCATAGAAAGTAAATTTGCATACGTGCTCTATATTTATGCGGATGCCATTTCTCATTTTGAAGCATAAAAAAAAGTAACAGAAATCGGAAGTGACAAGGGAAAAGAGAAATATCGCCTTCTTTGCACCGGTCCAGAAGATATGTCTCGAAAACTGAACGGAAAAAGTTTATTTTATAATTTGCAATTAATTACTAAATTTAGTTACTTTTACTTTTTTGGTATATTAATAAATTTCTATTTATTTATGTATTCAAATATTTATAGTATTAAGTTTTGTTTGTTCAAATGCTGAACAAAATTATTTTTTTATTAGTTTTAAATCGTGTATTTATGGGGCTATCGCGTGATTGCTTGCAAAAAATCAAGGGCCGAGTAAAAGAGAAGTTATTACGCGAACCACGTGCTCAGGAAATGTAGCAGCAGCGTGTTGTAATATTGTAGCAGCATGTTGTAATGTTGCAGCAGCATGTTGTAATGTTGACGTGCATAGCTGCAACACGATTGCGATGTTGCAACGACACGATTATAAAAAAGTTAGAGTCGTCTACTGTCAAAAAGCGCGCCGTTGTGAGTGGCTGGTTACCACGGCAACGCTGAAAAGTTGTAAGCAGTTGTTTTAACTTTGTTGAGTTGTTGACACAACTTGGAAACATTTCTTAGCTTTCATATGGGAATCAGCTTAAGCCGCACAAATAAACTTGTTGTGTTTTTTTTTCACCATGCCTCTCTTACATTATCTATGTTTTACTTAATTCTCAGATTTGCATGCGTAACCGAAGCAGCGACAAATGTGACATTAACATATATGACACAAAAACACGCGTGTGACGCTGCCATTTGGATATTTGTGGTTGATGTGACACTAACATGTGTGATATTATTTTCGTGACGGATGTGAAGGTATTTTGTGACCAATGTAATATTATTGTTGTGACGGTGTGAGGGTATTTTGTGACGAATGTGATATTATTTTTGTGACGGATGTGATTATCGTGTCAGGCGCCTTCCGACAAATACGTAATGATTGACTTTTGATGGATACGCAACACGTTTTAAACTCGAAATTATACAATGGGCAGTCAAACTCGGCTATACAGTACCTGCTTACTCTTTTTACGATGCAATTGTTAAAATCATCAGAACGATCTGGATTCGAACCTTCCGGCTAGCAATCAAAAAACAAACGCCCATCAAATGCCCCACCAATAACGTTTTTGATTGCTCAAAGTAAGCATAATGGATGAGACGACGCATGATTTATCGTTGTCTGGTCTCCTACTTCCGCGCAAAAAAGTAGCAATTTTATACGAAGCCAGATATAAATGACATCCATGCCAAAGTGTCGAGGCTGGAGAGCCGAAGCGTGTTTCAAGGAGCGCTTGTTGCACTTGGAAGACAGATCGACGTCGTCTTCAGGCGTGAGATACCAGTTGTTGTAACCGATGTTGTTGTTGTATTTGTGTTTGATCATACATAGCTGGTAGTATTGTTGTTATGGCGTTGGTTGTTTGGGACGTTTTCTTGAAAACTCTTGGAGCGAAGTAATCGCAGATACGTCTCTGAGTGCTATTGGCCGTTTTATAGAAGTATAAATGACCACATTTGAACCGACATAAATTACACATCTCGATGCAATATGCAATTCAAAGAAGCGGAGAAACTAATAAACAACAGCAACATAAAGCATCGGCATCTAGAACGACAAATCAAACATAAACAACGATTTTAGTAGTAAGAAAAAAAACCCGATTGGATCGTACCATTTTGGAGAGAGGGGTCGACGACTTGCGTTTCACGGTCACCCAGAAACGTGGCGTCTCGAAATTCAGGTCAGGAATCTTGACGTAGAACCAGAGCCTGAAAAGTATGTCGGGCTTGTTCCTCTTTAGGAAGCAGCGGAAACTTGAGGAAGTGTCTACGAAGACCGGAAGTAAGGTGAACCTGTACGTGGTACCTGGATGGATGGATGGATGGATGGATGGATGGATGGATGGATGGATGGATGGATGGATGGATGGATGGATGGATGGATGGATGGATGGATGGATGGATGGATGGATGGATGGATGGATGGATGGATGGATGGATGGATGGATGGATGGATGGATGGATGGATGGATGGATGGATGGATGGATGGATGGATGGATGGATGGATGGATGGATGGATGGATGGATGGATGGATGGATGGATGGATGGATGGATGGATGGATGGACGGACGGACGGACGGATGAACGGATGGACGGACGGATGGATGGATGGATGGATTAATAATAAATCCTCAATAAGTGGTTAGGATCTACGAATGGTTTACTTTAAGTGCCTATACAATCTTAACGGAGCTTCTAAACCAAATAAATTACTGAGGTTGAAATGTTTCGGCAAAACAAAAGTTCTCAGAATTCTTTGAAGCTCTCTTTCGCATAGTACTGCTTAAACAAAAAAAAAAACAAACGGGACATTGAAGGTTCTGGGAAAAATTACCCCAAAGCCTCGACTACTAAGTAACTAAGCCCTCGAGAGAGCTGATTGGCTCCAGACACTGACTCAGGTATGGCATGCGATTCTTATTATATTTTTTTTCAGTGAAAAAAGTGTTCCTGCCTGTTATTTATACAGCTGGTGATAAATTTGGCAGCATATTAATAAGATCATAGTTAGGGCAAAATGATTTTTTGGCCCGCCGACCAGAGTACATTTTTGAAAGGAGTCCTGATCCTAGGCGTCAGGAGAGCACTTTCCAAAAATTACTGAAAATTTGAAAACATACTTAATTCATGATGTTATTAATATCTGACCTCATCGACAATTCAGAGTCGATGCAAATGCGTATGTTTTAAAATATTGAAGTGTTGCCGGTATATATATATATATATATATATATATATATATATATATGTGTGTGTGTGTGTGTGTGTTTGTGCTTCAAACCCTTATCCACAAGAGTCCCCTGAAGATTACGCTTGGTTGAGCATCACATAACTTTTGGGTTTTCTGGGTTGAGGTTCATATGCACATTGAACATTTGACATTTTGATGGATAGTCACGCCTTCTGGCTTAGAGAATAAATATTCTCTGTAGATTTCTGCATCGCAGGCATAGAGTTAGTAGGGAAGGTTTTGTTTGGCGTAAGATCTCTCTGGTGTAGAAAAAAGAAAAAATACAAACAAGCTCAGAAAATGACAAGGGACACTCCATTGACAAAAACCAACCTTCAGAACTTCACCAAGCCTGGTGGTGTCACCTGGGAGCAACTCACCTCTCGAAAGCATATTTTCATCGGAAAAGCCAAAACAAGCATTTTTCACGTTTCAGCAAGCTTTGATATTTACGCATTTTTGTATGCAATCGGTGATGTGTGTGCTTTTGAAGCTGAAAACTTTTTCTTCATGGAACTGATTCCCGGCTTAGTAATAAAGCTTTCATTGTCCTGCCATACGGACGCTTAAGCTATTAAAAACATTAAAAAATTACTCTATTACGAAAGCAAGGTTGGCTTCTGCCCAAAAAAGTAGAAAAAGTTTGCAATCATGGATCATGGAATAAATATCTTTTTTAGCTGGTTTCTGTTATATCTACATAGTATATTTAGTATCAATAATATCACTATTTTGAAAAAACATTATCTCACCTTAACTTACCTTATTTACCAGCACAAATTGCACATGTCAAATTTTACAAAACGTTTAATAATATTGTATAGGGATAGGGGGCACAAGCAGTATATATTTCAAGTTTGAGTAGAATAACATTAATCAATCAGCTATTCATAAAACACAGCGATATAAATAATAGATTATTTCGCTAGTCTAACAATATTGATTTGTTTAAACTTATGGTTTTGTTCAGTAGAAACCGCATCAAGGCAAAATTTTTGTTAATATTTATTCTGAGTTTTTTTTGAAAAAAATTATATTTCAGTATGTAATATTTGATCTGAATTTGACCAAATTGACTCAGTCTAAAAGAGATTGGGCAAAAGATTGATCTAAAACAGCAGAGTTTCTGCGACATTCTGATTTCTTCAAGTTATATATATTATTATTTGAATCCATTATTATTCCTGCAAATTTTACTCTGGAAACAAAAACAGCAACATCCAGCAATATTGTAGACTAGCCAAAGATGACACTCCAACCTATCGGTATTAAAATTTCCGCAAACTGCATTATGTCAAAATTTATTTTCTTACGGGTATGAGTTAATAAACTTAATAACCGGATAGAGCAAAAACATTGACATTCTTAACGACATTTTGAGGTTCATTTAATGATATGGCGAATTTATCATTAATGAAACAATGAAAAAAGTCTGATGTATACTGCAAAGCTTGTGTAAGATGAAGATGATTCATCTTACGTATTTTCATAGTATTTGTTTATTTTATTTTATTATGTGTGCATTTTATTATGATTGGATATGTCGAAACATTAAGTCATATATATATATATATATGTTTTTATATATATGTATGTGTGTACGTGTGTGTGTGTTTATTATTTTTTTTATCTAGAAATTTATATATATATATATATATATATATATATATATATATATATATATATATATATATATATATATATATATATATATATATATATATATATATATATCTTTTTCCGGATTTTTAATGGTAAGATTGTAAATATTATTTTGTGCATGAATTTGGAGAATTTAGACAGTGTGTTAAAAGTTGAGTGTTCGAGAAGAAAATAAAAGTTTGAAGAGACGTGCTGCAGAGAGAAATTGGAATTAACAAAAGATTTGCTAGAATCGTGCGAAATTCTACAAAGTGAGATAATTCAGTTTTTTGAGTCCAGTTGAAAGATTGTATACAAGGAAGAATAATTAAGTTAAAATAAATTCGAGAAATATTGTGTTATAAATAACTTCGACTTTAACGTTACGAATCGCTAGAAAGCATATTCCTCTACGTTTACATTGGTGACCTCGACGTATTTACGCATTTTCATCCGTAAATATATTTTCTGAAGTTGTTTGATCACAAGTGACCGAATTTTTTTTTCTTTTGTGAAAGATGTCTGACGAGAAATTCATTGCGATGGGACAGGCTCTCGGCTACTCCGGAGTGGATTTAAGGAGTCATGTCAAAGAGTTGAAGGATGAAGAAAGGGTTAAGAGAATGGAGGAAGGGAAGAAAAAAAGGCTCAGCAGGAGCGTGAAGATAAAATAGCACAACGGGAACGTGAAGATAAAATAGCACAACAAGAACGGGAACGTGAAGATAAAATAGCACAACAAGAACGGGAACGTGAAAAACGAGAACTCCAACTTCAACAAGCTAAAGAAGAACGAGAACTCCAACAAGCTAAAGAAGAACGAGAACTTCAACTTCTACGTGAGCGCGAACAACGCCAACATGAATTGGAATTGAAGAAGCTGGAATTAGAGGCCCTAACGAAAAAAGAGCCAAAGGTAGAGGTAACAAAGATTCCATATCCAAAGTTCTCGGAGGGTGACGACGTGGACGCATTTCTGCTCCGTTTTGAGGCATTGGCCACGGCAAATGATCATCCAAAAAAGGGTTGGGGAATGCTTCTGGGTTCCTTGCTCAGTGCTAAAACATTGGAAGTGTTTGGCCAACTTAGCGAGAGTCAGATGCAGGATTACGAGTCGGTAAAAGAGGCACTCCTTCGCCGTTTTGGGAAGTCGGCAGAAGACTACCGAATAAAGTTTCGAGAGTCAAAGCTTGAACCAGAAGAGACTTGGGAACAGTATCTGGTGCGACTAGATAGTTACCTCAGGCGCTGGGTGGATCTCGCGGGTACAAAAAACTATTTGTTTTTGTTCCTAAAAGAGCAGTTCTTTGGAAAGTGTCCCTCGGGAATGGCTGAGTATTTGTTGGAGAAAGAAAGCGGTGACGTCAATGAGCTAGGTCGCTGGGTTAACAAGTACAATCAAGCTCACCCAGTCAAAAGCTTGGCAAAAGTCGAGAACGCAGGCAGGATTAGCGGAAATCGTGGTCAACCAGACTCTGACTCCGGAATGGTTGGACCACGCTGTTACAATTGCAATAAGCTGGGCCATATGGCAAAGGATTGTCATCACGCTGGACAGATCGCGAGAGACTACAGTCAAGGCAATCAAGCAACCCCAGTCATGTGTCAAACGCGTAGAGTGGCCACCATGACACCACCATGCAAAGACTCTGGAGTAGTGAATGCATGCGCGGTCATGGTGTTGGATGGTAAAATGAATGAGGTCCAATTAAAATGTGGCTGCTTTTCACCGGTAATAGCGGATGGTTGTTTTCACTCAGGAGAAAAGTTTAAATTAACCAGAGGGTTTGTGAACAGAAAACCGGTAAAGGTTTTGAGGGACACTGGCTGTACTTCCATAATAGTAAAGGAATCATTAGTGCACCCGCGTCAGATGATCGGAAGAACAAGACCTTGTGTTTTGATCGACGGCACAGTCCGGGTAGCCCCAACAGCAGTGGTAAAAATCAAAACAGACTGGTTCAGAGGAACCAGAGAGGTGGTGTGCATGAAAAACCTACTTTGCGATCTCATGCTGGGAAATGTTGAAGGGGTAAGGGGTTTTGATGCAATGGCGGCAGGAAATCGCTTTAGTCGGAAACCACAGAAATCCGCTTCCAACTACGACAGCACTCAGAGGAATGATCGGGTAAATTTTAGAAAATCTTCGGCTAACTCGGAGCTGTATCAAAGCAAGGAAAGAAACACGTCTGTCATTTCAAAGGTAGGAAATAAAGTTGAGGCAAAAGTTCAAGCTTTGAATCCGCCAAAAGAAAGACCAAGGCTCAATCTTCTGCCTAGAGGCCAACATGGAGGGGTGGGGAAAGTTGGAAAGTTGAATTCGGCAATCTTCGGAGATGCCCGCCCTGTTGACACAGCACGCAGAGAGATAGAGATTGAGAATAAGTTGAAAGGAAACTATTTCAAAGGCAAGGAGAACATCGGTGCTGATTTTCTTAGTCGTAAAGAGAGTGACGATGTAATCAAGAAACACTGACGCGTTTCTTTTTTCGAAGAGGGGGATATGTAAGATGAAGATGATTCATCTTACGTATTTTCATAGTATTTGTTTATTTTATTTTATTATGTGTGCATTTTATTATGATTAGATATGTCGAAACATTAAGTCATATATATATATATATATATATATATGTTTTTATATATATGTATGTGTGTACGTGTGTGTGTGTTTATTATTTTTTTCATCTAGAAATTTATATATATATATATATATATATATATATATATATATATATATATATATATCTTTTTCCGGATTTTTAATGGTAAGATTGTAAATATTATTTTGTGCATGAATTTGGAGAATTTAGACAGTGTGTTAAAAGTTGAGTGTTCGAGAGATAATAAAAGTTTGAAGAGACGTGCTGCAGAGAGAAATTTGAATTAACAAAAGATTTGCTAGAATCGTGCGAAATTCTACAAAGTGAGATAATTCAGTTTTTTGAGTCCAGTTGAAAGATTGTATACAAGGAAGAATTATTAAGTTAAAATAAATTCGAGAAATATTGTGTTATAAATAACTTCGACTTTAACGTTACGAATCGCTAGAAAGCATATTCCTCTACGTTTACAGCTTGTTTGACGCTACTATGGCAACATTTTTAAACGGTCAACTGTTGCCGGAGAACCACGTGGGACAGTTACATCTGAATATGAGAATGCAACTTGCCTCCTTTGCACAAAAAAAAACATAGTTTTTTTCTTGAGAGTTATCTTGTACGGCAATAAACTTAATTTCCTTACTCGATCTGCAAAGTCTGAAGCACGTCCACAGCACTTAACACATCGATAACTCTGCTTGCGCAAATGATCAGCAATTTTATGTAATTTGTATTCAATAACATTCAAAAAATTTATGTTTTTAATACAAAATACCGAAATAAACAAGTTTTTACAAACTGTGAGATCTTTAATACTTGAATCAGCTTGCTCAAAAAATTTAGTTTTCACGGAATTGGGGGGGGGGGAGGAAAGTGCCCCCTGCTTCCCGTCTCCCACGCCTATAAATTTAATAATTCTAGAAATATACCAGTCTGTAATGTATCCAAACTGTATGTATTAAAATGGTATTTATTTAAATGATAAGTATTAAAATGGTATGTATTCAAATGCTATATATGTATATAAGGTTATTTATTCGAACAGTAATGTATTCAAACAGTAATGTATTCAAACGGTCAATGCAATATATTTTTCTTTCCTTGTTTCTTAATTTATTTCTTCTTCCATCTTCGACATCAGAACTAGTTTTCTTTTTGATACCACAAATCGAGCTTCCCACTCCTGCTCATCAATCTCTCCGTCCCCGGCCAATGCATACGTCCGCCGGCTCGTGTTTCTGTTGATCTTCTTTTCCATTTTTATTTGTCTTTTTTTTTCGTTCTTCTTCTCCAGGTTTTCCATCCGTCCGTCCGTCCGTACATCTATTCCTTTATTCTCCCATTCATTCATTCCAGTCCACTCTATCACGTGTTCGTTCATCCAGATGCTTTTCGATGGCATTGATAATATAATAAACCGCATCCTCTTTCGCTCTTTCGTTCTATTCGTTCTCTCATTTGTCATCATCATCATAACCATCATCATCACCATCACCATCATCGTCATCGTCATCGTCATCGTCATCGTCATCGTCATCATCGTCATCATCGTCATCATCGTCATCATCGTCATCGTCATCATCATCATCATCATCATCATCATCATCATCATCATCATCATCATCATCATCATCATCATCATCATCATCATCATAATCACCACCATCATCATCATCATCATCATCATCATCATCATCATCATCATCATCATCATCATCATCATCATCATCATCATCATCATCATCATCATCATCATCATCATCATCATCATCATCATCATCATCATCATCTTCATCATCATCATCATAATCACCACCATCATCATCATCATCACATTGTTCTCCTACCGCCTCTTCTCCAAATGGAGCAGATAGCATCCAGCTTGCATGTGAATGATGGATATTATCTTATTCAAACACATCAGTCACACGATCATGCATTTTCATTGTTTGCTTTTCAAATTAAAATTCCAAAGAGAGTAAAAAAATAAAAAATAATACAAAAAACTTAAAAAAATATCTTTCTTGTATTCGTTATTTTCTCGTTTTCATATTTTTCTTCCCGCTCGCTCAAAACCGAATGGCAGTGCAATAATTTTATTTTAATAAGCAAACATTTTTTGAAGAAACCAAAAACTTGAAAAAATACATTTTTCTTATTAGGGATGATATTTATACTTTGACACCTAAATTTAAACAAAAAAAGTTTTTATTTAGTATATTATTCATTTTTTTGGTTTTCGAAACAAGCAACAAAAATGAATACTGTAATACCTGAATTTAAAAAAAAAAATATTTTATTTAGTGTATTATTTATTTTTTGGTTTTCAAAACAGACAAAAACACTTTTTTGATAGGAATTGAATAAATTTGTTTTACATAACAGCAGAAAAATAATAAAAACTAATTTTATTTTTAAATTTGCGTTAAAAAACTAACAATTTTTTTTTATCATTTCAAATTGCAAAAGTTTCCTTTTTACAGTGCTTCATTTAGCTGACTACGTGTATATCGTCCAAGCATGTTTGCTACATTTTAAACCCTTCTCCAGCCGTTATTTAATCTTTTTAAAAATCTAAATACAAGCTAAGTTTCTATATTATGATCCAGAATTAAATAAAATACAATTTTAAAAAACTTACATTTAATTTAATTAATTTTTTTAAACTTTATATAGAGAAATGTTCTTCGACTATATCAATTTCAAGTTTTCTAAAAAAATTTCTATAGCAACTGTTTAAATTTGAAAAATTTTGGGTCAAGCACTATTTAAAAAGCTTAACATGTTTAAACGTAAACAAAATATTTTAATTGAATTGTGATTTAATTGCTGATTCGTATTTTGGAATAAAACACTTTAAACTAATCTATCATCGTAGGTTCGATTTTCATCTTCATCCATTTCTGGTTTTTTCCATCTAGTCCATCGACTGTAGATTTCAATGCAGGAGTCGAACGTGACAGTTTCCAGCTGTGACACAGTGATCGACTTTCCACGGAACCCCGATGGAAAGTACTAGTTGTAGCTCAGCCGATTGAGAGTACAAGTTTTATTGGCGGTCTTTGTAAAAGTGACGACTTTCCTTAATCATTCTTTGTGAAGTAAATAAAAGTCACATAATTTTTTTTTATTTATTTTATTTGACAGTTGTCCTTCTAGACATCGCCGTAGGTGAAGTTGTCGCTGCTGCAGTCGACGTCATTGTAGTTGTCGTCATTGTAGTTGTCGTCATTGTAGTTGTCGTCATTGTAGTTGTCGTCATTGTAGTTGTCGTCATTGTAGTTGTCGTCATTGTAATTGTCGTCATTGTAGTTGTCGTCATTGTAGTTGTCGTCATTGTAGTTGTCGTCATTGTAGTTGTCGTCATTGTAGTTGTCGTCATTGTAGTTGTCGTCATTGTAGTTGTCGTCATTGTAGTTGTCGTCATTGTAGTTGTCGTCATTGTAGTTGTCGTCATTGTAATTGTCGTCATTGTAGTTGTCGTCATTGTAGTTGTCGTCATTGTAGTTGTCGTCATTGTAGTTGTCGTCATTGTAGTTGTCGTCATTGTAGTTGTCGTCATTGTAGTTGTCGTCATTGTAGTTGTCGTCATTGTAGTTGTCGTCATTGTAGTTGTCGTCATTGTAGTTGTCGTCATTGTAGTTGTCGTCATTCTAGTTGTCGTCATTGTAGTTGTCGTCATTGTAGTTGTCGTCATTGTAGTTGTCGTCATTGTAATTGTCGTCATTGTAGTTGTCGTCATTGTAGTTGTCGTCATTGTAGTTGTCGTCATTGTAGTTGTCGTCATTGTAGTTGTCGTCATTGTAGTTGTCGTCATTGTAGTTGTCGTCATTGTAGTTGTCGTCATTGTAGTTGTCGTCATTGTAATTGTCGTCATTGTAGTTGTCGTCATTGTAGTTGTCGTCATTGTAGTTGTCGTCATTGTAGTTGTCGTCATTGTAGTTGTCGTCATTGTAGTTGTCGTCATTGTAGTTGTCGTCATTGTAGTTGTCGTCATTGTAGTTGTCGTCATTGTAGTTGTCGTCATTGTAGTTGTCGTCATTGTAGTTGTCGTCATTCTAGTTGTCGTCATTGTAGTTGTCGTCATTGTAGTTGTCGTCATTGTAGTTGTCGTCATTGTAGTTGTCGTCATTGTAGTTGTCGTCATTGTAGTTGTCGTCATTGTAGTTGTCGTCATTGTAGTTGTCGTCATTGTAGTTGTCGTCATTGTAGTTGTCGTCATTGTAGTTGTCGTCATTGTAGTTGTCGTCATTGTAGTTGTCGTCATTGTAGTTGTCGTCATTGTAGTTGTCGTCATTGTAGTTGTCGTCATTGTAGTTGTCGTCATTGTAGTTGTCGTCATTGTAGTTGTCGTCATTGTAGTTGTGTCATTGTAGTTGTCGTCATTGTGAAGTAAATAAAAGTCAGATAAAAATGTTTTATTTTATTTGACAGTTGTCCTTCTAGACATCGCCGTATTTGTCGTCATTGTAGTTGTCGTTGTTGTTGTAGTTGTTGTCGCTGTAGTTGTTGTCGCTGTAGTTCCAGTCGCTGTAATTTCAGCCGCTGGGATTGTCGCCTTTGATAATATAACAGCCGTCGTTGGAGCAGAAGATTGAGAGACAAATATTCATTAGAAGGAAATGAAAAGCTATTTAATAAGGAAGAGATAAAAAAACCACTGCGAAAAGAATCTTAGAAATACTGAAAGATATAGAAAGAAACTAACACAGAGCGAGAGAAAAAGAAAAAGAAAAAGAAAAAGAAAAAAAAGAGAAAGAGAGATAGAGTTAGAGATAGAGCAAGAGAGAGAGAGAGAGAAAAAATAAAGATAGAGATAATTAGAGAAAGAGAGATAGAGTTAGAGATAGAGCAAGAGAGAGAGAGAAAAAAAAATAAAGATAGAGATAATTAGAGAAGAAATGAGAGAAATACAGAAAAAAAGAGATATATATATATATATAGAAACAAAACAGACATACCGGGAAAAGATATTCCCAAACTGATTTCAAACAAAATAAAATCTTTCTTCCGAAGGAAACGAGGTTGAAGAGGAAACAATTTATCAATAAGGTCAACAATCGGGTGATTCATGAGATCAAAAAATGCAAGTGAACTACCGCCGTGGCCATATATGGCTAGAAAAACAGATGAAAAACAAAAACAGAAATTGAAAATAAATAAAAAAAAGAGCAAAGTTAAATTAGATGAGAAAGCAGAAGATAGGAGTGAATAAAAATGGGATTGTTTTTATTGAATTTAATATGTAATCTAATCAATTATTCGAGTGTTCTCGAATGCTTTCCAATGCTTTTCCTTTCTTTTTCTTAACTTCACTTTTGATTTTCCACATTTTAGTCTCGCAGAAAAAAAGTTTAATTAATGTGGAATTATCATCGTCATCGTCACTCATAGTCATCGGGATCGTCGTCATCGTAATCTCCATCATCATCGTAATCATTGTCATTGCTATCAACATTTCTATCACAAGGTTAATAATGTGATAAATGAAACAGTATAAAGTATGAAACCAGTGACTGTTTAGCGTCCTCAAGTTGATGAAAGACTGAGATGTCTTGAATTGTGTGGACAATCTCCCTCTTTAATCGAAGATGTCAGTCAGTGTAAACCCTGTCGCCGATGGTGAGAGCAGAACCAAGTAAGGCAAAGTGAACCATCAAGCCAGGCTCAACAAACTATTCTACTACCGACATAACTCCCTATATTTATCACGTACATCTCTCACTTTCCACCTTAAGCATATTCACCTCACCTGACTCTCTTCTAATTACTTTGATGTAGTACCCGGTTCGTGTGTTCCTTAAAGATGTCACTTATACTGCCCGCCGTAAGCTCTTCGTTGTCACAAACACGCACCCGAGTTAAATTTAGCAACACCATTCCCGGTAATCTACCGACACCGGGTGGCCCGCCCTTATATAGCCGCCGATATGATGTAGCACCCATCCAGGGCAATTTCAGCGCGCACAATTTTCTCTGGCTGCATAAATATTTTCGTATATTGGCTCGAACCGCTGTTATTAAGCTTATTATCTAGGAGACTGTTTCCAAAAGCAATACTTTTTTTCAAGGTCAAATGTTTGTGGTTCTACAATTTAAGTGAAATTATCGAACAAGTCGTAACAACTGCTCTTTTAAACTCTGCAACGCGTAAGCAGACGTTTATAGCACGTTCCCACTATTTTTGAGGAGTTAAAAATAAACAATTTCCATGATTCATAAATATATTCTCCACTAATCGCTAAGTTTTCCTGGAAATTCAATAAACTTAAAAAAAAGAGAAGAGAAAATACCTCCTACATTTTCACACCCTTCGATTTACAGTTTCGCACGATCTTTACGGGACTGACATGTTTAGGACTGCCAGGCAGCTCATAGGTCAGTTACAAGTTTAGGTCGTCGTTGGAAATAAAAGGTTCTTTTTATGGATCTGTATGTTGGTTCCTGGTTCTGCATTGCTGCTCTTCCTTCCTGCTGGTTGCACCGCATGACTTATTTCGATGTCCCGATTTGTCCACGTTTGGCGCTTATAGCACAGGTTGTAGTAGACTACTTGTTGAACATTTAATACATAATACATGGGGAGAAGAAGAAAACAATTAAATAGAAAAAGAAAGAAAAAGGAAAAGAGAATCGAAAAGAGGAAAGAGAGAGAGAGAAAGGGAAAGAAAAAGAGAGAAGGCTAGGAAGAAAAACGAGAGAAAACAAGAGAAGCTCTAAAAACCCCGAACAGTGCCGGATAACCCTGCTAGTATGTAATACAGATCGATAAAAAAAATTATAACCTCGACCAAATTTTGAAAAGATCACCCGGGTCAAGTAATGTTAGAGGAACACCTCGGAGGATAGGGGGAGTTCATTACTGCACAAAGAGGCTCCCCATTAACTAGACCCCAAACTCCAACGGACAACGGCCCCCAGGATATAATTCTGTTAATCCGACGAATGAAATAAACAGTCTATAAAATTTCGGAGAGATAATCGAAAAAAAGAAGAAAAAACTGTCAAATGTGTTTTGAATATTTAAAGTGTTTTGAATAATTATTGTTCTGAGCAATTTTGCTGAAATAGCAACCGAAAAACATCACCCCCTCTCCATCTGTTTGTATTAGTCATACGAGTAGCTGAACTGCTTTATGGGTCAACCAATCAGACGACGGGGTGCTAATTCGAAATTCTATTGCGGTGCCAAATAAATCATGGATGTCGGCAAAACGTTACACGCAGTTAATCAAAAAAGAGAAGATTTGTGCATAACTTTCTGTTTAACAGTCAACTTGCTTTAACGCAGTTGTTTTTTGCTGCTGCTAATGCTACTGGCGGTGATGGTGGTGTTGATGATGATGATGATGGTGATGATGATGATGATGATGATGATGATGATGATGATGATGATGACGATGATGATGATGATGATGATGATGATGATGATGATGATGATGATGATGATGCTGATGGTGGTGGTGATGGGGATGATGATGGTGATGGTGATGGTGATGATGATGATGATGATGATGATGATGATGATGATGGCGACTGCGATGTTTGTGAGGACGATAAAGCAATAAAAATAGATTGAATGATTGATTCGTGCTCAGAATTTTGTATTCAAGAGAAGACAGACTGTTTAGTGTGGAGTCAATGTGGAGTCATGTGGTCTAGACCCGGCGCCAACATGGCTCATCAAAGAATTTTCAGAAACCTTGGCCCCATTTGTTACAGATCTGTTTAATAAATCGTTGGACACTGGTCACTTTCCGGTCCCATTCAGAGTGGCCGAGGTCACGCCAATCTTGAAAAAATCTACGCTGGATGTTTCTCTGCCTGCCAGTTATCGCCCAGTTTCGAATCTTCAGTTCATCTCTAAGGTTTTGGAACGGGCGGTTAACAAACAAATTCAACATCACCTGGATGGACACAACCTTCTACCGGAGCATCAGTCTGCCTATCGGAGGTGCCGTTCGACGGAAACTGCATTGCTCAAGGTTACTTCGGATGTTCTCTTGGCAACCGATCGAGGGATGGTAACACTGCTCGCTATGCTCGATCTCAGCGCTGCATTTGATTGCGTTGATCATGGAATCCTCGTGACCAGATTGGAGCGTACATTTGGCATTGATTCTGTTGCTCTTCGGTGGATCGGTTCGTATCTTTGCGATCGGAGGCAGTGTGTTCGTTATGGAGGTATCCTTTCTGGTTGGTCCTCGATTGTGTGTGGTGTTCCACAAGGTTCAATTCTAGGACCGCTATTCTTCATTGCATACACTTCAGATGTTTTTGCCCTGGTTGTCCAACGTGGTTTCAATATTCATGGTTATGCTGATGATCTACAAATCTACGATCATTGCGGCACTGAGAGTATCGGTGTGCTCGCGGACAGATTGGACGGCTGCGTTTCGGAGATAATGGAATGGATGAAATGCAATCGACTAAAGTTAAATGCCTCTAAGACAGAGGTCATTCTACTGGGATCCTCTAGACGTCGGTTGCACTGCACCTTTGACGAGATCAATATAGCTGGAAACATCATTCGTCTCGCCGATAGGGTTCGCAATCTTGGGGTCATCATAGATTCTCAACTGACTTTCAGCGAACACGTTGCAAAATTGGTCAACACCAGTTACTACCATCTACGACAGATGAGGTCAGTTCGCAAATCCCTCACGGTCGATTCTTCGCATGCACTTGCCCGCGCTTTGATCTTGTCTAGACTTGATTATTGTAATTGTCTACTCAGTGGAATACCGGATCTGTTAATGAGGCGGCTTGATGGTGTCATGCGTGCCACGGCTAGGCTGATTCTCCGATTGCCTCGATACGGTCATGTCACTAAAGCGATTCACGACCGACTACACTGGCTGAACATGCAGGCGCGTATCGACTTCAAGCTATCTCTCACTGCGTACCGATGCCTCCATGGTTCTGCGCCGTCATACCTCTCCGGTCTGTGCATTCCGGTGACTCAGTTTCCTGGCCGATCTCACCTTCGCTCGGCTTCTTCCGGTCAGCTTCTTGTTCCTTCCTGCGCAACCAGGACGTTTGGACCGAGGGCTTTCGCAGTTTCTTGTCCAACTACCTGGAACAATCTACCGATTGAACTTACCGATCCGGCGTGTGTCGATAGCGTTTATGTTTTTAGGAAACGACTTAAAACTCATTTTTTTCTTCGTATGACGAACGGATATTGACCCTTTTTGTTTCTGATGTGTGATTCTGTTCGTTCGTTTATTTTGGCACTGCCGCCTCGTGCTCTGAGAAATTTTTCTTTTTAGAGAGCACGTTAAATAAAAATAATAATAATAAATAATAAATGTGTTGCACGTAGAGAAGATGTAGAGAAGATTTGAGGTGATGATGTAGAAAAGATATTTTGAAAATTTAGTGAAATTGTAAAGAGAATGTAGAGAAGATATGAGGCAATGTAGAAAAGATATTGTAAAGATGTAGAGAAATTGTAAAGATGTAGAGAAATTGTAAAGATGTAGAGAAATTGTAAAGATGTAGAGAAATTGTAAAGATGTAGAGAAATTGTAAAGATGTAGAGAAATTGTAAAGATGTAGAGAAATTGTAAAGATGTAGAGAAATTGTAAAGATGTAGAGAAATTGTAAAGATGTAGAGAAATTGTAAAGATGTAGAGAAATTGTAAAGATGTAGAGAAATTGTAAAGATGTAGAGAAATTGTAAAGATGTAGAGAAATTGTAAAGATGTAGAGAAATTGTAAAGATAATTTAGAGAAGATATGAAGCGATGTAGAGAAGATATTGTAAAGATGTAGAGAAGATATTGTAAAAATGTAGAGAAATTGTAAAGATAATTTAGAGAAGATATGAGGCGATATAGGTAAGATTTAGAAGAAATGTATAGAAGATGTAAAAAAAGACGTAGAATAGAAAAGTTATTGAATTAATAAGAAAACATGTTGGTGACATTTTGGAATTTGCGAGAGCATTACTTTCCATCATTATTTAGTAGAGCAGTGGGAACAGTCTTGAAAGATAGGGGCTTAGCGGGGTTAGTGGTTAGTTACGACGTTGACGGCGCGGTTTACCTGTGGGTCGTGGGTGAGTAAATGTAGGATACGGTGGATGGACGGATGGATGAACAAAAGAACCGATGGATGGATGGATGGATGGATGGATGGATGGATGGTTGGATGGATGGATGGATGGATGGATGGATGGATGGATGGATGGATGGATGGATGGATGGATGGATGGATGGATGGATGGATGGATGGATGGATGGATGGATGGATGGATGGATGGATGGATGGATGGATGGATGGATGGATGGATGGATGGATGGATGGATGGATGGATGGATGGATGGATGGATGGATGGACGGACGGACGGATGGACGGATGAATGGATGGATGGATCGATGAATAGATGCAGGAATAGATAACAACTAGATAGATGGAAAAGCGCAGATGAGAGGCGAACCAACGAACATGAATAAATAGACAGATGGACACATATAATGATAGATAGATAGATAGACAAACAAACAGATAGATGAACGGTGGCTGACCATAGAAAACCGAAACAACTTTTATAAAGCTTTCTGCTAACCTTGTGAGAATGCCTATAAAAGGTCTTTTAATAAGATATTCTGTACTTAATAAAACCTTTTTATTAAAAGTCCGAGAGCGGGGAGTGGGGTGGTGGTAGGGTCGGTCGATGTTTTTTACATCGTAAAATAATGGGTGTTCGGAAGTTGAAATTCCCGAGTGGGTTGAAAATTATTATCCCGATAAAATTGTTATTTCATTTCGTATGCTACTTGTTTTTTATTTTCAATTTATTTACACCAAAAATTGTTTTTTTTTAAATAGAAAAAATTAACTAAAATGCTTCAAATTATCGGTTATTTTCGAATGAATTACACAATTTTTAATACGACTTAGAAATAACTACCGATTATTCTTATATTATTAACAAAAATGTTTAAATAAATAATATCTGTGAAAAAACCACCAGGACATCACGTGTTTACAATTTTGATCTTGATAACAAGCAAACAAACACACAAGCAAACAGAAAAAGAAACAGACACAGGCAAATAAACATCCGACGATGTAAGACTTCCTATATTTAAATATTATAATTTTTATCGTTGGAGCAGCGTAGGGAGCAGAACTTTTAAAGAATTTTACCCTCACTCAGGTCATCAGATTGTTTGAGAAATTTTTACCATTCACTAATCGGATGCCTAAATCCCACGCAACGTAACTGAGTTTATTATAATTTGTTTCCGTTATAATTAAAAATGATAAAATTATTATTATATTATTGTTATGTGATATTGAAATTAAATTGACAAGCGATCTGAAAGATATCGAACGTAGATCTCTTACCCATGGCGCATAAGACCTCGTTCCGCTGGCATTCGGCAGAGAACGATTGGACGCATTCGGCACTTGCCAGACAATCTATTTGACAGCACGCTGACTCTGAAATTAATGGGTTATAAACACGGCAAGTAGGTGGTTGATTGGGGAGGGGGTGAATTGCTGAATAAGTGGGCGAATGAAGAAGTTAATGGGTGAGTGAGTGGGTGGTTGAGTGAGAAAAAAGATAAATGAGTGGGGAAAGAAAAGGGGATTAGAATGGTGGTTGAGTGAGGGAAAAAAAGTAAATGAGTGGGTGGTTGAGTGAGTGAGTGAATAGTTGAATGAAAAAGTGGTTTAAAAAGGGAGCGAATGGGTGGGTGAGTGATGGAGTGAATATGCCAAAGAGATGGCGGTTGAGTGAAGGAGTGAATAAGTGAATAATTTTGTGGATGAAGGGGAGTGAATGAGTGAGTGAGTGGGTGGTTGAGTGAAGAAGTGAATGGGTGATTGAATGGCTGGTTGATTATGTTAGTGAGTAAGTAAGGGAGATTAAGTTTTAAAATGATTATAAAGTGAGCAAATAAGCAATTGAAATAGCGTATTCAATATGTAAAGATTTCTACCTCGAGCAAAAAGCGTTAACGTAATTACTTTATAAATAACAGTTATTTATGACTAAATAATATGTTTAAATTCAACTTGATATGATGCTTGTTTATTTAAAACATTCAGGAAAGTCGGAGCACGTCAACAAAATTAGTTGGTGGGCGTAGTGGGTAGCTGGTGTGTGCGTTAGGGGGGGGTGCTTGCTAAGCGTATGATGGGGGTTAGATAGATGAAGTGGTAAATTGTAGGTTAACTATAATTACGTAGACCGCGGGTTAATTGTGTGATCCATAGTGGGCAACAATCTTGAAAAGAGTAATAAAAATAAAAACTGTAAAAAATATAATTTTGCGTAAAACTTAATTACAGTTTTTTACCACAAATAGTAACTACAAAAAATCACTTTACTACTTTGACAGTTTTCTTAACAGCCCTTTAAATGCACCTGCTTTCTCTCCACTATCCTTCTTCATGCACCCGCGTCACAAACATCCCCTCTCTGCATCTGCCCCACGGAAGGTTTCTCATTGCACGTCAACACCCATCTAAACACGAACCCCACCAACAGCCGCTCTTTACACGTGCTCTACTGCAGTCACTTTCTACATGTGACCCACAAACAGCCCTCTATACATGTGACCCACAAACAGCCCTCTATACATGTGACCCACAAACAGCCCTCTATACATGTGCCCCACCAACAGCCACCTTCACACCAGAACAGCCCCCATGGTCAACTCGGCACTTCGTCAGCATTGCCAGGCAATCTTGTTTTTAATTTTCCTTTGAATTGAAAGCAATTGAGCATCGAAAATTGCTTAAAGAAGCCAAATTAAGCGGCGACACGCGTTGTATTCGCAAAAAAGACCAATCTTTCTTCGATTTTAACAAAAACTCATTATTTAGTTACTTTTTTTCTATAAAATTTGAATTTTATTATTACTTTCTGGGTTTTTAAATTCATATCTACGTAATAATGCTTTTTTACATCGAATTTTATTTGCTCTTTAGAGCCCGTATATCTGAAAAACCAGAAAAAACCACTTTGCATAGAAATGTATTTAAAAAAACCTTTATAACCAAAAATAGATTATTATGACCTTTTGTTCTGTCTGCGATATGCTCTCACCAGAGGGAGCATCATATAGAAAGCGCCACATGCCACACGATAGCAAGGACTAGAGAGGTTGAATGCACTCGAACCATCAACCCAATCTAGTAGCTAACGCCTCTCTGTAATGTCGTTAGTAACACAGGCAATGCAGGGGCGTAGCAACGGGGGGCAGGGAGGGGGGCAGTCGTTCCCGAGCGCAGAGCTGGAGGGGACGCATTTTCAGTAAGGTAAAAAGTTTTTTTTAACTATTATTCTGCTGTATCTATCAATTTCTATGGCTCCGACTACCCCCCCTGTCATCAAGAGAATTTCGAAAAAAATTTAAAAAGTGGCTTTGACTACCCCCCCCCCGGTCATTAGGTTTTTTGGAAGCAAGAAGGAAAAAAGGTTATGTAGGGGCGCGATTTTCTGTATTTTGTCTCCAGGCGCAGAAAACCCTAGCTAAGCCTCGGAGCCAATGATGAAATGTACTTTATATTTTTAAAATATGTAACAGAAACCGTAAAATAATCAAGAATAATTTGTTTATTTGAAAAATAAAAAATAACAATTAATAATTAACAATCGTCTTCACTACTCACCATTCCCAAAGCACATCAAACCAGATTTTCCTTCTTGGCACTTCTGACACAAAGCTGTCGCCTCTTTGCAGCTCCTTGAGGTCGATGTGACAACTCTAGCTGGATCTCTAACCACGTTGAATAATCTTCCGAGGTTATCAATCGCGTCCTCGGCCGTACAGACGATGCTGTTGTGGGCGGTAGTCATCGGTTCAGGGTAACTACCCTGGAAAGATTGTAGGTAACTTGAAAAGGGAAGGGGTGACAAAATTGGTGTAAGGAGATAACATTTTTATTAAATAAATATTTTAACGAATGAAGATATAAAGATGAAAATAAGTTTAAATTTATGATAAAAGACAGTACATCATATTAATAAAACTTGTATTATTATTGTTTAATAATAATATTTTTATTATTATTAAAATGCAAGTAATAATAATAATAGTTATTAATAAAAATATCGATTAATGTTCTTTTTATTATTTTTATTTTTTATTATTATTAATAGCAAATAGGAAATTTAATTAACATTTCTTCTAAATTATAGTAGAACAGTAAAAAAAATATTGAAAGCTAATAACAGAGTTGACGTCTCTTAGTATGACTCACAGTGACAAGACATGGGTCATTAACCGATCTTCTCAAATAGGTTCCGTCATCGTCATCGTCACCACCATCATTATCATCATCATCATCATGATCATCATCATACTCGTAGCCATTGGCGATGTTGTTATCGCTATCGTCATTTTGGTGTCCAAAGTTGTTGTGGTTTTTTTGTTTTCTTGATGTTCTGAATTTGGTTTTTTTCTGTTTAAAGTTATTAATATCAGTGCTGTCGATGGTCGTATTTTTTGGGTTTCTGATCACCATTTTAGCTTCGGTCATTCTGTCTTTCACCACTTCCATCGTCAGAATGTAAAAGTCAGGGATTGGTTGACTGCAAATGAAAAATATTAATATTATTATTAATATTATTATTATTATTATCATTATTATTATTATTATTATTATTATTATTATTATTATTATTATTATTATTATTATTATTATTATTATTATTATTATTATTATTATTATTATTATTATTATTATTATTATTATTATTATTATTATTATTATTATTATTATTATTATTATTATTATTATTATTATTATTATTATTATTATTATTATTATTATTATTATTATTATTATTATTATTATTATTATTATTATTATTATTATTATTATTATTAGTAGTAGTAGTAGTAGTAGTAGTAGTAGTAGTAGTAGTAGTAGTAGTAGTAGTAGTAGTAGTCGTAGTAGTAGTAAAACTAATGATAATAACACTAAAATTATTAGTTAAAATTTTAATATTGAAAAGTTTTTTTTTAATTTTAATATGAATAATTTTAGACATAACACCGATTTTATAATAACAGTTGAAATGACGGACAGTTGTAAAAAAAAGTTCAAATCATAGTCAGGCCACAAACTTCAGATGGTTTGCAATGTTTTTTTTAATTATCTGGAAATTTTTAGGTTTTATTAATTTTAAAACAAACAAAAAATATAAAAAAGAAAACTAAATGCAATCAAAACTTTTTCTCCATAAATTCAGAATGACAAGAAGACATCCGGTCTCATAAAATAGTCTTAAAATTTTTCCGGTACAATAAAATTTAATTGAAATTCTCTTCCGTAGTTTGTTTGCATCGATTAATATCATTTATTCAAATAATAAAAACTAACATAATTACTACTACTACGAATAATAATTATTATTATTTGTTATATATTTGTGACATTTTTGATCTTTTTTGCTATACACAAATAGAGTCGAGAGACGAGCTTGGGCGAGAGATGAAAAAAAACTTATTTGTCAACAATAAAAAATACGAAAAAAATTAAATTTCATTTCGAAGAGGCAAAATAAAAACAAACTGTTTTTTTTAGTAAAATCATCTTTCTACAGGATTTATTGAAAACATGGAGAGGGACAAAAACATCTGTTAGGAGATTAAAATATCTTAGGTTTGTTTTTGCTAAGACAGTAAAATCCGTAATTATAAAAAAAAATTAGCTATAATTAATGCTAATTTTTTTATACTTACGAATTTTAACTATCTTATTCAAACTTGTGCTGTTATTATTTTTATTTATTATTAAATATTCATTCAGCAAATTAACCCGGTTGTTCAATTCATTTGTTTTTACAAATTGTAAATTTTTATTATGCCGTCATTATTCAAACTACTGGCAAATTTGTTTGTGCAACTGCGGGGGTAGGTAGGGCATGAGGAGAAAGGTAGATAAACGACCCCACTAAGATAATAAAAAAGGTTGAAAAATTACTAAATAAATTGAAAACTCGCATTTGCTTAAAATTTATTTTTGATTTTGTTTTTTTTTATAACAAAGACGTAATTATTTTTCCCAAATAATTATAATTCAGTTACTACCATTCTCGCACTTTTACTATATTCAACATTCGTTTCAATTATTTTTCATTCATTCCCTCTTTTTCCACTCGTTTAATTTTTTTTCATCCCTTCCCACGTTTTCCACTTGTTTTCAATTTCTCTTCCCACTCAATCTCACTCCTTCAGTCCAGCTCACTTAATTTCAACTTGTCTTTCAGCCATACTATTATTTTTGAACCGCTCACCACCCTCTAACCTTCCAATCAAATATTGATGCTAATCTGTGAAAACTATATTAATGGGCAGCCATGGAAAGCTCCGCTTCCAGTAATTAGTCCAATTTGAAGGCGGAAAGAAAAATCTTTTTTTCCCAAAAAATAAAAGCAGAAAAAACATAAAAAAATTCTATAAAAAATTAGTAAGCGAAACAAATGTGGAATAAATCTCAGCAATCAATTCTTCATTGATAAGAAGCTATTAGGAGACGCAAGAAACAATAACTGGTTATGTATAGGCACTGTAACGTTGGTTTTATTGGAATCTTATTCAAACTTGTGCTTTTATTATTTAATATTTATTTGTTATTATTCAACTATAATTATTTATTTATTTTATTTATTATTGCATTTATTTTTATTCCTTATCGTTGTCTGTTATCAGTGTTGTAGATCATTGCAATCAGACACTTTAAGTTTCCAACATCCGAAACAATTACCGACGACAAAATCAATACCATCAGACTACTTCACCATCGTCATTATTATTGTGATTAATCATCATCATCATCATCATCATCATCATCATCATCATCATCATCATCATCATCATCATCATCATCATCATCATCATCATCATCATCATCATCATCATCATCATCATCGACATCAGCATCATTGTCATTAACACCGTCATCATCACCATCGTCATTATCATAATCACTATTTTCTTCCTCATAATCTATACAACCATTATCTTTACCATTACTATCTTCACCAGTACTACTTTTACAACCACCATCTTTGCCACCACAGTTTTTACCACAACCACTTTTACCATAGCAATCTTTACCACTTCAACCATATTTACCAACACCATCTCTACAACCGCTATCTTTACAACCACTATCTTCACCACCACCATCCGTACCACCACCATCTTCACCATCATCTTTTTTACCACCACCATCTTTACCACCACCATCTTCACCATCATCCTCTTCACCACCACCATCTTTACCACTAACACTCTTTTTTCCGGGCACTAGCGTCAACGGGGGCACCACAGTAGTCCTCGTTTTTACCGCACACGAGAGATTTCGTCTTTTTTTATCTACTCTATAAAACAGCATTGACTTGGACAACTTTCTCTTTACGTATAAGAATACAAAAGAGTCGGTGGGGGCTCATTAACAACCCTTTTCACCCCGCTGAGTGTTTTTTAAATGTTTTGTTGAAGATCAGCAATAACGCTGACTGTGGCTGAGATTCGCGAGCCCTCGCTATTATACAAAATGAAGGAACCAACCCCCCCTGTGAGAAGTGTGATCAATGGGTCTCTTCCCATTCAACTACAAAAGAACAAAAAACTGGTAGAAATATTGAAGCAGATATGGGATTACGTAGATCACATTTGAAAACTTCCGTGTTAAATAAACGCTTGTATTTTTTCATTTGTAATTATTTTATTTAACCCTAAATTTATCAGAATTATTGAAGATTTAAAAGTAAATTGTTTTTAAGAACTGTATAACATCATAATATATTTGTATGACCAATATTTTTCTTATGCATTTTTCGCGTTTGCCAGCTGACATTATTTGCAAGCTTCAAAACTTCTCAGGTTCAACGTGCAGAAGCAAAACTTTTTTTTTAGCCTTTTCAAATCTTTCTTTTCAATCTTAAACAAAATAAATTAAATGTTTTAAAGAAAAAAGATTGTGTAGGAGTGAGGAGAGACCAAGGAAGGTCTCGTGGCGTTTTGTATTCCTGAATAACTTTTAACGACTCTTTTGGTATATCAGCCTGTCGCCTGTTGCACCGCATGACTATTTAAACGTTGACCGTGTCGTGCCATTGTCGTCATCGTCATCGTCATCGTCATCATCATCATCATCATCATCATCATCATCATCATCATCATCATCATCATCATCATCAACATCATCATCATCATCATCATCATCATCATCATCATCATCATCATCATCATCATCATCATCATCATCATCATCATCATCATCACCTTTCTCATTCTCTTCTTTCTCATCATCATCATTATTATCATCATCAATACTAAATCTTCTATCTCAACCAGCATCATCATCATCACAACCACCACAACACAGCCACCATTACCACCGCTGATCCCATCGTCGCTGCAGCTAGCTACACAGTCTATGATCGACGCGGCAATTCATCCCTCCCGGCGACGCACTGCGCGCACTACACGAGCAAAAGCCGCCGATGAATTTTATAATCCTTATGCAAATCCACAATGACCATCCATCTTTCACACGTCTTCCTTCTCAGCCACGAATTGCTATTTTTACGTCTGTGAAAAGTGCACTTCACTTTATCATTCAAATTATTTTTTAATTTACTTTAAATATTGATGAGGTTTTTTTTTTATATTAACTTTTATGTTTTTGTATTTTCTTCAATTTTTTTTCTTTTTATTCGATTTAATTAAAAATTCGCCCTTTCTTTGTTTGTCCATTTTTCTGCCGTCATAATATCAACACGTAGAGTTTTTTCCATTATCGAGATCCACCCACCAAAACCCCATCTCCGTCACGAGCCACCTACCAACTCTTTTTTCTGGAAAATCTATCTATCCCCCTTCTTCTTTGATTCCCCTTCCTCCACCAACAGTTCCATCTATTCACCCAGTTTTCCAACAAATAAGTCACCCATGAAAATGATCGCTGGAAAACTCCCTCGACCGTTCAGTCGGTTTTAGAAAAATCCGAGAATTCTTTTCCCAAGGATTAAATGTTCGACCGTTAACTCTACGTCGCCGGCGATTATGTCTCGGGCGGATAGCGGCGCCTTCTCGGATGGCGAGTTTGGATTGATGGCGGGTTTGGATTGATGGCGAGGCGCGAGGGAAAGCGATGGAGACACTGAGGCTGCGTAGTCGCTCAAGAATTGATGACGCTGAGCTATGGCGACGGATGATATCGATGTTTCTTTTCTATGCCGTTGTGTGGTTGTATTGTTTCGCGACTATGCGACTACGCGGGGCTAGCAGGGCTCTAGCTGCATGCGGTTGTTTTGTTGTGGTAAGGCGATAGTGGCTAACGACAAAATAATAGAAAAAAGCTTTCTTTTGGCGTCACTTTCCAGCATTTAAGTTGGATTTAAAACCCACATTTTTGCGATCTTCGAGAACCTTTTATTCAGTCTTTTTTTACAATTCGATTTTCTGGCCTAATTCGTTTACGATTCTGCCAGAAGAAGTTTGCAAATGTTTAAATTGTTCAAATTAACTAAAAAAATTATATCGGAATGCTTTCATTGATGTGAAACGAAGCAACAGTCTTTAGGGAATTACATTTTTAAACATTTTTAAACATTTTTGAACATTTTTAAGCATTTTTGGATATTTTTACTCGCATCGCAATCACACCGTCACCTAAAAATGTTTTCTAACGATTTGTTTTGTATTGCTTTCTTTTCGATATTTAATTATTTCCCTCTCAAAGATTTTCACTGAATTTAGTTTTAATTCAATCGCCACCGACATTTCCTTTGTTTAATGGCGTGCTAACGACGGACATTACTCTTCTTCTTCTTCTTCTACATCGCCGATCCTCTTGTGGTAGAATAGAGAAAAAAGAAGAAACATTTAAACCAGACTGTCGTTTAGTCTGGCACTGAAACATTTGTCACTCGTTTTGGGCGGACATTTTTCGATTGATCTTGTGTAGATATGTAAAATACAAAGTTATGAACAAATGGTGGACAAAGCTACTCAACCGATTCCCTATAATATGCCCACTCGTTCACGCAACTATACCCAATCTTAGAAAAAAGTTCTCTTCACGAAACAAATTTCTAAGTGAGAATTTTTTATAAAAAAAAAATAATGATAAAGAAGAAAATTTGATTATTTCACTACTAATTGAATTTTATGTTTTTAAATTTTTCTGAATTTAAGTTTCAATTAATAGGAAATTGTATTCATTTTTATTCATTGTAATTAGCATCTTAAATAATATTTTTATATTTCTTTTGGCATATGTGTTCTGTCAAAGGCTTAAATAAAGTCGCCTAAAGTTTGGGTGTGTGTGTGTTGATGTACTTCAGCTGTTTAATATTGCATAATATATTTTTTAAAAGCGAAAATTAAATACTATTTAGACAAAACGTTTCAATAAAAAAAACGGATATAACCTGCAAAATCTTTCGAGTATAGCTTCAAAGTTGGTTCTCTTTCCTGGGGCGTTTGGGTCGTCTAGGGCGAACGAGTTGTCCCCCCCCTCCTGGCCGTCCGTGTGAGAGCCGAAGGTGGGCAGCATGTTGACATTGTCGAGACCCACACTGACCCTGAGCCCTGAACTCCTCTCAAAAAAGAAGTCAGTCATTTGAGTGTCGGCCATGATGTAATAACTGGTCTCCATGCGGCGGCTGGTTTGGAGGTTCTCGCCGAAAACGTTGCTCGAGAAATCCGTTTTGATTCCTTAAGTTGGTTAGGAAGATAATTAGATGTTATTATGAACGATTGATAGCAGAAATAAAAAAAAGAGTAAAAAAGAAGAAACAAAAAAAAACAAGACATAAAAACAAAAACAAAAAAAAGCTAATAAGATATAAAAAAAAGATAAAAAGTTAGAGAAAAAAAAAAGAAAAAGAAAGAGAGAAATAATATAAAAGTCGATAATTCTTAAAGAAAATTAATGGCTTCTGTTTTTCATTTATATGAACTTGTAAAATGAAATAGCAAATTATTTTTAACATTATAATTACTACAAAACGTTTCCAACTCACGAGAAAACAAAAAAAAAATTGAAATTTAAAAGTAAATTTTTTACTTCTTCTCCTGCGTGCTCTTGGGTAGAGTTGAATGTCATCATAGGTCGCCTGCTCCCCTGAGGTCAAGAATAAAGGCACACATTCACCGAAACATCATCACCACCATTGTCGTTATCAAAATCATTATAATCATAACCACCATTATAATCATCTTCTTCATCAATATCATTATCATATTCAATATAATCACCATTATCATCATCACCATCTTCATCATTATTATCACCATCATCATCATCATCTCCACCACCACCATCATCATCACGATCATCATCATCACAATCATCACCTTCCTTTTCATCATCATAATCACCATCACCATCACCATCACCATCACCATTACCATCACCATCACCATCCCCATCACCATCACCATCACCATCCCCATCATCATCATCATCACCATCAACATCACCATCACCATCACCATCAACATCATCATCATCACCATCACCATCATAATCATCATCACCATGACAACATTCAACGTCATTTCCTTCTTCAATCCTACCACCAATTGACTGCCTCTGAAGCGCAAAATGGAAGAAAAAAAATAAGTAGCAATTCTAGGAGTGGCCAAGATTGAGAGAGCAATGAAGGGTGAAGTGAGTGGGGAGTGTGGACGTGAGTGGGTAGTAGAAGTAAGTGGGTCGTGATCGTTAATGGGTGGGTGGGAGATTTGATTGGGTAATCGACGTGGTCGAGTTAGTTAAAATATGATCCGGTTACCTGCTGAAGCAGCAATTTTGCGAACAAGTTTTAAGGTTAAAATTGATTGATTGATTATATTAGAAAAAAAAACAATTATTTTTGAAAAAAAACATTGTTTGTAAATTTTTATTAAGTTTATTTATATGTTATATTCATATAATATGAATCATATTTAATGTATTTATACATATTCCTATTATCAGCATGTACACAATTTTATCGTGGTACGCTTCTCTTCAGAGATGAGATATTTACATGTTAAACGTGCACTGTGGTAGCTATGGTGATGATGATGATGATGATGATGATGATGATGATGATGATGGTGGTGATGATGATGATGATGATGATGATGATGATGATGATGATGGTGGTGATGATGATGATTATGATGATGATGATGATGATGATGATGATGATGATGATGATGATGACGATGACGACGACGACGACGACGACGATGACGACGATGACGATGACGATGACGATGACGATGGCGATGATGATGATGATGATGATGATGATGGTGATGATGATGGTGGTGGTGATGATGATGATGATGATAATGATGGTGATGATGATGATGATGACGATGACGATGATGATGATAATGCTGTTGACAATAATTAAAATAACGTCATAGACGGAAAGCACAATGGCACTGATGATGAAAGCTTTTAAAACAAAAAAAAGCTTTTCTTCGTATTTTCGTTTTATCATATCTTTGTAAAATAAAATAAAATGAAATTTGTTATTGAAAAAATTCATTTAAGAAAGCAGCCTTTCTTTTCGCCACAATATGTTGACCGGATCAGAAAAAAGAGAGCAATTTGTCAAAAAGTGATTGAAAATGGAAAAAAAAGTGAAACATGAAAAATAAGCAAAACTGATGAAATAAATAAAAATGGCAGAATTGAATGGAAAACGAAAAAAATTTGGAAAAATAAGAATCAACAAAAAAGGAGAAAACAGAGAAATATTGTGTCAGAAACAAACCGTTTGTCGTATGACAATAAAAGCCAAAAAAAAACAAACTGTGGTTCTCAATGACTGATAAGAATATTATTAACAATGAAAGATTAGGCACCGTATCGTTAATGAAAACTAACTTATTTTTTTTTTGAGAACAACCTTCAAATTCATGCTAAATCTTTATATATATAAATTAGATTATGTAAGTAAGTATCTAAGTCTTTTATGTATTGCTACGCCATGCAATTTTTATACAAACCTCAGAGGCAATGGAAGATAATTAGAGTGAAGAAAAAATTGAAATCGGTCACAAAATGAGCGGAGCGGGAGTGGAAGAGCGAGCAAAAACGGGAATAAGGAATGAGCGGAAAAAAACGGGAAAATAACAGAAAACGAAAAAGCCACTGAGAGCGGGAAAGCGAGCGGAAAAGGTAAAGCGACCAAGAGCGAAAAAGCGAACGAGATCGAAAAAACGGCCGGGAGCGGGAAAGCGACCGGGATCAGGAAAGCAACCGAGAGCGGGAAAGTAACCGAGAGCGGAGCGGGAAAGCAAATGTGGAAAGAAACGGGAGCAAGAGAGACAAACATTAGAAAATCTTTTAAAAATCCCGGGCAACGCCGGGTACCCCACTAATTTCCATTAAATTAATCTAGCACCTTAGATTTGTATATAAAACAAACAGACAGACAATCAGTCTTTTATATATATATATAAATAACTAGCAGTGCCCGTAGCGGCTTCGCTCGCATGAAATTAGAGAGTTTGAACCGTGCATCCATAGTAGAGATAATTTTTTTAGGTCTCGGCTCGGCCCGTCGACAAATTAGCCCAGCCCGTTTTAAAAACCCAAACTCCTGGCCCGGCACAGCCCGTCTGAATTAGGCCCGGTCCATTTTTACAGGCCTAGAAGTTCTATATACTTGATGAAAAACTTCGGCCCGTCCCACCTTGACCTCAGGTTTGGCCCGGCCAAACTGAAGACCCTAAAATCACTAAAATATCTATATACGTAGTGAAAAGCCTCGGCCCGTCCCACTTTGATTTAAGGTTTGGCCTGGCCCGTGTGAAGACTCTAAAATAACGGCTTGGCCCGGCCGATGATAAACTGGACTTAGCTACTTTTAACCGGCACAAAACTTCAAAATACTAATTTTTACATTTGTAGCACTTACAGTTTGTGAGTAGCAGTTATTTTGAAATCAAATAACCCTTATTTCCACCCCACATTTGAGGTCCTGGAAACCAAATTTTCAAAAAATGCTAAAACAGGTATTTCATTATTTTTGGAGTAGAAACTAAATACTAATTTTTACTTCTGTAGCATTAACAGTTTTTGAGTAGCAGCAACTTTAAAAATCAAATAACCCAAAAAATGATGAAACACGTATATCTTTTTTTTTGAGTAGATACTAAGTATTAATTTTTACATCTGTGGCAATTACAGTTGTTGAGTAGCAGTTACTTTAAAAACCAAATAACCCTATTTTCCACCCCACATTTGAAGTCCTGGAAACCAAATTTTCAATAAATTGTGAAACCCGTATATCATTATTTTTAGAGTAGAAACTAAATACTAATTTTTACTTTTGTAACATTAACAGTTTTTGAGTAGAAGCTACTTTAAAAACCAAATAACCCAATTTTCCAACCCACATTTGAGGTCCGGGAAACCAAATTTGTAAAAAATGGTGAAACACGTATATCTTTATTTTTAGAAAAGAAACTAAATAATAATTTTTACATCTGTGGTATTTACTGTTTTTGAGTAGCAGTTACTATAAAAGACAATTAGCCCTATTTTCCACCCCACATTTGAAGTCCTGGAAACCAAATTTTCAAAAAATGCTAAAACATGTGTTTCATTATTTTTGGAGTAGAAACTAAATACTAATTTTTACTCCTGTAGCAGTAACAGTTTTTGAGTAGAAGCTACTTTAAAAACCAAATTAACCAATTTTCCAACCCACATTTGAGGTCCGAGAAACCGAATTTTCAAAAAATGGTAAAACACGTATCTTTTTATTTTTCAAAAAGAATCTATATACCAAATTTCAGAACAAATTTTTAGAAAATTTTTTTAGAAAAAAGTTTGTTTTCCAGTTTTTTCCCCTCAGGAGCAAAATTTTCAAAAATCCTTTCTTAGCGGATGTTTGCGCTATAAAAGTAATATAAGTTCCAAATTTCACGTTCCTAGGATGAGGCGTTTGAGCTCGGCGTTGATTATCAGTCAGTCATCTGTCAGTCAGTCAGTCAGTCAGTCAGTCAGTCAGTCAGTCAGTCAGTCAGTCAGTCAGTCAGTCAGTCAGTCAGGACATGTTCTTTTATATATATAGATGTGTAAAACAACTAAAAAACTTTTCAATATTTTTTTTGTTTTGTAAGCAAAAAAACTAAAATGAAAATTTGCGTGGTTCTCAATGACGGATAAAAATATTATAATCAATGAGAGTAACTTAAAAATTATAAAAAAATTAAATAATACGAAAAAAAACAAAAATATTAACGATATAACCTTGAACTTCAGCTTCAAGGTCATCTCCTTCCGTTTTGTCTGCGAAGATGACGTCGTGTAGCGTGGTCGTGTCAGCCCTTTCCGGGCCGGTGACCACACACGTTGAAATCCGGAGAAGCGTTGTCATGGCGATGATGCGTAGAAGAGACAACGGTGGAGCCGGAAGAAGGCAGGAAGAAAACGGAGAAGAAGAAGAAGAAGAAGAAGAAGGAGAAGCCGAATGTCGTTGTGGCATGACCGAGAGGCATCTCATCTGTGACCTTTCTGGAAAGTATGTATGTGTGTATGTATGTGTGTATGTATGTGTGTATGTATGTGTGTATGTATGTATGTATGTATGTATGTATGTATGTATGTATGTATGTATGTATGTATGTATGTATGTATGTATGTATGTATGTATGTATGTATGTATGTATGTATGTATGTATGTATGTATGTATGTATGTATGTATGTATGTATGTATGTATGTATGTATGTATGTATGTATGTATGTATGTATGTATGTGTGTATGTATGTATGTATCTATGTATGTATGTATGTATGTA
>OZ022239.1:48422617-48475117 GCA_963978895.1 Erpobdella octoculata | reverse complement strand
ATGTGTGTGTGTGTGTGTGTGTGTGTGTGTGTGTGTGTGTGTGTGTGTGTGGGTGTGTGTGTGTGTGTGTGTGTGTGTGTCTGTGTGTGTGTGTGTGTGTGTGAGTATGTGTATATGTGTGCATGTGTATGGGTGTATATGTGTGTAGTGTATGTTCGTGTGTATGTTTGGGTGAGATATGCAGACATTTGCAGACATGTATTAGCTGCTGCAGGCACCTCTTAGAAAGGTTTAATTCGGTTTGTGACCGTATCCATTCAAATTGGATTATTCCGCCTAAGAAAATGAATGAAAGAAAGTAAAGCAACAAATGCAAGAGATATTCAAACAACTTTGGAATTCGATGCAGATACATTAAATAGAAATTGTTATCTAGAACACAAATAATTAAAATGCTTGTTAAATTTTATTGAAATGTATTTTCATACTCGTGTATGAAATGAAATCTTCTGGCTTCTGACCATTTGTGTTATCGTTGCCGTTGAGCGTCGTCGTCGTCGTCGTCTCATCATCATCATCATCATCATCATCATCATCACCATCATCACCATCATCATCATCGTCGTCGTCATCATCATCATCATCATCATCATCATCATCATCATCATCATCATCATCATCATCATCACCATCATCATCATCGTCGTCGTCATCATCGTCGTCGTCGTCATCATCATCATCATCATCATCATCATCATCATCATCATCATCATCATCATCATCATCATCATCATCATCATCATCATCATCATCATCATCATCATCATCATCACCATCATCATCATCGTCATCGTCATCATCGTCAACAAAGCACCACCAAGAGTAGCATAGTGATAAATAGACTGAGACGGCGCGTAAGTGGAAACCAGGCTGAACTCCGACCACCCATAACGGGGATGTCGACAATGATTAGGTTTTGACTTATTGGTTGACATATTTTGGGTTGAAATATTATTGCTTGACATATCATTGGTTGATATATTCAAAATTGACATATCTTTGGTTGACCTATTATTAGCTGACATATTTTTGGTTGCTATATTATTGCTTGGCTTTTTTTGGTGACAACTTTTGGGTTGACAAGCCATTGGTTAACATGGAATTGCTTGACTATTTTTCCAATTCGTAAAAAAGATGCAGAAGACAGTTTTTACTCAAATTAGCTCAAATATTTTCAAGTTTTTTTGTTCTAGTTGACATTTCAACTGCATTCTATTAAATTAAAGTGATGTCGATGATGGTGATGGTAATGGTGATGGTGGTGGTGGTGATAGTGATGGTGATGGTAATGGTGATGATGATGGTGATGGTGTAGGTGATGGTGATGGTGATGGTGATGGTGATGATGATGATGATGATGGTGGTGGTGGTGATTATAATAGAAGTGGTTAGCTTGTTATTGATAGAGTCTGTCAATTCTTAACTTGAAACCAGTATGCATGCTCAGTTTTTGATCTTCCGATATTTACTGCTCATCATACCCAATAATAACTCCAATGAAATATCAAATTAAGATAATTTAATTAATATAATATCATTGAATTAAACACATTAACTGAAAATCATTGCATTTTAATAATTAATCATTGATGAACCATATAATATTTTCACATTGCATCGCCTAATCTTGTTTTCATAGTGGAGATAGTAATCGAACCGAACCGAACTGAATAACCAATGATCGAATTCTTTTTTTCATTCTAACCGAACGCCAACTCTGTTTTTAACTGACCCGAACCCAAATTTCATGACCGAACATTAGTAATTAGCAAACGAACCCAAACTCTCGTTGCTACCGAGCCAAACGTTAGTGGTTACTGTTACCCAAAGTTAGTAGTTATCGAACCTAAATTGTAGTGGTTACCGAACCTAAATTGTAGTGGTTACCGAACCTAAATTGTAGTGGTTACCGAACCTAAATTGTAGTGGTTACCGAACCTAAATTGTAGTGGTTACCGAACCTAAATTGTAGTGGTTACCGAACCTAAATTGTAGTGGTTACCGAACCTAAATTGTAGTGGTTACCGAATGTCACGCCCGCGTAAACGCAGGTGCGTGCCTGGATCTAACTTTGGGATTTCCGGCGCAGGCGGTGCATCGGGTATTGCACAACGTTGCGTGTTTGGATTGTTGCGCGAATATTTGAACGTTTAAGCCTGTAGCCTGTAGCCTGGAGGGCTTGTATTTATAAGGCTGTCGCGAACTACTTCGGCCCCTTCTTCTTGTTCCTGCTTCTTGTTCGCCATTGTTCGCCATTGCTTGATCGAAGTTGAAACTGTTTTTTGTATCTGTCGCGTCGTTTGATAAAGTTTTCGAACTGTACTCGTTAATAAAACATCTAATACTGTTAAAGAGTGTCTTAAACTTTATTTAGACTCAAATTTTCTCCAGCAATATCGACGACTTCGCAAAGGCGGAATCGTCACATTGCATTTTTGGTGGCAGCGTGGGACAGTCAGTCGATACATCGATCAGAGTCGTCCTGGGGTGGTGGAGTTCATCCAGTTGACGAAGTTCTACCGAGTTTGAAGATCGACGATTGACGATTCAGGTTGGAGAAAGAGTCCAGGCGGAGTTCAGACCGTTCAGTTCGACCACGTGGCGACATCCATTTCGCAAGGAGGGCCGATCCACATCTCAGGTTAGAGATTTTATCGTTGCCGGATTGCCCAGTTAGGTTTCTCTTGCTTTTCTTCTGTGTAGTAAGGTTTCATAAATATGATTAGAACCCCTACGGTTGAAGAGTCAGTTGCGCAGGATAGTCCAACAGGGATCCTTAGCGAGGAGCACTATCAATTTGTTGATGATAGTCGGCGTCCACGTAGAGTTAGTGAAGATACTAACGTTAGCAAAAATTTCAAATCAGAATTAGCTGAGCGTAAGTTAGCATTGCGCGAAGCAGAATTGGCGGCTAAAGAAGCTAAATTAGAAGAGGATAGGGCGAACCGTAGACTTGCTGAAGCTAAGTTAGAACAGGAGAGCAGACTCGCTGAAGCTAAGTTAGAACAGGAGCGTAGACTCGCTGACGCTAAGTTAGAAGAGGATAGGGCGAACCGTAGACTCGCTGAAGCTAGGTTAGATGAGGATAGGGCAACCCGCAGACTCGCTGAAGCTAAACTAGAGCTGGAACGTGAAAGGATTCAGGACCACAATAGTCTTGAGGTTTCCTTATCCGTTCGCACTAGTCGCTTTCTAAATGCCATGAAGGGTATAATGGCGGAGTTTCCTTCAGATCCTGCTGCAATACCGGGGTATTTTCAGTATCTAGAGAATCAGTTTGCATCATACCAAGTTGATGATGATGTGAAACCCAAAATATTACAGGCCCATTTGAATAATAGAGCTCGATCAATCTTGAGTCGATTGACCGTTGCTCAGTTAGGTGACTATGAGGAATTAAAGCAAATTTTATTGCAGGAATTTCGGGTCACTCCCAGTCTTTTAAGGGAGAGGTTTTATGCTGTAAAAAGGAGACCTGGTGAGACTTATTCACAGGTAGCTTCTGAATTACACACAGCGTTATCGTATTATATTAAAAGTAGGAATATTGATGAGAATTTCCATCAATTAGTTAGTTTGATGTGTGCCGATAGGTTGAAACAACTAATGTCTCCCAGTTGTGCAGATTTTATTTTAACTCAGGAAAGGGATGATTGGTTAACTCACCTAGAGCTTTCACGCGTTGCGGATAGCTACATGGCCACACACGAGCATGAGACTAGACCGCCCCGATTCAACAACCCAAAACCAACAGATAAAGGGTCAGGGTCTCCCATTCCTAATAGAATGACTAAAATATCCATTGATCCTAATATGGATAAGGATAAAAAGTATGGTTTATGCTTCAAATGCCATAAGAAGGGTCATTCGTTCAAGGAATGTCCTCTACATAAATTCCCTTCCTCAAACTTACCTAATCCCAGAATTAATTGTTGTCAAACAGAAAATTCCTTTAATTGTCTCGGTGATAGGAAAACATTTGTTGATGATAAAAATTTGTCCTCTCAGTCAAAAAATTCCTTTAATTGTCTCGATGATAGGAAAACATTGGTTGATGGTAAAAATTTGTCTTCTCATTCAGAAAATTCCTTTAGAGGTCTCGTTGATAGGAAAATATTGTTTGATGGTCAAAAATCTTTTCCCTGTCCCGAAGCATGTCCCATTATAGATGTTGATGATTATCACATTAGGTCTTATGAGAATGTATTTATCGATCAATTACCATCTATTCCAGCTTTGATTGATGGTGGTGCAGAAGTGTGTTGCATTAGAGAAGATTTAATTAAATCTCTTCATAGGGTACCACATAAATTTATAAAATTATCCGGCCTTAAAGGTCAACCAGAAATTGTAGGTTGTGTTAGATTAGTTGTTCGACCAGATCTTGTGGGTGATGACATTGTGAACCTAGCACCCAAGGTTCGTGCATGGTTTGCTGTCGTCCCAAATCTTAATGAGCAAATTATTATCACTCCCTCCGTAAGTAATTTATTGAAAACGATATCATTGTATGATACCGTTGCATACCCTATTAAGAACAAACAAAATGCACATGACTCTGATGTGAATGTTCCCAGTCTTGAAATAACTAATTCACAATATTTTGTTTTAGATGAACCTCGTAATGATGAGCATAGTCCAGATGTTGCATTAATTCTAGGTGAAGGTGTTTCTCGCGCTGCTGACGCTAGGAAAGTTGATTCACAGACCGATGCTGGTCAGAACATAGGTGTTTCTGTAAGTTCGGGTGATGATATTTGTCCAGGTGCTGATGCTAGGAAAGTTGATTCTCAGGCCGATACTTGTCAGGACATAGGTGCTTCTGTGGTTTCGGGTGATGATATTGGTCCAGGTGCTGATGCTAGGAAAGTTGATTCACAGACCGATACTTGTCAGGGCATAGGTGCTTCTGTAGTTTCGGGTGATGATATTTGTCCAGGTGCTGATGCTAGGAAAGTTGATTCACAGACCGATACTTGTCAGGACATAGGTGTTTCTGTAGTTGCGGGTGATGATATTTGTCCAGGTGCTGATGCAGGCGGAAGTGATTCACGAACCGACGCTCGATTTACAACCATTAACGATGATTGTCAGGGGGTAGACGATAGTAATGATCCCGATGCGTTTGCTAAAGAGCAACATGATTGTCCTTCACTGAAGTCCTTCTGGTTGCTAGGTATAGATAAGCGTAAAAACTTTTATATCGACCGGGGACTTTTGTTTCACAAGGAGAATCAGTGGGGTCATTCCATAAAACAGTTGTGTTTGCCCAGGAGTCGTATACTTGCAGTGTTACAGATGGGGCATGATGCTCCCTATTCGGGGCACATGGCTGCCAAGAGTACACGGCAGCGTATTCGACTCAGCTTTTGGTTTCCCGATATGGAGAAACAAGTCCAAACCTATTGTGAGTCGTGCCCCGTGTGCCAGTTAAGGGCACCTGTTAGAAAAAGAGACCGAGTCCCCATAACTCCCATTCCAAGGGGAGATGAACTACCATTTAATCATTTAGTTATGGATTGCATAGGGCCCATAATTCCAGCGGGTGATAGTGTGACTGTCCGACCCAAGTACAATTATGCCCTGGTTGTTGTCGATTTGTTCTCCAGATGGCCGATGGCTTATCCATTAAGGTCATTAGATGCTAAATCTGTATGTGAGATCCTTATTCAGATTTTTATGACGTTTTCCATACCACGAATAATTAGTTCCGATTGTGGTACGAATTTCAAAAATCAGTTAACGACGACTTTTCTTAAATGTTTGGGGTGCAGTCCTAGGTTTAACACCCCAGGGCATCCTGAAGCATCCGGGTTAGTGGAGAGGTGTAACCAGAGTCTTAAGAACATGATTTTTAAATTGGTTGAGGCACATCCTAAGGAGTGGTTTAAGGTTCTTCCTTTTGTATTATGGAGTTTACGTGAGAAACCGTCATCGACAACTCATATTGCTCCTTATACATTAGTGTATGGTACTTTGCCACGAGGACCACTTGCTATCCTCAGAGACTCTTGGAGTAACGAAAAGGAGTTACCTTTTCATTTAGGTAAGAATCCGTACAAATACTTAGCCGATCTCAGACAAAACCTACAGTTAGCTAAGGAATTTGCTGAAATTGCAGGAGACCAAGAGCAGAGCAATTACGCACGAAAATATAACGTTCGGAGCAGTGATAGGTCTTTTTGTGTAGGTGACAGAGTAATAATTTTAGCACCTGTAAAAGGGGGGTCTAAATTTATGAAGAGATGGCAGGGTCCCGGGGTAATAGTGAAGGTGAAAGCACCATACTCTTATTTAGTGGAAATTGAGGGCTGTAAACACCATCTACATGCAAATAAAATTCGGAAATACCATGACCGAATAGAAACCGCCATTAATAATAATTGTTCTGTAGTATACGAGAAGGACCACGAATTTGGTTTGATTGATTTTCCAAGTAAGTTTGATCCTTATCAAGATAAACCTCCGAGTTGTAGGGTAGCAAAGGGCTGTTTGGACCATCTTTCACAGGATTATCGCACGCAATTATGTGAGATAATTGATGATTTTCCCGAGATATTCTCAGAATCATTAGGGGTTTGTTCTGTAGTATCTCACAAAATCGCGATCTCTCCTGATTTTACCCCCAAACACCTAAGAGCCTATAGAACCCCCGAATTGTTGAAGGTAGAAGTTGCAAATCAGATACAAGATATGCTTCGCCAGGGCGTCATTGTACCATCGCAGAGTCCTATGGTAAGCCCGATGGTTTGCGTTTTGAAGGGACCTAAGGGAGAAAAGGGGGTCCGTATAGCCATCGACTATCGTCATGTTAATCGTTATACGAAGGGAGACTGCTTTCCCATTCCCGATATCCCCAACGTACTTCAGAAGGTCGGCAGAGCAAAATTCATAAGCTGTTTTGATGCACGCAAAGGGTACTGGCAAATTCCTATAGATCCGGAATCAGCATGGTTAACGGCATTTTCTTGTGAAGAAGGGTTGTTTGAGTTTCGCAGAATGCCCTTTGGTCTAAAATCGGCGGGAAATACTTTCATGAGGGCGATATCGATGATCCTTCAACCAATAAGATCCTTTACGGAGCCGTTTATTGATGATTTTGCCGTTATTTCGTCTAGTTGGGAAGAACACAAACTACATCTTTTGCAATTTTTCACCATCATTAAAAATGTAGGGTTGACCCTAAACCTGGAAAAATGTCGGTTTGTACAACCTAAGGTGGTATTTTTAGGACATGTCGTAGGCTCGGGGATTGTCGCACCTGATCCCGATAAAATAGCCATTGTACAAGAGATCAAACCTCCCACAAATAAAAAGGAAGTCAAGCGGATAATGGGGTTGTTCAGTTATTTCCGCAACTTCATACCCAATCTAGCCCAGACTGCCCATCCTATCACTGAGTTGACTAAAAAGGGTGTTCCCAACAAAATTCTTTGGGAAGGCAAACACCAGGTCGCCTTACAAAAACTCATAGACGACCTTACCAATGCTACAACCCTAAGCACAATTGATTATAGTAAAGGGTTTGGTTTAGCAACGGATGCTAGTGGAGTGGCTGTTGGGTGTTGTTTGTTCCAGGGGAGTGGAGAAGGGGCAGAAGTCCCTATTGCTTTTGCCAGTCTGAAGTTAACCCCTACTCAGACGAGGTGGTCCACCATAGAGAGAGAGGCTTATGCTGTCGTGTGGGCTCTAAGTAAATTCAAATCCTGGATATTGTTATCTGAGATCGTGATTTTTTCGGATCATAATCCTCTCACGTACCTTACCGAGTCAGTTTCCAAAAGCGCTAAATTGACTCGATGGGCACTTGCCATCCAGGAATTCAATCTGACTTTCAAATATAGGTCAGGTAAACAGAATATAGTAGCTGACGTCCTGTCTCGATTAAGTTAGGTTTGGAGTAGCTGTGGCTACAATTAGGTTTATTTATCCTAGGGTGTATAATCTTTGGTTAAATATTTCATTGTTATCAGAAATTGGTGTTAGTTATATGGGTAGCTTTGTAATGTTCTTTGGTTAATTTCTTTCTCTGGGCGATCTTGGTTAACGATAAAGTGGATCGGTCGCAAGTTTTTATTTGCAGGTCTCCAGGAAGAAGAGCGCGTCACTGAACAAAGAGCTGCAGGACGTCTCCTTTGTCCTTGCTCGGAAGGTTCTTCGACCACGTCTTTCTTCCGCGTGTGGCTCATCGTCACGACTGTTCTGGATTTGCAGGTTCCCAGACGAGCACCAGGAAACCCGACGACGAAGGAAACCATTCAGTCAACCGGATCCACACTCAGCCAACCGGATCGACCCAGATCAAAGAATGAAGATATGGCCGATAACGAGAAGGATCGTTACCGACTTTAGGGGGGGAGGTATGTCACGCCCGCGTAAACGCAGGTGCGTGCCTGGATCTAACTTTGGGATTTCCGGCGCAGGCGGTGCATCGGGTATTGCACAACGTTGCGTGTTTGGATTGTTGCGCGAATATTTGAACGTTTAAGCCTGTAGCCTGTAGCCTGGAGGGCTTGTATTTATAAGGCTGTCGCGAACTACTTCGGCCCCTTCTTCTTGTTCCTGCTTCTTGTTCGCCATTGTTCGCCATTGCTTGATCGAAGTTGAAACTGTTTTTTGTATCTGTCGCGTCGTTTGATAAAGTTTTCGAACTGTACTCGTTAATAAAACATCTAATACTGTTAAAGAGTGTCTTAAACTTTATTTAGACTCAAATTTTCTCCAGCAATATCGACGACTTCGCAAAGGCGGAATCGTCACACCGAACCTAAATTGTAGTGGTTACCGAACCTAAATTGTAGTGGTTACCGAACCTAAATTGTAGTGGTTACCGAACCTGAATTGTAGTGGTTACCGAACCTAAATTGTAGTGGTTACCGAACCTGAATTGTAGTAGTTTCCGAACCAAATCCGAACTTTAGTATTTACTGAACCAAAACTTTAATGGTTACCGAACCCCAACGTTAGTGGTTACCGAGCCGAATAATCTAAAATATGTTTATATAGCCATCTCTACTTCATAATGAAAGCATCAACATGCACCATCACTACCAGTCTTCAACTGTCCATTATTTATTAGCCATCTGCTCCCCATATACATACACATATTTACATATCCTGAATTATGCGAAAAACTGTCGTAGGTTTTGTAATAGTTATTTATGAATTAATCTAAAGTTAGTTTGGATTCAGTTGTTATGAATTATAAATTGTTTATAAATTAATTTTTATTTGTGAATTAATATTTTATGAATCATGTATTGTAATATTTTATGAATTATTAATTGTTTCTGAATTAATAAATAATTGTGAATTAATTTTCTTATGAATTGATAATTACTTATGTGTTAATAACTATTCATGATTTATTATTTATAAATTATTTATATTTTTTTGATCCAGTTTATATGATTTAATACTTATTAACGAATAGCTAATATTTATTTTAAAATATGAATTAAAACATTAAACGTCATCACCACCAGTTACGTCATCGAAGAGATACATGCTGCTGACCATTCATGCTGCTGACCATTTACGCTGCTGACCATAATTCTGCTGAGTGCTGACCATAACGCTGCTGACCATTCGTGGCCAAGACGAACTTTGATCTTGATCCACGTAAAAAATTATTTTAAAAATAAATTAAATTAAATTACTCTGTTTCTTGTGCTACACAAATTCACTGCTAATTTTATATACAACTTACGTTAACAGCTCAGTGGAGTAGCTAGTTTTTTGGCACCCGGATCTGTCTAAAGAATGCAGCCATAGAAAAAATCCTATCTGTCAACTTTTCCTCCACAATTAGCTGATGACCGCGAAGGGGGGTGTAGTTGTAGACATTTTATTTTCAAAGGTTTTCCAAAAACCTTATACACGATTCCCTCCACTGATATTTTGCCCCCTTAAGCTGCCCCCCTGCCCACCGCCATCGCTACGCATTCGTAACAGCGCTATAATAATGGTTGTTCAGTCACATCCGGTTGTTGTTGACGATCGGTACCAAGTGATGTAAATATTATGCAAAAATGACACTAAAACACCACGTGATATATCCTGCGGTTTTATTGCCTCGCCCAACCTTTTTCACTTGTCTTATTTTTCGTTTTTCTCACTTTTTTATTTTTATGTTTTTTCTCTTTTTTTGTTTTTGTTTCTTTTTTTCTGTCCATTTTTACTTTTTTTTTGCTTTCTCTTTTTCTTTTTACAAACTTTTATTTGTGTGTGTGTTTGTGGCTTTTACTGTACACAAATCTTGCAAGTACAATTTAACCAGGTTTTGAACTAGCTAGGAAGCTGAAACTTTTAGCATAGCTTTATATTGGATGACAATACATGATTCAATTAAAAAAAACTTAATTTGAACATCTTTCGTATTTCTAAATCGAGTGTATTTGAAATCAAAGTTTGTGTTGAAAAACTCGTTTTTTCCTTTACTTGTTTTATAATTTTCTTTTTTTTCTTTTTCTCTTCTTTAATTTATTTAGACTTTTGAACACAAAAAAATTATTGGAAATTTTAAAACGATTTATTTTTAAATTTAAATATTTATAATTAATTATTCGATTGAACTCGAAACTTGTTACGCAAATTGAACTTTACTTTCGTTACTCTATAACTCTCCATGTTCGTACATAGGCACCGTTGACCCGAAATAAGAGTTCTGGCCAATAAAACGGACATTTGTTAAACCTGACACCAACTACCTCACAACCCTTTGCTATATTGGTGTACCAAATGTCAATAGAATCGGTTCAGTAATTTATGTTTAATGCCGGTAGATACAAAGAAATTTTGCCTTTTATGCGGTAAATTTTTTGCATTTCCAAAAAACGTACAGTTTCGATTTTCACGCAGTTTCGGCTGAATTACTCTTCGTAGGAGGCGAATGAAAACAACTTTCTTTTCTTTTCTTTTTTTCTTTTTTTTTTATAAACGAAGCAGTAAAAATCACATTGAAAAAAGAAGTGGGCTGTAAAATGTGATCAAGTGTCCATGGCCTGTCGTAGATACGATACCGTGTTTGGAGAAATAACCTAGAAAGTTTTTTTTTCACGATGCACTATCGCATCGCATTGAATAACAAAACGCATAGCAATTATGCAAATAATGAAAACCCCTAAGAATAATAAAAGATTTGTAAGTAACGTTCAGGTGTGTTACAAATGTACTCTACCCTACCGAGCTACAGACTAAAGAATGCTGCTGAAATCTATAATTAATCGTACAACATGGAACTGAGAGACGGAACGAACAACAACAATACCAAGGTGTACAACGGACTAACTATTGCGTACAAATCATCATGCACTAAAATTAACGAACACACACACACACACACGTACGCACAAACACGTACGCACACACACACACGTACACACGTACACACACACACACACACACACACACGTACGCGCAAACCAAAAAAAACTTCTCAGGTGGCTTATCTGCATTCCAGGGTGTGAAACAAATCACGAAGTAATTAGCCGCTATTCTTGTTTCTAGATCACGTGACTTCCGCAATCATCCGTGCGCGTCTCGTGACGTCATCAGCGAACAATGACACACCGAGTGGAACTACAACACGTCATCATCGTCATTGTCATCATTGACATCATCAACATCATTATTATCATCAATATCCTCCTCGTCACCATAAACATTCATCATCACCATCATCATCGTCGTCTCCATCGTCATCGTCATCTTCATCGTCATCGCCATCGTCATCGCCATCGCCATCGTCATCGTCATCATCATCACCGTCACCGACATCGTCATCGTCATCGTCGTCGTCATTATCATCATCATCATCATCATCATCATCATCATCATCATCATCATCATCATCACCAACACCACCACCACCACCACCACCACCACCACCACCACCACCACCACCACCATCATCATCATCATCATCATCATCATTGCCATCACCATCGTCATCATCATCACCATCACCATCACCATCACCATCACCATCATCTTCATCTTCATCGTCATCATTACTGTTGAAGAAGCACATATACATACATTTAGAAGAAAAGCTGATGTAACTAAAGAAGTAATTCAGCGCTAACCTAAAATAATTCCACACGTAATTGCCATCACGTGACTACCTAAATAATTCAAACACACACGCACATAAGCACACCAGCACACGCATACTGATATTCCACATGTTCAAAGATCTTCTTCTTTTTCTCTCTCTTTTTTCATTATAAAACATTAAATTTGTATTTATAACAACATTTCCTAAATATTGTTTACATTTCAATTGAAAAATTTTTGCAACCCGAACAGATAACTGATACAAAATATTCATATTCAAAATTACAAGCGCGAAACAATTACTTTGTAACCAAAGTTTTCCCATCCTAGTTCTAATAAACCGTAAAAGAATGGCTCGTATAATGAATTGCATGAAAGTAGACTTCGTTGAAGAGAAGCTATAAAGCCATTAAATTAATAAAATTGTTTAATATTTTATGTTTTATCAGCCAAGTATAAACAGAAACTTTCATTACCGCGGGCAACACCGGGTACCCTACTACTTGAACATTTATACAAATATAGTTGCACATTACTGTGGTGTCGTAATTAGAAAGTAGATTAAGTGCTTACAAGGTAACTATGGAGGTTGTTTTTGACACTATTCGACAGGGGGGCTAAATAATAAGTAGAAAGAATATTGAGGTAGAGCAGAAAAGGGGGTTCGGTACATTACGGAGGGGCTCCTTAGAAAATTTTCCGAGTTTGAGTTTATTCAAAGATTATTTTTAAGTAAGAAAACAAATGTTGTAAATAGTAAAGAGTAAAGAGGTTAAGAATTGGTTTGTAAAATGCATTTTTATAAATTTGAATAAATTGCGTCTTATATATAAAAAAAAGGTGGAATTTTTGTTGCAATTTGTCTCGTCTGTCGCGATCTACATCGTTTCCAATTTGTTCGCCAGTTTAAGAAGTAAGTCATGCGCTCCAAATGAGGCCCAATAAACTGGAATTGAACTTGCGCTGAGAAATCCGCTTTATGGAGAAGAAGAAAATGAAAAAAAGAAGAATAAAAAGAAATAGAAAAAAAATTGTAAAAGAAAAAAATGAAAAAAGTAAAAATGGGAAAAAACTACAATGTTAGTCGTAAACGACAATAAAAACAAAAAAATATTGCACACACACACTAGAAACAATAAACAACCGTGACACGCGTACTTGCAGGCTAGAACAATTGAGCGAAAAGGAGGAAAGGAAGAAAGAAAGACAGACAGACAGACAGACAGACAGAGAGAAAAACAGAGAAAGAGAGAGAGAGAAAGAGAGAAAAGAAGAGATATAAAAGAAGGTGGAATGAAGAAATACTTTCAACTATCGCCTCTTTACTTCTCCTATTCTCTCCTTAATTTTCCTCGGCCGTTATAGTGATTACGCCATGACGAAAATTTGAATTTTGCACCGGAAGCAAATAAATTGACGCATAACGGTTGTTATGACCGCCATGAATTCGAATGTTTCACGTGAAGATGTTCTTGGTGGTGGTGGTGGTGGTGGTGGTGGTGGTGGTGGTGGTGGTGGTGGTGGTGGTGGTGGTGGTGGTGGTGGTGGTGGTGGTGGTGGTGGTGATGATGATGATGATGATGATGATGATGATGATGATGATGATGATGATGATGATGATGATGATGATGATGATGATGATGATGATGATGATGATGATTACGATGACGATGACGACGACGACGACGACGATGACGATGACGATGACGATGACGATGACGATGACGATGACGATGACGATGACGATGACGATGACGATGACGATGACGATGACGATGACGACGATGACGATGACGATGATGATGATGATGACGCCGTAATGATGTAAAGATGTTTTTAACTACCTTATTGGAATAGTTCGCTCTTCAAGAAATAAATAGCTTTTTGTTAAATTTTGTAATTGTTATCTTTATATACATAACAGCTTTTGATTAAGTTTTAGTATTGTTATCTTTATATATATATATATATATTATTAATATTTCAAGTAAATTTTATTATTAATATAAAATAGTTTCGATCAAACCGCAAGATAAGACATACACGTAAGATTTAAGTTGACGTTGTACAAATATATTATTTAGTTTCACAAATTCTATCAAAAATTAAAACAATTTTTAAATAAAATCATCATTATTTTTATTAATATAACAAGTTATGGAAATGTAATATAATTTATTGTGGCAATAAAAGAACAAATGCAGATGATATTTACGGAACACATTTATTTTATTCATGAGGGAGTAATAAACAGTAATTTATTCATGAGTAGCTAACAAACAGTTAATGTATTCATGAGTATCTGATAAAAAATAATTTATTCATAAATTAATTAGTTCATTAGTAGATAATACATGATAAGTCTTTAAATGAATATTTAACAATTGCATTTATTCCTGAGAACTTTAAAGAATATTATCCTATTCACGAAACTGAATTCCTCTATACACATTATAATATTTTAAAAATTAAAATTCAACTATACGGTTTGTTTCATTTACATCTTAATTAGTTAATATATAATTTGTAATAAATGCATATTCAATTTTCGGATCAGAATAAATAGGGCCAGTTTTTATATGTTTTTTTTTTTTATTTCTTCTGATTTTGTTTGGATTCGTGAGATGGAAGGGTGTGGAATTAAGAGAGTTGTATTAAAAATTACTTCATTTTTAAGTCATTTATATTAATTTTTCCCCGGTATCGATTCCTTATTTGCTTGTTTGCTTGAATGTTTGCACACCTTGAAAGTGAAAATTAACTAACTTCCCGTCTTCCAATCAAGCTGAAATTTGAAATATAGGCGGCTCGCTTCTCATGATAATGCATTTAATTAAATTTCTTAAAGTTTAAGAAAAACTAAATAATTGTTACCTAATTTTTAAGTCCTTTATATTAATTTCAGCACAGGTTTTGCTGCCTGTCTGCTTGCTTGCTTGATTGTTTGTAAATCGTGAAACTGAAAATTAACTTACTTCACGTCATCTATTCGAGCTAAAATTTGAAATGCATGCTCACTCCTTATGACAATTCATTCGATTAAATTTTAAAAAAACTTAAAAATCTATTTTTTAATTAAAAAAATGTGTGTTTATGTTTTAGAAAAACAAAAAATCAAAAATATTTATATAAATAATTAAATTTGCGAATTTTAGAAATTGTCGTTTTAAACGAAAAGATTGCATTAAATGAAAATAACGCTGAATCCCGAAATATGAGAAATTTTTAGAAAAAATCTCGTTTTTTACGGTTTGGTGGTTCATTTCACTGTTACTCTTTTGTATGAGCGAGAATACGCAATTGAAAGGGGGAAAATAATGGTGTACATCAATAACGTGGCTCGCAATGCGAGGGGGCGTGTTATTAAACGTTGTATAAACATGTAGAGCTATATAGGTAGATGAGTAGGAGTATGTGTGTGGATCTATAGGTGTGTGTATGTAGATATAGGAGTGTGTATGTGGATGTACGAGTGTGTGTAGTGTGGATGTACGAGTGTGTGTAGTGTGGATGTACGAGTGTGTGTAGTGTGGATGTACGAGTGGAGACACAGGAGTGTATATGTGGATGTACAAGTGTGTGTAGTGTTGATGTACGAGTGTGTGTAGCTTAGATACAAGAGTGTGTATGTGGATGTACAAGTGGAGATACAGGAGTGTGTATGTGGATGTACAAGCGGAGATACAGGAGTGTGTATGTGAATGTACAAGTGTGTGTAGTGTTGATGTAGAAGTGTGTATGTATGTGTGTGTATATAGATGTAGCAGTGTGTATGTGGATGTACGAGTATGCATTTAGATATAGGGACTTGTGTATAATTATGTAGAAGTGTGAGTATGCATATAGATGTAGGAGTATGTATGTATATGTAGGGCGTTGTATGCAGATTTAGGAGTGTGTACGTAGATACATGAGTGTGTAGAATGATGTAGGAGTGTGTAGAATGATGTAGAAGAAGAATAATATAGTTAGATGTAGTAGTATACATGCAAATGTTGGAGTAAGGAGTGTGTATGTAGAAAATAGGAGCGTATGTAGAACTGAAACTCCAAAACCAGAACTGCATCTGCCACGACAAATACGCCTCCAAGACAAACCATAAAGCTGTAGCAAACTTTCAAAAGAAATTTCCCCGCGTGGCACCAATAAGATGTTTACTGCAAGGAGAGATACTTTGGGAAAAAACGACTACCTACCTACCTGCCTGGCCGCTTGCAAGATCCAAGGAGATGTTTAGCCGGTTGGGGATCATAAAATAGTAGTAGCCATCTGTGCTTGTGTGTGTGTTTGCTTGTTTGTTTGTGCCTGAGTCGGTGTGTATGTATATGTGCGTGTGTCTGTTTGTATGCGTGTATGCGCGCGTCTGTGCTTTGTTAATGTAAGATGATGAATGGGGTGGTCTTTATTGTCATCGCATACCAGGGCATAACCTTGATGTGATGTTTGCGTCGCGAAATATGACTGTCATCAGGACTAACCCCATCGCCACCATCAATCACCAAAATAATCGTATTGATCATCATCATCATCATCAACAACAAAATCGTTATCATCACCATCATCATCATCATGATCCTCATCATCATCATCGTCGTCGTCGTCATCACCACCACCACCATCCTTTCACTTTAATCCTTCTGCTCAACACAGACCCTTCAATCTTGCTGACGTTGCAGAAAAGATAAGCAGGACGTTGAGAGAAATTATTTGATGAATATTCATTAAAAATGATTATAATTGTGATGATGATGATGATGCTGATGCTGACGATGACGGTGACGGTTGTTATGATGATGATGATGAGGATGATGATGATGATGATGATGAGGATGACGATGATTAGAATGATGATGATGAAAAAGATGATGACGATGATGATTATGGTGGTTATGGCGATGATAATGACGAAGACGATGATGCATATAAAGATGAATATTCATAACAAACAAACACCAATACTAAAAGAATCAATGCAAGCTAAATCATCTATATCACTAATACCAGCTTTTGCAAGTTATATTATGTTTATAATATTATTATAGTTATTATTATAATAAATAATGTTTTTGTTGAATGTATCATTGTTTTTTTTATTATTTTATATGAATATCGTTGTATGAAAACTATCGAGGAAATCGGGAACATAAATTTGGATATCATGATAATATCTTTCTTCGGTAAGGAACCAATTCAAAATAACGTAAACGATCACCAATTTCATCATCGTCATCATCATCATCATCATCATCATCATCATCATCATCATCATCATCATCATCATCATCATAATCATCATCATCATCATCATCATCATCATCATCATCATCGTCGTCGTCGTCGTCGTCGTCGTCATCATCTTCATTGGCATTATCATCACCATGACTGCGTATTACTTTAGCTATCTTTCCACCTTTGATCGCTTCCAGTACGAACAAACAAGCAAACAAACATTCACGTGATGGAAGTAGGGAGAAAATTTGCAGAATTTTGAAGAAAAACGATTGAGAGTATGTGGGGAAGGTAGAAGGTAAGAGAAATAAATATTATAAGGGGAGGGTGTGTTTGGGACCGTGTGGCCGTGTGGGCATGTGTTTGTATGTATCTGCATATATTTTTATGTGTCTGCATGGGTTTTTATGTCTCCGCATGTGTCTGCATGTCTTTGTATGTGTCTGCATGTGTTTGTATGTGTCTACCATGTTGATTTATACGATATTGATTTGCAAGATATCGATTTATATAGGTTATACCAAAATATTGCTCAATAAAAACGTCCAGTAATAAAAATAATGTTCAATTTATCTAAGTTATATTTGAACTCTCCACTGACGTTTCCGTCTTTCCAGCCACATGTCAACCAGAGACAATTTTTTTCCAATTTACCATTAGGACTATTTCACGTGCAGTTTCTAAAAAAAAAACTCAACGAAAACTTCCCACTGAGAGACCGAAACCGAAACTTCCCCAGCATTTTTAGACGATGAGAAAAAACAATTTACAATCTTCTGACACGTGATCGGACGACAAAAAATTGGAGAATGAAAAAAACCGTTTTGTTAGTTTTTATCGTTTTTATGTGAAACATTGAGGTTATAAGTTCTTATCAAGTGTTCAATTCTTCACATGGCAAACATCTTTATTTCACAAGAGGATTTTGTATCGCGTTGCCGTATATTTATATTTTTTAAAAATTGTTTATCATATTTTTATGATTCCATGACAACATGAAATAAAAACTTTGGCAGATTTCCGCTTCTCCAGACTTTTCATTATTTTGACATTTTTTACAGGCCTTTAACAAATTATGTTTTTTCGCACTCGTAGAAAATTTCGCATTTCGCATTTAATTGTGTGTCAGATCTGAACCCAATTTCAAAACACAAATAGTGCTAAAATAAAATAAGCGAACTCATAAAAAATATTTGCATTAAATGGGTATCTTCTGCTATCGTCATCTGGGACCAACCACTGAACGCGAATCTTACTCTGGTCTAGCCGGACAATCTATCCCCGCTGCATGTCTCAATGTTAGGTCTATTAAAAACAAAACTGCTATCGTTGCGAATATCATAAATGAAAACAAGTTATCAATCCTCGGCTTAACTGAAACCTGGCACGAGAGTTATGAAGATGTTGCACTGAAAAAGATTACTTTGCCCGGCTACCGTTGCATCGAATCCGCCAGAAGGTCTGATGAAACGGGTCGCACATATGGTGGAATTGCGGTTATTTACAAGGACACGCTGTCTGCCAAGCCACACCCTCTGGGTTCCAAGCCAGCTACATTTGAGATCACGTCTATAATGTTTTCGTCTTTGAAAACGAATTTTATCTTTGTGGTGATATACCGCCCTGGAGGCAATCCCGTGAGTGATTTGTTCTTCACGGAGCTTGAGAGCATATTGGAAACCCTGGCAACTTACAACCTCCAAATCATTATTACCGGCGATCTTAACGTCAGGGTCAACATCTCTAATGACCCCCACTCCATCCGTTTTCTCAGCCTCATACGTTCATTTGGATTTATTCAGTCTGTCGTCGGCCCTACGCATACGCATGGTAACACTCTGGACTTGGTCATTACCCGATCAGATCTTCCCCCTCCATCTATCATCGTTGATCTACCACAGGTGTCAGATCACTCGCTTGTGCGTTTCCGGATCCCGGTCCGTCATCCTCCCCCGCTGCTTATCGACGTCAACACCCGGGCTTGGAGAAGTTTCGACCCAGAGCAATTCCGTTCTGATTGTAAGGGAAGTTCTCTGTGTAATCCGGCGGTCTATGAGATGATGTCAATCAGTCAGGTTCTTGAGACCTTCGACACAACCTTGTCATCACTTCTTCACAAACATGCCCCGCTTCGTGTTGCCAGGCTGCGCGACCGGCCCCTCACCCCATGGTTCGACTCTGAATGCGCTGCCTTAAAACGAAGATCGAGAAAGTTAGAAAGACGTTATAGACGAACACAAGATCCCATCGATCGCACTTCATGGATCAACCACGTGCGAACGTCTCATGACCTTTACAGACAGAAACAAAATCTCTACTGGAAGATGAAGATTGACGACAGCCGAGGGAGTCCTGGGAGATTATGGCGGACATTATCTGGGGTGCTCGGTCGGGTTCGGAGCAACCCGATTTCGCCAAAAGATCTTACAGCCAATGATTTCTCGAGAGCGTTCAATGATAAGATAAGAGATATCCGCCAGTCTACGTCACATGCTTCCAGTCCACGATTCTACCCCGGCTGTTGTTCCTGCGACCTGCTGAGGTTTAAACCTGTGAGTGTCGACGACATTACCCGGCTCATCAAATCTTCACCAAACAAAAATTGTTCCCTGGACCCAATACCGACATGGATGATCAAGCAATACTCTAGTGAACTGGCACCGTTTGTGACATTCCTGGTAAATTCATCGCTAGAGCGGGGACAGTTTCCTCCTGCCCAGAAAAATGCTGTCATCACACCGATCCTGAAGAAGCCGAATCTAGATCCGCTCAACACCGGTAACTACCGCCCAATCTCGAATCTGTCCTATCTGTCAAAACTACTGGAACGATGCGTAGCCGCCCAGATAAACATCTACCTCGGTGAAAACAACCTTCTCCCGATGTTTCAGTCGGCGTACAGAAATCAGCACTCCACTGAAACTGCTGTCCTGAAGGTACTGTCTGATATTTACGCTGCGGCTGATTCGGTTCGGATCACGCTACTGGGACTTCTGGACCTCTCCGCTGCTTTCGACACTGTTGACCATCAAATTTTGGTCAACAGGCTCCATTTCTCGTATGGTTTCGGAGACGTCGTCTTCGAATGGTTCCGTTCCTATTTGACTGATCGGTCCCACTGCATCCGCTCCGGAGGTGTTTTGTCCACGCCTACCTCTGTCCTGTGTGGCGTCCCGCAGGGATCCGTTCTGGGCCCGTTGTTGTTTCTTCTCTATTCCGCGGACGTCCTACATATTGCCACGAAACATCGGTTTTCTGTCCATTCTTATGCTGACGACCTGCAGATTTACGATCACTCCCCGCCAGCGTCGTGTTCCGATCTGGTCCCTAGGATGTCTGCATGTATCAGCGAGATTGGCACTTGGATGGCGAGCAATTGCTTGCAACTCAATCCTTCTAAGACCGAAGTGATCTGGTTGGGCTCGCCTGGTCGACTCAGCTTCTGTCCGAAGGGGGATCTGGTCATCGCTGGTGTCTCAGTCAGGCCCTCCACTTATGTTCGTAATCTTGGCGTGATGGTCGACAGTAGCTTGTCTATGGAAGCACACATCTCTCATCTTACTCGTTCATGCTTCTATCATCTCCGTCAACTGCGCGTCGTCCGCCGTAGCCTCACCATGGACTCCGCCCATTCACTCATTAGAGCACTCGTGCACAGCCGGCTTGATTACTGTAATGGTGTCATGGCCGGACTTAGACAGTTTCAAATCAACAGGCTCCAATCCATTCTCCGAGCAGCCGCTCGTCTTGTTCTTCAGCTGCCCGGCTGGTCTCCCGTATCAGATCTCATGCGGACGCAACTTCACTGGCTTCCTTTCCCGCAGAGAATTCAGTTCAAGTTGGGTCTGATGGTATACAAGTGCCTCCACCACACGGCTCCGGTCTACCTGCAGCAATTGTGTGTACCGATCTCAACGCTTGCTGGTCGGTCCCACCTTCGATCGGCGGCTGCTGGCGACTTGTTCGTTCCATCGTCGAAGACAACGACTCTCGGCAGGCGCGGATTCTCCACTGCTGGTCCAGTTGTTTGGAACAGCCTATCTGCTGACCTGAGGAATCCAGCTTTGGACCTCGGCGGTTTCAGGAAGCTGCTTAAGACCGAACTTTATTCTTAAATTTATGATTTGACGCGACGCGCTTTTGTGACTTTTTAAAAAAAGCGCATTATAAATTTACATTTAATAATAATAATAATAATAATCTTTCTATTTAAAATATATAAAGGATTTTTAATAAACGAAGTATTTTTACGGTTCACTTGTTAAAACCCCTCTCAAAGCTTTCATAGATGCGCCTTATATGCAAAAAATACGGTAGATACATGTTATAGATTACTGCACGGGCTGATTTTTACGGGCCTTAAATCCCTATATTCTCCAAAAAATCTCGGCCCGGCTATACTTCAGACCCACCTGAATTACGGCCCGACCTCACAGTATTCTATTACATAGGTAACTACTCTATTACATATGTAACTACTATATTACATATATAACTATTCTATTACTAACTACTCTATTACATATATAACTATTCTATTACATATATAACTACTCTATCTCTATTACATATATAACTACTCTATTACATATATAACAACTTTATTACATATATAACTATGCTATTTCATATACAACTACTCTATTACATATATAACTACTCTATTACATATACAACTACTCTATTACATATATAACTACTCTATTACATATACAACTACTCTATTACATATATAACTACTCTATTACATATATAACTATGCTATTTTATATACAACTACTTTATTACATATATTACTATGCTATTTCATATACAACTACTCTATTACATATATAACTACTCTATTACATATATAACTACTCTATTACATATACAACTACTCTATTACATATACAACTACACAAGCAGTCAAACTTACGTAGGAGTGAAAGTTTATATGAACGAAGTAAAATATTTTGCCAATATCATTCTTCAAAGTCAAAAAACATGAAGAAGTATATTTGTCTTTTTTCGCGCCATAAATAAACCACGTGACAAAATGACATAACGTAGGCTTATAAAAAATCACAACATGCTTTTTATTAAAAAAATATGAAAAAATTGTGAGTGCATGCACTGCAGGTGTGAACATGTGTATGTTTGTATATATGTATGTGTGTTCATGTGTACGTGTGTATGTGTGCACATGTGTATGTGTGTATATATGTTTGTGTGTTCATGTGTACCTGTGTATGTGTTTACATGTGTATGTATGTACATGTGAACGTGTGTATGCATGTGTGTAAGGGTGTATGTATGAACATGTGCATGCGTGTATATGTGTATGTGTGTACATGTGAACATGTATATGTATGTGAGTACGTGTGTATCCGTGTATCTATGTCTATGCGTTCATGTATGCATATGTCTGCATGTGTGTATGTATGTATGTATGTACGTGTTTATGTATGTATTTTCTAGCTTTTCCCCATGGAAATTTTTTTTTGAAAAAATAATTTCCAAAATAATTAAGAAGAATTTTTTAAATAATTGGAAACCAATAAAATCTGAAAAATATCATTTGCAAATTTACTAATTCAAAATGTCAAAAAAAAAAAAGAAAAATGAAACTGAAACTGAAACCCGTCAAAAATTTCTTCAAAAAATGTTTCACATAAATCATAAAACATTCATTGGAAAAATAAAAACTTATATTTTTTTGAATTGTTTTTTTTTTCAAGTTCCCTAAGGAATGTAAGAAAAAAATGTATAAATGACATGAAGACTCCAGATGAGACACGGTCGAAGATGACTTACTCAAGATGTTAGCACGCAACAAGATGGATCCCTGTGGTGTCGCGGGGGCAAACAGATGACATACCTCGTTACATGGCGCTCTCAGCAAAACGCAAACGTTTTTTTAAAATAATTAAATGTTTTTCATTTCATTTTGATGCATTCCATGTTTACTTCTAGCTTATAGTTATTTTAATTTTTTTAAATCTTAATTTGTAATTCTAGGATTTATAACAAAACTGTTGGGGGGGGAATTTTTTCATTTTGAACCCTGCATGGCCACCACATAAAATTTGATTTTTTCCACTTGCTACCCCAACATTTCCTTTCTACATTCCATCATGGTGGCACCCTATAACAACAATTTGTTTGCTTATTTATTTGTTTCTCTCGGATTGCCTCCATAGACATTTCACAGACAAAACACATGTGAAACATGAGACTCATATGACGCATTTGAAAATGAATGTACAGCCACACAGGTAACATTTGACATAGATGCACATCCACATATAACACATTTGCACAATAATGCACATCCACATATAACACATTTGTACAATAATGCACATCCACATATAACACATTTGCACAATAATGCACATCCACATATAACACATTTGCACAATAATGGATAGACTCATATAACACATTTGAAAAATAATGTACAGTCACATATGACACATTTAAACTTGAATGTACAACCACATATATAACACATTTGAACATGAATGTACAGTGTACAGTCCTTTGAAGAGCATGAGTATTTATATTTATAACGACAAACACAGCACTACAATATAACTTCGTTGCAAAAAATAACTTAAGAGGCAATTTCATTCTTCTCCAGTGTCAATATTTCTGGTTGCCATGACAGCGTGCGAGTGCGAGTGCGTGACACACAGCAACCACACGCATCAGAAGTTGCAAAAACAGCAGCAACAACAATATCAACAACAACAACAACCACAACAACAGCAATAACAACAACAACAACAACCACAACAACAACAACAACAATATCAACAACAACAACCACAACGACAGCAACAGCAACAACAAAAATAACAACAACATCATAAAAAACAACAAAAACAACAACAACAACAACAACATCATCATCAAGAACAACAACAACAACAACAACAACAACAACAACAACAACAACAACAACAACAACAACGATAACAACAACAACAATAACAACAACATCAACAAAAACTGCAACTACAACAGCAACAACTTGGCGTTCTGGAATTTTTTTTCTCACGACATTTTATGTGAGCTCTTTGGTGACATTCTTCCATATGAGATCTTTGGCACTATTTATTTAAGCTCTTCGGTAAGTTTTTTTGTGCAAATTCTTTGACGATGAATTTTAAAATAGTTTCTTTAATATTAAATTGATTCAATTTAAAAAAATTTCTGCAATACCTGATTACCTAATTTTCAAATAATTTCTGAAATATTTAATTATTTAATTTTAAAATCTTTTCAATAATAGTTATTCTGAAACAAATTTTTTTGAATTTTGTTCTAAGTTTCATGAAATTGAATATTATTTCATAAAAAATTCAATTTCAAACATTTGAATAAATATAAATGTTTTAAACATAAATAAACAATTTTTAATTTAATTTAATTTATTTAATTGAATAACGTTTTATGTGAAATAAAAGTTCTAATAAATAAAATAATTATATAAATAGCTCAACTTTATTACAAATTTTTATTTGTTTATTAATGTTTATTTTTATTTTTTAATTAAAAAACAAAACTAAAAGAAATTATAAAAATAAAATGATAATCGAGATATTTTCTACAGTGAAAATAAGAAATTAAACGCGCTTTTTTATATGTTGAGAAATGTTTCCCTAAGCATCGAAAGTACATTTTTTACTCTTTGAAACTAATTAAAAAGCAATTTGTTAAATTGATGGTTTTTTTTGTACGCCAAAGAAAAACGAAGAATTCCATTTAATGGGAAATTTCGATGAGTTAATTATTGTTTTCCTTTTTTGCATTAAACGACGTCAAATTGGTGGTTTGTCGTTGTTAATCGTGTGTTGTTGTCGTCACTGACTGCATCGTCATCGTAATCTCATCATCATCATCATCGACACCATCATCGTCCTCATCATCATCAGCACCGAAATATTCATGACCATCATCATCGTCATTGTCATCGTCATTGTCACCATCACCATCACCATAACAATCACCATCATCATCACCATCACCACCACCATCACCATCACCATGGTCATATCATCATCATCATCACTATCACCATCACTTTCATCGTTAAGGTATCGCAGATGCAAATGTAACGCAATCTCATCTCCACGCGATACCTAATTGATAAATTTTTAAAACTTTCTTGAAATAATCTCATTTCTACAAATCCAAATAAGCTTAACACGCCAGAAGTTTGCGTGTTGTACGCCCCTGGAAAGTTTATAAATGAGCCTAACTTGAAGTAAAAAGCGCCCGAGTTAAAAAAAAGAAATATTTAAAATATTACCGTAATGAATTTATCCATAATCGTCGCCATCGTCATCATCATCATCATCATCCTCATCCTCATCACCATCATCATTATCATCATCATCATCATCATCATCATCATCATCATCATCATCATCATCACCATCATCATCATCGTTATTATCACCACCACCACCATCATCATCATCATTATCACCACCACCACCACCATCATCATCATCTTCATCATCAACCATCATCATCATTATCATCACCATCATCACCATCAACGCCATCATCATCATCATAACCGCCACCAACTGCATCTCTAAAATTACCAGCACCCAGATTGCTTCCATACGCACCATCATCATCATCATCATCAACATCATCATCATCATCATCATCATCATCACAACTGACACTCTTCGGTTTTTCTCCTTTGAGGGAGGAGAGGAAAAAAAACTGGGAAAAGCAAACAAAAGTGCGGGAAAGGTCCACAGGCGCCATAAATAGCACTCTCCCTTTACAGAGGTCGTGTTCGCGCATGGCCGCCTTCTGATCAAATGAATATTAAAATAGAAATGTTGCAAGAATCAACGGGACTTGGAATCGAACCCGCTACTTAAGTGATTGTCATGCCCGACCCGCTCTCCGAGAATTTAACCGACTTTTCCAGGGGCCGTGTGGGTTTCTCCGCTCCATCCACGCTCCGCAGCTGACATTATAGCAGGTAGATTAACGTTGGATAATGGATAATTAATTTGAACACAGCCATCATCATCACCATTATCACTATCATTACCACCACAGTCACCACCATCATCACCAACACCAGCACTGTTATCAGCACAACCACTACAATCATCATCATCAGCAGAACTATTATCAGCACCAGCATCATCATCATCGCTATGTAGCATGGTGATGTTGAAATACAGCAAAAGCTGACATCTTGGGATGATTGTGAATTTTTCAGCAAATTATGAGGTTTGTTTTTTTTAGGCAAAAAAAATTTATATGTATATATATATATATATATATATATATATATATATATATATATATATATATATATATATATATATATATATATATATATATATATATATATATATATATATATATATATATATATATATATATATATATATATATATATATATATATATATATTTGTATAAGAGAATCTCCACGATCATCAATTTAGCTATGCAGTCGTGCGCGCCATTCCTCCATGCAGTTCAAATCATTGCCGAGTCCAATGAATTTGAAATGAAATAAGTGTCTCTGTTGTGGTCTCGCTGTTAAGACGGTGAAGCAGCTGCTACAAGTCGATGATGATGACGATGACGATGAAGATGACGATGACGATGAAGATGACGATGACGATGACGATGACGATGACGATGACGATGACGATGATGATGATGATGATGATGATGATGATGATGATGATGATGATGATGATGATGATGATGATGATGATGATGATGATGATGATGATGATGATGATGATGATGATGATGATGATGATGATGATGATGATGATGATGATGATGATGATGATGATGATGATGATGATGATAACGATTATAGTAAGTTTGATGAGGAAAACAACAATGGTGGTGATGATGATACACGTTGTGGACAGAAGTGATATATTGGTACAAACAAACCACTGACTGCGGGAGATGGGCGAATAAAAACTCCTGGCGAAATTAAACTTGACAAATCACAGGTGTGGCTTGCCAGAAAGAGAGAAAGAGAGAGAGAGAGAGAGAGAGAGAGAGAGAGAAAGAAAAAGAGAGAAAGAGAGAGAGAGAGAGAAAGAGATAATTCATGTTTTTAGAGTTAATTAATTAATTCAGGTGTCAATCAAAAATTTCCGGTGATCACCTGTGCGTTGTAAGACGGACGAAGAAGGTAGGTACTATAAGTAGGTGTGGAACACCTGTGATGGATGCGTTCGTTTCTTTATTTCATTTGTATGCAAATAAAATGAGAGTCACTTTAATTAATGACCTACTTAGGGCGTAATAGAATGAAATATGCGAGCGGGCACATAAGTCGGTGGGTGTCTGGTTGAATTAGTTTTTGCGGTCGGGCGGGTGTTTGTAACAAGGGGGTTAGTAGTTCTGGGGAGGAGGTTGCTGCACTGCAGAGGGTCGTCGGTGGTTTAGAGGAGTCGCAGTGAGTCCGTTGCAGTTTATCGGAGGCTCAGGGGGTGTGAATGGTTGAGTGAGAGGGCGTTAGGTAGGGCGTCTATTGCAGTTGATGGATGAATCAGAGTCCTTCTCCGAGTTGATGGGAGGATGAGTGGTCTTCTGACGGGGTTTGAAGGACAATCTTTGAATTGGACGGCGGGTGTTAATTATAGTGAGTTGGTTTATGTCTATGTGGATTGGCATCTCTATAAGTGGGTTGGGTATATGTAAAATTGGGTGGGAATATGTATGAGTGGGTTGGGTGCATGTAAAATTGGGTGGGAATCTGCAAACGTGGTTTGGCTTTGGTTTATATTTGAGTTGGTAATCGTTTAAGTGGGTTAAGTATAGGTGCTTGTAGGTAGGTAATTGTTTAAGTAAATGGGTCTTATGCAGACAAAGCATAAGAACTAAAAATTACAAAACAAGAGAGAAAATGGAGAGTCGAAAAAAACAGATAAAAAACAGAAATAAATAAATAACAAGCTCTATGTAAAAAAATAATTTCTTTATAAACCACTCTCTTATACACTTTTGCTTCCAAAAATAGTTGATGAGCGGGGAAATGCGGAATATAGTTGTAGGTGGTTTTTTCCTAAAATGTATTAAAACTTTCTCCACATTTATTTTTTTAACAAACTCTTTAGAAACTTCTTAAGAGAGACTGCGTTTGCGTTTATGTGCAAAATATTTTAGTCAAATGATCGATGGGAAGTTGTCGAAAAATCGATTAAAAGATTTTTAATACACGTGCAAACAAGCAAATAAACATCAGATGATGCTAGTAGAAGCGTGGTAAAAAGATGGCAAAAAAGGAGAAAGAAAAAAGTGGAATCAGAAAGAGAAAGAGAAAGAGAAAGAAAAAGAGAAAGAGAAAGAGAAAGAAAAAAGAGAAAGAGAAAGAGAAAGAGAAAGAGAAAGAGAAAGAGAAAGAGAAAGAGAAAGAGAAAGAGAAAGAGAAAGAGAAAGAGAAAGAGAGAAAGAAAAAGAGAAAGAGAAAGAGAAAGAAAAAGAGAAAGAGAAAGAGAAAGAGAAAGAGAAAGAGAAAGAGAAAGAGAAAGAGAAAAGAGAAAGAGAAAGAGAAAGAGAAAGAGAAAGAGAAAGAGAAAGAGAAAGAGAAAGAGAAAGAGAAAGAGAAAGAGAAAAGAAAGAGAAAGAGAAAGAGAAAGAGAAAGAGAAAGAGAAAGAGAAAGAGAAAGAGAAAGAGAAAGAGAAAGAGAAAGAGAAAGAGAAAGAGAAAGAGAAAGAGAAAGAGAAAGAGAAAGAGAAAGAGAAAGAGAAAGAGAAAGAGAAAGAGAAAGAGAAAGAGAAAGAGAAAGAGAAAGAGAAAGAGAAAGAGAAAGAGAAAGAGAGAAAGAGAAAGAGAAAGAGAAAGAGAAAGAGAAAGAGAAAGAGAAAGAGAAAGAGAAAGAGAAAGAGAAAGAGAAAGAGAAAGAAAGAATGAAAAAGAAAGAGAGAGAGAGAGAGAGAGAGAGAGAGAGAGGAGGCGGAATTGATGTGGTAAATGAATCAGCATTTCCGAGACAAATAATGACTGAGCAACTGTGAAGAATTTAAAGTTTACTTCATTGAGGCAAATCAAAACAAGCTCACTCTTGTGCATAGAATGTTCTATAGAAACACATGCTTGCATATTACTGCATAACCTGGCATACAAATGTACATGCATAATTATTATGCCGTCACATGCGTACACAACACGATTTACAGATACACATAGCCACAGATACATATGGCACATAAAATGACATATGGATACACATGGACATATAACACGACATACAGATACACGTGGACATATACCACGACATATAGCATGACATACATACACACATACACACATAGACACATAACACGACATACAGATACACATGGACATATAACATTGCATACAGACAAACAAACACACATATCTGGACAGACAGTACCAGACACATAGCATAACATGACCACGCCAATAGACAAAATATTTATAAAAACATACGGCTAGAAATGAAATGAACCACAACAAGTTGTTCAAAAGTTGATTTCAGACTTTTTTTTTCAAGTTTTGCCTATCCGAGGCGTCGCAGCCATCTTGTGTGCGAGACGATATGGAATATCCTGATCTCGGACTCGATCTGCATCTCGCGGAAAAAGATAATTTTTTGTGTACTTTCGGTTTGCTGGAAGCATGCTCTTTCGTCCATATGTGGCTGGATCATTGTGTGCGACGTGGACGTGTGTCTATGTGTGTGATGTATGTAGGTCTATGTGTGTGATGTGTGTGTGATGTCTGTCTGTTGTGTGTCTGTGTGTGTAATACGGGTCTGTATGTGATGTTTGTGTCTGTGTGTGTGATATGGGTCGTTGGTCGTGATGCTGTGTCTGTGTGGGATGTGTATCTGTGTGTGTGTGTGTGTGATGTGAGTCTGTATGTGCGTTGATGTGTTTGAGAATAGACAGAACTTGATAGTGTTAGATGTATGGCTGCTTCCTTTTGAAGGAATGCACTACGCGTTTGAATAATGTCACTGAAATATAAAAAGTCATGGATGACCATAAGCGTGTGTGTGTGTGTGTGCGTGTGCATGCATGTGAATTTATTTGAACGAATGCTTGTGCAGACAACTATGTGAGTTTGTTGGTTCTAAGTAAAAATAATGAAAATAAAATTATGCCTTATCTATATAAAAAAAAATTAAAAATATTTTTTTCGAAACAACGTATGTATACAAATTTGAACTAAATTTTTTCTTTAGAAGATAAGAGCGTTGAGCAATAGTCTAATATATATATATATTTATATATATATATATATATATATATATATATATATATATATATATATATATATATATATATATATATATATATATATATATATATATATATATATATATATATATATATATATATATATATATATATATATATATATATATATATATATTTATATATATAAATACATATATATATATATTTATATATATAAATATATAAACAAAAAAAGTGTATTACGTACACTTAAATATTATTTTTTAAGTTTTTAGTACATTTGTATACAGGCGTTATTTAAAAAAAATATTTTTTATTATTTTTCATTTTTTAGCGTTTACGTTTTTTTTTAAATTTTTCTAAATCTAAACATTTTCTATATTTTTATTATTTGTCAATGTTTAGTGTATACGTTTTTTTTAAATCTACTATAAACGGATTACTGTAATGTCACCCATCCAAGTACTAACCGGACTCGACGTTGCTTAACTTCGGTAATCGGACGAGAAATGGTGTTTTCAAAAACAACATATGCGATTAAGCAAACGAACAAACAAACAAACAACAGAGCAAGTTAATATAAGCGTTGTAAAATAAATCGCCAAATGTGTTTCTAATCGCTGAATTCGAGAACGACTAGACCAAATGCTACTAAATTTTGACACCGCATCGTACTCATTAAGGAGAACGTTTTAATCTATTTAAAAACAAAATCGGCTCATTATCTGATTTTTTATGACAAAAAAAATTAGGCCAAAAATCTCTATGTACGAGCATCAATGGTTATGGCGTAACCAAATTTAAATTTAGTTTTCGTAACAAAGTTTAATGAAAGTTTCAAGTAACTTTTACCAATCTATTTTACGTTTTATGGGCAAAGGTAAGTTAAGAAAAAGACGAAGAAAGAAATGCAGCGGGAAAGTAAGAAGGAGAATGAGCAGGAGTGGAAGAGCGAGCAGGATTGGGAAAACGAGTTTGAGCGGGAGAACGAACAGGAACAGGAAAGCAACCGAGAGCGGGAAAGCGAGCGAAAGAGCAAGCAGCGGTGAAAACAGTAGTGAGAAAAAAGACGAGAGAAAGAGAGAAAATTGATAGAAAAACTTCTAAATCAAAATAAAGAAATAAAAAAAATCAATTAAAAACCATTTGATGTTCAGTAAATAAGTTAATTGATAAATACTTGACATTTATTTATTATTTCCATGAATTAGTTTTTATATTTGTTTACATTTCATTATTAATTAATCATTTACTTACTTTCATTTGTTATTTAGTTTTATTAAGTAAACAATTGATTAATAATTAAATGGAAAAAATATGAAAACAAATTCATTGAAATAATAAATAAATGTCAATTGTGACCGTGATGTACTTGGAATTGCTGTATTGATCCGAGCTGTCTTTCCGCCGATAACAAACAGGCTGTCCATCATTGTCTATCAACTGTTATATATGTACTTGGAATGCACTTGATTTATCATTTGCCACTGGAGTGTGTGTCATTGCTTATAAGTTATAATTTGTATTTATTATAAAGTATATAATTTACAACTATATATATATATATATACATAATTAAATTAAAATTAATTAAAAAAAATTAAAATTAATTAATTACTACATATTATTATTTTTATTATTATTTTTAAAACTGTTTTCAGTAATTGTATACTATTTTATTGAAAGTTCTTTATTTTAACTATCAATATTGTTTAGTTGTTTGTAAGTTAAAAGAGGAAAGTTGAACTTTTTATGAAAAGCGTTCAACTTTAGAAGAAAAAAAAGTGAAAGTAATAAAAAAATATGAAAAAAAGAGAGAAAACTAATGCTATTAAACAAATGATACAAAAAACGAGAAAAGAGGGAGAACCAGAAAAAGCGAGAAAAAAGAGAAAGGAAAAGAAAGAAAAAAAAAGAGGTCGAGAAAAAACAGGAAAAACAACGAGATAAATAATTTTTTGTAGGCTGTTTCGAGAACAAATTTTCAAAAATCTAACAAATAAAAAAGAAAGAGCAAAAAAAAAACAAAATGAACAAGTGAAATAAAATTGGAAAAAATAAAGAAAAACTATGCTTTTAAGACAGTTATAAAATTGTATAGCGGCATTATATTGTAACAAGTAAAGGAAAAGAACGAGTTTTTTAACACAAACTTTAACTTCAAATACACTCGATTTAGAAATACGAAAGATGTTCAAATTAAGTGTTTTTTTAATTGGATCATGTATTGTCATTCAATATAAAGCTATGCTGAAAGTTTCAGCTTCCTATCTAGTCGAAAAGCTGGTTAAATTTTACTTGCAAGATTTGCGTACAGAGAAGGCCACAAACACACACACAAACAGAGATTGTAACCTAAATATATATATATATATATATATATATATATATATATATATATATATATATATATATATATATATATATATATATATATTCTTTTTTCTTTTAATTGAATCATATATTGTCATCCAATATAAAGCTATGCTAAAGGTTTCAGCTGCCTAGCTAGTCAAAAAGCTGGTTAAATTTTACTTGCAAGATTTGTGTACAGAGAAAGCCACACACAAACAGAGATTGTAACCTAAATAAAAGTTCGTAAAAATAATACCCTAGAAAATATTAAACAAATTATGTTTATAATTTAAAGACAATAAAACTTCCTGTTGTCTTAATCAATACGATATTTTAATTTCATTTTAATAATTTTTTATTTTTAAATTTTATTTTTGTTTAATTAAGCTATACATTTTTTGAAGTCGGTTAATATTACAATGATTTTCGGAGCTTCAAAACGTCCGCGGACATCCCACGGTCATACCACGGATATCCCATTGACATCCCATAGACATCAAGAGAGGTGAAAGTTAATAAAAGTATATATAAAAGGAAATAACAAAAATATGTCTTGAAAAAAATAAATGAAAAGAGTAGAAAAAGTAAAAAAAAAATAAAAATAAAAAAAGACAAATAGAGTAAAAACAAAAAATATTGAGAGAAAACAAACACTACAAAAGAAAAATTTTTTAAAATTCGGGCAAATAAATAAATAAACATAAATAAATAAATAAATAAATAAAAAAAAAAAATAAAAAAAAAAATAAAAAAAAAAAAAAAATAAATAAATAAAAAAATAAAAAAAAAATAAATAAATAAATAAATAAATAAATAAATAAATAAATAAATAAATAAATAAATAAATAAATAAATAAATAAATAAATAAATAAATAAATAAATAAATAAATAAATAAATAAATAAATAAATAAATAAATAAATAAATAAATAAATAAATAAATAAATAAATAAATAAATAAATAAATAAATAAATAAATAAATAAATAAATAAATAAATAAATAAATAAATAAATAAATAAATAAATAAATAAATAAATAAATAAATAAATTAATTAATTAAAATAAATAAGTATATAAATAAATTAAATGAATAAATAAATATATAAATAAATTAAATAAACAAATACATAAATAAATAAATAAATAAATAAGCAAGCAAGACCGGCGGTGAAGTTAATACAAGAAATTTAAAAAATTGAAGCAATAAAAAGAAATAATTAAAAAGTATTGAATTGAAAAAAAAATAAGAATTATGTCCACATTCTGGTTTGGTTTTTAGTGGCTAGTAGATTAGATTTATTTATGTTACAAATAGAAAAATCTTAATACGAAAAGAACAAATTTGTGATGATGATGATAAGGGTGCGATGATGATGTTGAGGGTAGTATTGATGATGATAATGATGATGGTGGTGTGATGATGATGACGACGAAGACGACGATAAAAAAATAGTAACTTTAATAATTATAAAAAATTGTCTCAAACATTTATTAATTAATATATTTTGTATAATCCTTTTTCTGGATTTCAATATGAGAGCAAAAAAACGAAAACTTAACCAACCTTAAATAAAATTCTTCTCCTACTTATTTCAGTCAAATTAATTCAAATTAAAAACTTGTAATAGAAATTTTTTTTAAAAACTTCTTGAAAATGTATTTATAGAAATAAGTGATACACTTAAGATTGATGCAAGTTACTGCCTCGTAGTACCACGGAACACAATCGAGTCTTCTATAATCAACCTACCTAAGTATTCTAAAAGTTCTAGAAATTCTAGAAAATCTAAAAATTTTAAAAGTTCAAAATTCCACGATTTAAAAGGAACTATCCGACAGGAAGTTCTGCAAATTCTTTTGTCCGCCGTCCGATTTCTGAGAAAACTATTCTATATTTCTATGGTCGATGCTTTCTGAGCGCGTGTTTGTGTAAGCATGTGTTTAGGTATGTGTGTACATATGTGTGTGTGCATATATGTGTGTGTTGTATGTTTATATTTTAGTATGTATTTTTACAAAACAGCAAGGTATTTTTTTTCAAAAATATTCTTAAAAACTTGAGCAGCTAGAAGGTGTTTTATTCGGCAAAAAATCATAAGTAAATGAGAAAAATATTTAATAAAAAATTATATTTCTGTTTGTTGATTTTGGAGATGAGAGATACATATGATTACTATTTATTGTGATGGGGATTTGTGATCAGTATCAACCTTCATAATTTCCGATGTCTGTATATGTATGAGTATATGTATGTATGTATGTACATATGTGTGTATGTATGCTATAACTTCGCGTAACGCTGTTAGGTATCGCTGCAATAGCGAAATGATATATAATGAGATTTAAAAAATAATGTTTTACGGAAATGTTACGTTGTAAAATTATGTTGTAATATTAAATTGTAATGTTGCGTTGTAATTTTAAGTAATGTATCTTTGTAATGTTTTTAATCTTGTGTTTTGTTTTTGCGGCGTTATTTTATGTTGTTTATATATGCTGTATTGTTACATTGTATTTTTTTTCAGCATAACGAAATAAAGAGAAGGTCTCCTTAGGGGTGTGGAAGGGGGAGGAGGTGAAATGCACTATTTTGAAGACATATTTTTAAAAAGATGCTTTGCAGTGAAAGAAATTATGTATTTTGTAACCGTTTTCTATCAGGTTTCCGACTTGTTTTTGAATTTAAATATCTCAATAAAGAAAGGTAAAGTGTGACCAAAACCAGCCCCGGAGTTAGTGAAACTGAAGCTGCTCCATTCAGTTAATAATTACTTCTAGCTTAAAAAACTATATTAGAATAAGCAATAAGAAACAAATATTAAAAACTAAAATATTAAAAACAAAAATAGTAGTAATAAAATAATGATGATGATAATAACAATACAAATACTAATCAAATAAAACAAAAAATTTACGAAATTAAACAAAAAAATTAAAAATTAAATGCAAAAGTAGGATGGTGCACTTGAAAGTCTTTCCAGATATTTCACCCGTATGATCATTGGCTTCGAAGATTATCTAGAAATCCTACCTGATAATGATCCTCGTGATTATTATAGAAAAGATAATTTTAATGATGATGATTATAATTGATGATGATGATGATGATGATGATGATGATGATGATGATGATGATGATGATGATGATGATGATGATGATGATGATGATGATGATGATGATGATGATGATGATGATGATGATGATGATGATGATGATGACGACGATGATGATGATGATGATGAAGACGACGACGACGGCGATGATGATGATGATGATAATAATGGTGGTGGTGGTGAAGACGGTGATGATGATGATGATCATTGCATAGAAGTGTTGTGAAGATTCAACGAAATTGATGGGTAAACAATAGTATCATCATAATCATCACCATTATCGCCATCATCATCATCACCACTATCATCATCAAACCCAACAATATTAATTTTTCAATGAACTCAAATCAATCGGAGAATAAAAATTCAAATGAGACCTCCGTGAACTGGTTTAATATACCCTTCTTCTAGCTCATTTAAATTTGTTTAGCCCAATCATGACCTACTTTAATAACAGTCTCCTAAACCCATTTAAAAACGTTCCCTCTCTAAGCCATGTATTGGCCACTTTTCGGCCCCCTGCGGTCAACTGCGGGTTCTTAGGGGCCATTTCAATTCTCCTATTTGAATTTTTATTCAACTTAAAAACTCCGGGCGATTATTATTTTTTATTACTTTGGTGGGCACTTCATGAATTTACAATTTGTTGACATGAAAGGAATGGAAAATTTAAAAAAAAACAAGCCAAAGCTGTATTAAAAAATCGCGGTTAAAAATAAAAATAAAATAAAGTAACAAATTAATAAATAATAAGTTATGCGCCAACACTTTGAAAAACGTGCCTTGAAAATCAAGTACAAACAAATAAAGGACAAATAAACCTATAAAAAACAGTTTAGCAAAGAAATCTATTCAAAATAAACAAAAATGTATATATATAAAATAATAACGTTGTGTATCAGAAAACAATTAAAACAAATCAAATTATATTTAAAAAATTAAACATGGGAAAAAAACAATTGAAAGAAAAGAAAAATTTGTGTATAATAAAAATTTGCAAGAAGGAGAAGCAGAAAAAAAGAAAAAAAAGAAAATAAGATAAACCTTGTGAGACATTATGACCAAAGTTTGGGTCAAAGAAAAAAAAGAAAGAAAATATATAAGATACAATCCGAGCTTTTGCATGTCAGAAGACGGGTATTATAGCAAGTCATGGCCAGCTCACCAATCAGGAAAACGTATGAAAATTTATCTCAGAAATTCTTTAATTAAATAATAAATACATGTCTTACAAAGATATATGAAGTCACATAATATAAGTAAGTTGTTAAAAACCATGTTTTTATTTTCAAAAATTCCTTATATTTCAAGGTTTTTCATTTATTGCAAATTTTTCTTTTAAAATTGCATTTTTTGAATTTGTATATGCAAACATATATTCAATTTTATTTAATTTGTTTTTGTTTAAAAACATAAAAAATAAATATTTTTAGTTCTAAAAAAACATTTTTTTTATAATTTTCAAACTTTAATAGAATGCACTGACATGAGAAGCAAACATATATTTTAAATTTTAACTCGATCAAGACCGGCAGTGAAGTAAATGTAAGAAGTTTAAAAATGAAAAACATTCAATATTAAACAAAATATTTTTAAAGATTTTTAAAGATTTTTTTCTTTTTAATTTTCAATACCATGACAAGGTTGCCACATTTCAATCGGTTTGTACGGAGTGTGTATGTGCGAGAATTCAAAAGAGCAGGGGCCATCAGGGGCTGTCAGGGGCCATCAGGGGCACAACCAGGAAAGGATCTGTTTTTCCTCTCTCTGGACTCACGAGATATGACACATTCTCAAAAAGATCAAATCAGAACTTCAAAACATTAATAACTATATATTTATATAATATATATATTTATATTTTGTGTATCAGAGTTTATGTATTGTTATTCAGAACGTAGTATATTCTTTGAGGCAATATTTATTGATCGCATTGACCTATTGAATATTTAAAAGTTTTTATCCAAGATTTGCAAACTTTCGCAATAGGTTTGTAATCAACAGATTTAAATATATTTGAAAACAATTTTATTTTCTTGGGTTAACTGGCTAGTTTCTGCTTCTAGTGCCATCTTCTGAGTCATTCATACAAATCAGTTGAAAACAAGAAACCTCCACAGTCTTTCAAGAATGCCTCGTTGTTGTGGAATTTATGGAAGTTTTTGAAACTTTTCTTTTCAAACTATTCGCAGTTAATTTCTTATGAACTTCAATGTTTGACGTAGTTAGCAAAGCAGCAAGCACACTTTTGATACTGACAACTAGCTTGTACGGGCAAGTACAAAAACAAAGTACTAAGCAGAGAAGTTATTTGTGCCTAGCAGTGGTATTCTTCTTATTTAAGACGACGAGCATAGTTTGATACGATTTTGTTTCGCAGTGACGCAGCTGATCCTACGTGAATAGAAACTGAAACTGAAACCGAAATATCGAGTTTGATCGGTAGGGTTTTTCCAGATACATCGCGGTTTCTACAGAGTTTGTATTTGCAAGTGGAATCGCAATTTCTAATATTCATCCGATAAAATAGAATTGAGTAAAACTATGTTTAAGCGTTTTTATTGTTAAAAAAAATTCGCTTCTTTAAAACTTCTCTTCGAAGGTGATTTGTGTTATTTAAGTTTGAACACAAAAACTTCAATAAAATTGAACGTTATTAAATTGCACCTTCTTTTAGAGTCTATTTCGGCAGATTTTATATTATTTTTAGAACTCCTAGCATACAAAAAGAGATTTGAATAATAAACTTATTTCAAAGATCGACATCATATAATGATGATCTACTTGTAAGATTTGATAAAATCTGCATACATTACGTTCAGGAACGATTCTTTAATCATTAATCCAGCTACATATATACAAACTTCTTTCAAACAACTCCTGACTAAATTGCAACTTGCCAAAATACTGTGCTTTCGAAAACGCTCTGCCAAATCGACCAGAACCATGTTAGTAGTTAGTAACTAATTAACTAATTAATTGAAAGTACGGCTACAAGAATTGTGGTTCCCTGACTACGTTAGCTTACCAAATCTTTTTTTTTTGGAAATTGAAACAACTGTTCATGATATGGTCATGAAGTTCAGTCCAAACTAAAATCATCTTTTTTTTTGTCCCATGAAAATTTTAGAAAATAACTTTTGTAGTATTGCGATGAAAAACCTGGCGCTATAACAATCGACTAGCAGTTTCCAATATATTCTCTATGACTTTAATCAACTTTAATGGGAAAAAAATAAATGATATGTTAACAACGAGCAAAACAGTTAGTAATGAATATAATTAATAAAATTATTTGTATTATTATTGTAATTATTATTAATATCTATTATTATTTTTATTATTGATGTTGTTGATGTAGTTGTTGTTGCTGCTGTAGTAGTAGTAGTAGTTGTTACCATCAAACATGCGTCTCCGAGTACAAGACTAGCGAAGGGCTGGCTGACGACGACTGCCTACTGTGATGGTAGTTAGAGGGAGGAGGGGGGATAGGCAGGTGGTGATTCTGTTGTTGTTGCAGCTGCTGGGGCGGGTGCTTGTGGCTGTGATTGTGGGGGTGGTTGTGGCAACGATCGTCCTCAGCCGTGCAGCTGTTACTGGTACCGCCAGAGGTTGCTGCTGCTGCGGCGGCTTCGCTGGAATTGACTCGCCGGCAGGAGCACGTGCAGTTACTGAAGCTGCACGTGTGACACTCTTTTTTCAAGGAAGATGATTTGTCGAAGTGTTCGTTTTCCTTTTGAGCATTTTTATTTTTCCGCCGACTCTGGCTCGACGAAGGCTTGGCACTGGCACTGCCGCAGCTGACGGCATATGAAGGACACGACGTGACTGTCACAATCGGTGGCCGATCGTCGATGCCGAATCTGGAGAACCTGACCGAGAATGTTTTACGCGGTCGCTGACTGCATCGACTACACCTGCAGCCGCAGTCGCTGCCGACGTACTCGAGCAGAGCCAGACCGCTACCACCGCCCAGCATGGCTCGTGAAGTTAGTCGACTATTGCGAACCAATCCAGAGCTCAGCCATTGATGACGTAGAAGGAAGTGACGTATCCGATGCCAGGTCAGCCACGTGATCAAATGGGAGAGAACGCAAACTAGCGTCGAACAGCAAATGACGATCATTAATTTATCAATCACTGATTGTAGCCCGTCCAGTGTCGACCGAACTCGATCACTCCATTTCATATGTTGTACCAGGTGATGCAGTTTCTTGTCTATTTGGCATACATGTATAACAACGGTTTAAAGCCTATCGTTAAACTAATTAAATATCTAATAAATACTTAAAAACAAGAAATAATAACATAAAATAGCTTACATGTTTTAAGAGGAAAATTATTTATGGGCAAGCAGACACACGGCATGAGAGGGTGGCCCAGTACCTCCCCATTCAAGTCATCGACCAGTGCGTTACATCTTTTTCTAAGACTATCATCATCACCGTTATCGTGTTCTTCATTATAGCTATTGCTGTCGTTATCATCATCACCACCATCATCGTCGTCGTCGTCGTAGTCCCGATTTGTGGTTGAACTTTCTTCCATTGACGATAGCTCTTCCTGGCATTGTTGCTCCATTTCAATCTTTAGACGCCGTCGGTATTCTGTTTGTTATTATTGATATTACAGGGATGACATTAATTACGGTGACGATGATGGTGATGACGATGGTGATGATGATAATGATGACGATGACGACGACGACTACGATGACGATGACGATGATGATGATGATGACGATTATTAATTGCTAAATATGGAATTAAAGTTAGCGTCATTCTCAAACAAATCAAATTCAAACTTGTGTTGTAGAAATCGAGAAATTGCTTGAGCACTTTCAAATCTTTCTTCGAACACCTTTTCAAATCGAAGTGACCATCGGCATCATCATCATCAGCACCACCACCACCATCATCATCGTCATCTCCATTTGCCTCAACAATATCATCATCATCGTCACTATTATAACCACCCATATTGGAAAGCTTCCGATGACTGTCATCATCGCCGACTTCTTCAATTAAACCCGCATCAACACCGTTGACCTGTCGATCTACATCTCTCGATCGCTCATCGCTGAAGTTATCAGTAAACTCTTCGCCGAAATAATCGCTGACGGCAGCTTCCGCTGCGGCTGCTGAGACGATGAAGGAAACGTCGGCGACGTCGTCGAGAACCCAACGGCAGTTGTACAAAGTCCAGACGACGCAACAACTCAACAGTAGAACGGCTATGATTTTGTCGTCGGACAAAGTTTCAGCTGCAGTGAATCGGTCGCTACTCGAGAACCGAAAGTGTCGTCGGTGTAGCTGAAAGTCCTGCTGGCTGTCCGGCAGATCTGCTGGTCTGCTGGTGAGAGCTTTATAGTTTTTGACGACACCTGACGATCTGGTGACAGTTTGAGGAGCCGTTCCTCCTTCATCTTCTTCGTCACCTTCACCTTCGTTGTCGTTATCAGGAGCTCGATCTCTGATGTCGTCATGGCAGCAGGGTGGTGCGCTGTAGTGAGGTATGCTTATCTCGCCGGAGAGCGACGCCATGACGCTTTTGAGGACATGGAGGTTCGTGAACCTGTGCACGAGGAGGAAAACGTCGATGAAGAGGAAGACGAAAACAAGATGGTTTCCAAAATGGCCGCCGAACGGGGATGGAACGAGAATGGATTCGAATCGAAGAGTGGAAGCGTCAGACGATACTTCCTGTGAGTCCATATCGTTTATGCTCTTCGGTTTCATTTTGCGAGTTTTGAACTCTTTGAGATGCTCCCCGGAGAAGTGCAAAAACGATCCGAGTCTTTCCATCAGATGAGATGTCGATAGCTGCGATGGCGACGACGACGACGATGAGGACGACGGAAAAGCTGAAAGAAGAGACATGGAAGGCGATGGCGGATACGACGAAAGGAAAATTGACGACGACGAAGACGACGACGACGACGAGGACTGTGACATTTCAATGACGGATTCCAACCGATTGGTGTACTGTTTGAAACTTTCGTCGATTCTGTTTCTTATTTGTGAGTACCTGAATTAGATTTTAAAATGTAATCCAATGAACGGAACAAAATATAATTTTTTTGTCTTTTTTTTAAATATAGTTACAAATTTTATTAAAAATCCTGCAAGTATTTAATCAAGATAATTGTGTTAAAAAATATATATATTTTTTTAAATTCTCTACTCTGAGACGTATTGACAACTGTGAAAAAGAAAAATACTGGAATCACAAAACAAGAAGGAACCTGAAGTATACAAAATGTTCGCCAGTTAGCAGGAACTCCTTCAGTTTATCGAGTTTCAAATAACGAATCAAGTCGTCCACAACTTCTTTGTCGCTAGGTGTCGCAGTTGTTTTGTTGTAGCCGTGGTGGCGGTGCTGGTAGTGGTGGTTGTTGTCTTTATAGTTGTGGTTATTATTGTTAGCGTCGTTGAAAAGGTCAGAAGTCGTCGTTGAGCTGACCTTACGGACGTGGCTCTGAAAAGCTTCGAAAAACGACTTGACTGGAAATTCCAGCCATTCGTTCCTGATGAGTTTCCTAAAGAGGTTCAAGATTGTGTAGCCGCGGCCGTGATAGAAGTCGGTCATGTTGCTGCTTAGTAGAGAGGCCAGTCGTTCTCGAACTTGAAGCCTGTAGGTTTGAATCCTGAAAAGGAGATCGTACTTCGATCTGTCGGCAAAGTAGAGCGACATCTTGTAGTGTATGTCGTTGACTCGTGTGCTGCTGGCGTTGTTGGAGTAGTCATCGAAGAGCGTGTAGTGTCTGTTGTTTTTGCACCGTACTTCTGGCGCCGCCAGAGATGGTCTGGTAATAAAGTTCAGACGCGATTGATCGTTTGTTCTTACTGCCTTCCAGACCATTTCGTACAAGTCTTGTATGTAAGAGTCGCAGGCTTTTCTCCGCTGTCTGGCCGAATCGAAAGTGAAAGTTTCTCTCTGATTTTCGGAGACAACATCGCGCGTTGTAAACGATAAATCACGATTCGAATTGTTCTGTTCCGACTCTGCGGGAAATTCCAGAGCTGTGTGCACTCTCTGGACGTCATATCCGGTCCACAAGGTCATCACCAAGGTGATGGTAGTCAGAATCAAGGTGAGACTAACGATAGAATCGTAAATGACGTAAACCTTACTGATTACTTTCGTTCTTCTGGAGAATGATTTCAACTCGTTGAGCTGCGAATGACTCTCGATCAGAGATGTTTCATCGGTGGGCGACTGTCGGTTGAGGTTTGAAGCCGGCGGCGATAGCGACGGGCGCGTTTGGTCGCGATTGAGCGTCGACTGAAAGGCATGGCTGAAACTCTTGCCAGCGACTCGCAAGTCGTTTTCGGACGTCGGCTGACGCTGCTGACAGCTGCAGTGACCACTGGCGACTACGCGCAGTTGCGACGAAGCTAAATTGTTGCTACTGAGAGTTGATGTTCGGCTCTCAGCTCTCAAGCCGGACATGTTTTTGTCTGATTCGCTTTTTCGCCTCTTCAATAGATCATCAATAGATTCCGAACGTTTCATTTGACCGTTTTTGCTTACGGTCGTGAAGTAATGAGTTTTACTGCAGCAAGATTTAGAACCTGCAGGAATGGACAGAAGAGGAGTTTTCGTGTTCAAGCCCTTCCGCGAGCCGCCAGGCGATGAAGCTTCCAGCTCAGGTTTTTTAGCCGCGCCGACGACGTCTGATGGCGCCGCTACGTACTTCACCAGCCGGGGAGCGACGCGCCGCACTGTGGCGCTAAACACGCAGAAAACTGACGTCAGAAGAAAGAACAAGGCTGCAGGTGGAACTGCGACCATGGGCAGGTCTGCACCGCGTCGGGATTCGAACTGCAAGCTTTGCGACTCTCCTTCGGTGGTCGACGGAGCCGAGTGAATACGGTTTTTATTGCCTTTTATGAGTGGCGAATACTCGAGGGCCGCGTCCGTGCTTTCGGAAGTCACGTGACTGGCAGCAGCCATTTTGGAAAGATGGAGGACGTAAGAGTGGGCGGAGTCACGCAATTCCACCATGAAATGCTTCTCCGGCTGTTGGTTCAGGTTCAAAACCTGTTTACAACAAACAAATTATTAAGTCAATTGATATATATATATATATATATATATATATATATATATATAAATATATATATATATATATATATATATATATATATATATATATATATATATATATATATATATATATATATATATATATATATTGATATGCATGTGTGAGTGTCTGAGTATCAATCTCATGTGCACAAATACGTTTATAATGTAATAAATTAATTTGTTATAAATGTATTTTAATTCAAATTCGTAAAAATGAATTATGATCTTGTGACTCATTTTTTATGCACACGTGTTTGATCAGGAGCGAGAAGTGGCCGCCATTAAGCAATATTTCTCAATTTATTATAAAATACCGAGAAAGGAAATTGGAAAGTAAAAATTCCAGACAACTCGATGGAGTTTTTAAGCATATTTGTTCCTCATTTTTATTTAATTCTGTTCATTATGATTTATAAATGAGAATAATTTTGAGTTTTTTTTTATGTTCAGTTTTTATCATTTTCAATCAAAAACCGAAAACACCTGGGTCATTTGAGATTCATTTTTATTTAATTATTAGGAATCTGATTTTTATGCGGTTGCATCCGGTATCCGGTCGTGTTTGACGAACACATCCCTATTTTCTAATCATTTATTGACGAATACATCCCTATTTTCTAATCATTTATTGACAAACACATCCCAATTTTCTAATCATTTATTGACAAACACATCCCTATTTTCTAATCATTTATTGACAAGTACATCTCTATTTTTTAATCATTTATTGAACAAATAAGTATGTAAGCGGTGTGACCTTGAAAGAGACGTTGAACTTTGGAGGGCAGAGGATGAGGAAATCGTATCTGAAAAACTCTTCTTTTTCTGCTAGACTGTACACCGTCATACCTAAGTAGGCCGGACAGCTGCTCATTTGACCTGGTAGAATTATTTTATGAATTCATAAAAAAAATAAACGTGAATGAAATTTACCAAATAATATGGAAATATTGAATAATATTAGGAATTTATACTTTAAGCAGTTTCTTGAAATTTGTTTTTCATAATACAAACAAGAACGTCATTTCAGCAAAACCTGGGGGGTTGTTCTGATGGCCAACCAATTTTTGAAAAAATGTAAATTTTTTTAAATCCTTTTTTTATTTTTGCTCCCAAAAAGCTGATGACAGGGGGTGGGGTATTCGGAACCACTTTTCCAAAAATTGTTGGAAATCTTTTTCAATTGTTTGCTCCCAGAAAAAGCTCATGACCGGGAAAAGAGTTGTCGAAGCCACTTTCCCAAGACAATTTTAAGGGGCCCAGTACAACATCACAGAGGGGCCACTTCACGTCATAGGGGGCCCCGCTTACCTATACAAAATGCCCGCACAAACATCTTTAGCTTCAACTTTACTCTTCTCAACCCATTTTAGGAGCACAATTTATATCTTTTGGGAGGCTACAACTACCTCAAGGAAGCCCAGTATAACCTTAAGGGGCCTACTCAAAAGTCATGAAGGGTCAATGCCTCTCTCCCCAATAAAAATCCCTGGATACAAATGACGGATCGATGCAAACTCACAGACATTAAAAATACTTTCGTACATTTTCATGGAACCGATGCTAGGAAATCACGGAGATGAGAACAACACATACGCACTTACTCTACCAACAAAGATGCAACCCCAACACTTGCTATATAGGTACACCCTGTCCGCTCTTCATTTCCCACCCATCCGCCTACCCTCTCAACTTGTTTACTTATTCCCCTATTCCTTGACCTCGATCAGGTCTACCTTTTCCCGTGAAACTCTCAGCTGTTCTGAATCTAATCATGAAACTCTCAGTTATGACCTCTTGAACTGATCTATTTTTAGTTCACTCTTCTCTCTTTCAGTTTCCTCAGAACACAAATCTTCTTCAGTTAATGAATTCGAAAGTGAAATTCATTCATTCATTCATCTGAACCTTTTCCGAGCTTTGTCTCCAAAACTATTTGTCATCGTCTTCTTCTTTGAATAGCTTCCATGTAATTGAGATTATATCCTGCTAAATTTAAATTTAAACAAAATTAACATACAACTTACTGTTTTCTATCTCTAACTTATTTATTTATTTATTTATAGAAAATGACATATTTTGTTTACTTAATCTGTTTTCAGAGATTTAATGTTCGGGCTTTCTTTTTAATTAGTTTTTTTTTAGTTTTCTCATTAACTTTCGTTGCTTTATCAGGTTTTTTATTCTTTTTCAAGGTAATTCTTGAACGGCGATTAATCATGCATCGTGATGTTTAGTTTCGTTCATAAAAAAAACTTCCATAATAAACTTTAAAAAATAATAAAATTGTGCCTTACCGTCCCATATTGTGGTCAACCACAATCTGCTTTGCGCCCCCATACTATGGCCCACCTCGACTTTCCTTACACTCCCATACTAAGGTCCATAACAACCTCCTTACACCCCATAATATGGTCCACTTCAATCTGCCATCCAACCTCTATCACACCCTTTCAAATCACAGTCTTATCCAATACATTGCACGCCATTGTCCGGCAAGATAAAGTCTTAAACGGCTGAATTACTTGAATCCTGTTAGAATCTTTAAAACGCCATTTGTTGTTTAAATTTTTTGCTTACAAGATCATCTTTATGAAGAAATTCTGTTTTTTTTTCTCTCAAATTCTCAACTTCAGTCAAATGTTTACCGACTAGCCACGAAGACAGATACATTTGTTCTGTTGTCGTGTAACAAAAAGACTTTGTGCCTCGCCGAAAGCGCTATAGAAATCTGCATGATTGATTATTCAAATGATTGATTGATTGCTTGATTGATTAACTCATCAAATCATCGCTCCATTGATTTGCGGCTTCAAAAATTCTGCACTGATTGACACCCCGTGGCCCGGCGGAGAACCCGGCATCTCTTCCAATCATCGGAGTACGAATCAGCTCTCCGGAATCATCGCTTTTTTCCCGGTCGAAAATCGACTTCGAAGCTTTCTTGTCTTCATTTCAAAATTATCTCATCCGGCGATTCATCAATCCGTGGTGGAAATTAGTGGTCAATAAACCCATGCATTTCTCTTACGTCTGCCATTTTATGGTGTGACTCACTCGCACTCCATTTCCCCTCCATTCATCCATCAAACTGTCAACAGATACGCCACTGTCACTCAGAGTATCATCATCAACGCTATTGTTCTCATCGTCATTATCATTACCATCATTATAATCATCATCATCATCATCAGCACTGTTACCACCGTTGTAATCATCATCATCAACAGTACTATTGTCATCTTTACCATCATCATCATCATCATCATCATCATCATCATCATCATTACAATTATTACAACTGTTACCATCACTGTCGTCACCACTATTGTCATCGTCATTACCACCATCATTATCACCATCGTCAGTACTACCTCCGTCACTACCACAATCGTAATCATCATCAGCACTGTTGTCATTTTCAAAAGTATTGTTCTATATTAGCACTTATTCTAGCACCACCATGAAAATCTATATAATTCTAATGCTAACAACAACAACATCACGATGTTTGTATTTATGTAGTTCTTTGCCTGACACCACAACTACCAACCTCTAGCATTGATGACACCGTCATTTGCCACACCCCCACAACCATTACATACGACCCCACCCACCACCGCACCCGACATCAACCACCAGCCACCTCCCCACCGCCAACCCGAACTGACCGGAAATGTTGAGCAACCACGCTTTGTTGGATTGTAGCAAATGCGCGCGGAAGTGTTCCCTTTGAAAGAGGAGAGTGGCTTGGTTCGGTCCATCAAAATAATGTTGCAGGATAGACTCGTTTCCTGATGCAAGTTTGCACGAAGTGGAAAACGTTGTTAAAGTATGAAAAAAAACCAGAAAAAAATTAACGGAATTAGAAACTTTCTTGGCGTTTAAATAAATTGAACAATTTAAAAATAATTTATTTGTGCTTAATAAAAATTTAAATTGAAAAAAATAATAGGATATAAAGGGTTTTTATATTTCTCAAGGTTTTAATGAAAAATAAAAATATAACTACAGTCAATAAAAATAGTTTTTTTTGTGTAATAATAATAAATAATTGTCGATAAAAAAGCCATACAATCGAAATAAAAAATTCGGAAACATCGAAGCTAAAAAAGTAGAATAAAAATGAAACGAAACAATAACAACAACAACAACAACAACAACAACAACAACCCATCGACAAATCGTGAATAAATTGAATCTCGGCCGACCTACCTGGGACGAAGAATTTAATGTAAGGTTGACGCATCGCAGATGTGACGTAATAAGAGAACGAATCGTTGTAACGTTTGGCCGTCACCGACAACGGAAGTGCCACGGAAGAAAATGAAGAAGAAGAAGAAGAAAAAGAAGAAGAAAAAGAAGAAAAAGAAGAAAAAGAAGAAGAAGAAGAAGTTGAAAGAGGTTCTTTGGTGTCAGACGATGTTGTCACTAGGTTGCCGGAAGAAGTCAGGTCGTGACTTTGGAAAAGCCGCGATGGTCGGATGAAGGACAGATCTGTCTGGCAAGTCTGTCTGGCGGACCAGGTGGACGAACTGAAAGCGAAAGGTTTGCTGAACTCCACCGAGGCCACGATGACGTTGTCGTTTACTTTTTTTATGTGCGGATGGGGGTTCCGCTGGTGTGCTGATGAGGATGGGAATGACGACGGTGGTTGGGGGACTAGCTGGTAGAATGGTAAGGAGGAAGAAGAAGATGGAAGGAGGTGTGTATCGGTGGAGAAAGTGGAAATGGGTCGGTTTGCTTGCGACGGCGGAAGAAACGATGCCGAGAGATAAGGTGATGGTGATGGTGACGACGATGACGATGACGACGATGATGACACGTTAGACAGAGAAAGAAACGAAGAAAGTGCAAGTCCATAAAATATTTTCCAAAAATTTTCTGAAACAACTTCCACGTGGGTCTTTTTATTGTTTCTCGTTCTTCTTCTTTTTCCATTCTTCGTCGGTTCTAAATAATACTGGTACTTCCCAGAACTAGAATTCCTGGTGCTTTCCAAGATGGCGTCGTGCGGCAAACCGCTGGCGCCGACCTCGAAGCTGATTCGTAAAAAACCGATTCGTATCGTTTTCGACCTGCTGACCGACTTTCCGAATCGAGATTCGAATCCAGAATCGATTCTGTCGTCGTACAATACTTTGCTGATTCTCGGCTTGGAAAAGCTGAAATTCGACTTCGGAAATTTCGGCTTTTCATCGGCTCCGTGGATTTGCAGGAAGTGGAAAAGCTCGAAAGCTACTTCCTGTTTCCGGCGTGTCACGTGACAACGTCGTCTGCTGGTGATGTTGATGAAGACAGGCTGGATTGTCAGCAAGTAGGCGTTGCCTTAGAAAATTAATATGAGTTATAAATTTAGCTTTTCAAATTTTAAATTCAGGTTTGTTGTTTTTTATTAAAAAACAATTTTTTTTTATATTTTGTCAATCAAAATTGTTGACATTTGAAATTTCTTGTTTTATGACTAAATAATATATAATATATAATCAACTTAATAATAATAATAATAATTAATAATGGGTACTGATTATGACAATTCTCCTAGTAGTATAGCCTCAGACGCGCCGATGAACATCGCGCTGGAATACCACGGAAACCTCTGTAGATACCTGTCGCCATCTGAACGCTCTTGATTTTATTGGAATATAATGTGACACACTATTATTACCCAGCCCAAGCTGGTACTCATATGGCGACCAAAAATGGATACAAAGCTGAGTTGACCTGAACCCTAAGAGGGAAGTTACGCAATGAGTTCATTTTTTAAGCTACGGGCAATTGAACCCGAGACCCATAACCTGAAAGTCGATGACTCCACCGTTATGCAATCTCATCATTTAACTGTCAGAGAGAAAAAAACGAATTTGTTGATTTTTCACCCTTAGTGAACACAAATTACATTCAATACAGTAATTTTAATGACACTAATAAACATTATTTACAGACTAGAGATAACCCGTCAAAAATGACGGATATTCGTTTAGAATCATTTTGTGATTGCAGCGCCACCTAGCAGCGTTAAGCGATATTATAACAGGTATACATATGAACATCGAAAATTACATGTGGTAATATTAAAACATATAGATATAATAATAAAAAAATTGCTGATGAACGATTTAATAATTAAAAGTTCTCAATCATCAGACCTTTAGAACACTTCACTGGCGCTTTCTGACATCTGTCGGAAAAGTGGAATTTGCAGTCTTGCAAAGTGAAGCAAGGAAGCTGGCAGCATTTGCCCGATGATGGCATTTCTAAAAGTTTTATTAAAAAAAAATTTAACTTTAAGTAAACTATAGAAAAACGCTAAAATTATTTTTTTTTTAATATTTTAACTTTAAGATAATAATAGAAAAATCCATTTGATGAGTTAAAATCACAACATGTAATGCAATTTTATCGTAAGGCCATCATTAGACGAGAATTATTGCATTTTTATTAAAATCGAATTTTGTTGTTGTCAAACGGTGGTTGAACGTTTGACTTTAATTGAACAAAAATGAAGCAAAATTAAAAGCACAATTTTAAGAAAAAGTTGACAAAAAAAAGAATTAAAAAATATTTAAAAAAGTTTCCAGACGAAATTCCATCCTCTTCTGAACCAGTGCACATGTACTACAGAAGGAGAGACAAAAAACTTTTTCCGCCTAAATGATTTCGTCTTATTTTTTCTGTTTCTTACAAACAAAAAAAATCTTTTTTCAAATCCAAAATTACATTTATATATATATATATATATATATATATATATATATATATATATATATATATATATATATATATATATATATATATATATATATATATATATATATATATATATATATATATATATATATATATATAATTGTAAGTTATTTATTACAGTTGTACGTTATTTGTACGTTATTTATTACAATTGTACGTTATTTATTACAACTGTACGTTATTTATTGCAGATTTTAACGTCGTCGATTCCAACGCATAAATTATTCATCTATGTAATCTAAAAAAAAAAATTTTTAAATAATAATAATTTCGTTTAGACTAAATTTTAAAAAACCTAAATTTACATTTTTAACCACCATCATTATCATAACTACACAACTACACTCATAAAAACAGTTTGCAAAAAACAGCGCCAGCAGAAGACAACTTATTTTTATTGGAAGCTTTCCAGATTTGAGGACGCGAACGAATAAAACACGGACACAAAAGAAAACAGCGACAACGACAAAAGCACACAGACACACACACTGACAAGCCTACTAAAACAGACAAAAACATTTACCAAGAAAATAATTTAGTACACACGCAGATACACAATAATACAAACTAAAACAAACAAATACAAAAAAATATAAGCAAATACAAATTAGCCACGAAAACTTGTTCATTAAATTAAATATTTGTAATTATAATTTTTTGGTTTTTTACCAAACTTTTTGGCAAAAACTCACAAAAAAAGATCTTCCATAAAACCAAAATAATTGTTTTTTTTCCATTTTTTACCAGCTGGTTCCTGATATTTTTCCATTTAAAAAAAATACAGACATCTCATATCAGTACCAATTTATAAAGTACTTTTTATACTATTCATCACCTAACACGCTCAAATTTACCAACGATTTATTTTCATTGGAAATTTATCTATATTACTAATCTGTTCTTTTTGTTTTGTTTTAAATGTTGCTGCTTGGTCATGTAAGCGGTTGATAGCCTTTTGACCTTGGATGAAATAAATAAATAAATAAATAAATAAATAAAAAAATAAATAAAAAAATAAATAAATAAAAAAATAAATAAATAAATGAATGAATGAATGAATGAATGAATGAATGAATGAATGAATGAATGAATGAATGAATGAATGAATGAATGAATGAATGAATGAATGAATGAATGAATGAATGAATGAATGAATGAATGAATGAATGAATGAATGAATGAATGAATGAATGAATGAATGAATGAATGAATGAATGAATGAATGAATGAATGAATGAATGAATGAATGAATGAATGAATGAATGAATGAATGAATGAATGAATGAATGAATGAATGAATGAATGAATGAATGAATGAATGAATGAATGAATGAATGAATGAATGAATGAATGAATGAATGAATGAATGAATGAATGAATGAATGAATGAATGAATGAATGAATGAATGAATGAATGAATGAATGAATGAATGAATGAATGAATGAATGAATGAATGAATGAATGAATGAATGAATGAATGAATGAATGAATGAATGAATGAATGAATGAATGAATGAATGAATGAATGAATGAATGAATGAATGAATGAATGAATGAATGAATGAATGAATGAATGAATGAATGAATGAATGAATGAATGAATGAATGAATGAATGAATGAATGAATGAATGAATGAATGAATGAATGAATGAATGAATGAATGAATGAATGAAT
>OZ022239.1:48410117-48412617 GCA_963978895.1 Erpobdella octoculata | reverse complement strand
AATATAGATAGATAGATATAGATAGCAAGAAATTGAGAGGGAAAGAAAGAAAGAGAGAGAGAGGGGAGGAGAGAAAAAAAGAATGAAGAAATGAAAAGCGAGTGAAAAAGAGAGAAACAAAAACATAAACAAATTAAAAAACTAAAACGAAACAAACATAAATCACAACTTCGTGGTTTAAAAATAATCACCAGAAACCTGACTTTCAAAAATGAATTTGTAAGCAGCAACGATGACGTGCTTTTTGAAGCATCAATAGAAGATGACTTAAGAGTTTTGACGACGTGACAACATTGACGACGACGACAATGATGGTGATGATGATGATGATGATGATGATGATGATGATGATGATGATGATGATGATGATGATGATGATGATGATGATGATGATGATGATGATGATGATGATGATGATGATGATGATGATGATGATGATGATGATGATGATGATGATGATGATGATGATGATGATGATGATGATGATGATGATGATGATGATGATGATGATGATGATGATGATGATGATGATGATGATGATGATGATGATGATGATGATGATGATGATGATGATGATGATGATGATGATGATGATGATGATGATGATGATGATGAGGATGATGATGACGATGACGATGACGATGTCGATGACGATGACGATGACAATGACGATGACGATGACGATGGCGATGGCGATGACGATGACGATGATGATGACGATGATGATGATAATGATGATGATGATGGTGTTGGTAGAGATGATGATGATGATGGTGTTGGTAGAGATGATGATGATGGTGTCGGTAGAGATTATGATGAGAGTGATGATAATAATACCAACTCCCCCCACGGCTGCTACTTTTTTGACGCCGACGTTGTACAACCGCTCCAGAAAAACTGCAGCGGAAGAAAAAAACTTGAATGATTGCCATTGCGGAAAAAGGTATTTTTTTCACTTTCCACTTTTGCCAAATCAGCCTCAAACATTTCTCGCCGTTATAAAGCGCTTAATCGCTATATCTCAGGCGTTCAACGCCGGTGGTCGACGCCAGCGATGGCCGGTGTGATAGAAAGATTAGGGGCGTGAGGAGGCGCTTGGATATGGAGGGGGGTCGATATGGAGGTAAGTAGGTAGGTAGGAGGGGGCCTGGCTGGAAGCCTCGAGCGCCCCTCGGAATTTACTTCTCTTGTGCATGTATCGGCTTAGCGGGTATCAATCAGGATTCGAATGGGACGTAAACAAGTTGAAAAAGAAGAGAAAAAGAAGAAGAAAACGTCATTGCGATGTTTCTAACTTTTTTCTTTTTTTTATACTTTGTTTATAAGTTTTCAAAAAGTAAAAAAAAATATTGTTCACTAAATTAATTGTACCTTCGAGTAATGAATTTAATTTTAATTACTGTTTTTACTCCAAGGGCAGAAACAAATTTATAAATAAAACTTGAAACAAACTAAAAAAACAGACAAAAAAATTGTTTTTCTCACGTTTTCTTTTTCTTACGTCTGGCAAGTTCTTCGGAATAAGCGCTAAAAAATGAAACAAAAACAGAAAAAAAAACATAATTTTTACTCTTTCTCAAACACAGAAAAAAAAATATGTCCAACAATTTTTATGACGCTTTTGTGACGACAGACGACAATAAGACTATGAACAGCCGAGCGACCAATGCACTGGTCCGTTCGGTATTATGTCTGGGGTTCGAAGTGTCAGAAATTCCTGTGCAGCCATGTTTCATTGTCGCTGTTGTACTGTGTGTACGCTATTTTTTTCAGTACGTTTGTACGCTAACTGTAGCCGCTCTCAGTACAAAGAGACTGCCGTTGGCAAGTCGGGGTTCGAACCAGCGACTCGATGCAAGATTTACAACGCTTACTGGCTTTGAAGCTGATTATTTATTCATCCATAAAATACGATATTTAATTATTTTTTCATTTTTACTAAATTAAACATAGTTTATTTGTATAAAACTCATTTAATTCATTTGTATACAATTTTTAAAATTGTAGGAACTTTTAATTGATTTCATTAAAAGTTATTTATTAGAATATTTTGTTTTTGAAGAATAAAAATTACTCGATAGATAAGATTCAATTGTCTGAGAACCATCAGCCGGTAACAGCGGAAAAGCAACATCTGCGAGAAAGAAAAAGAAATTCATTTTTCATATTTTAATTTATTCATTTTCAGTTATTTTTATCATAAAATAAGTTTGATTTATTGGTTTCTGTTTCTGATTTTCAATTATTATTTTAGTTCAAGTGGAATCATAGGAGTCATTTTAGAAGCAGCATCTTTGACGCTGCAGTATCTTTGATGCAAAATTTAATTTTATTCATAAAACTAACAACACTAGCAATAAATGAATAATTGAATAATTGACTATATTAAATAATATAAAAATAAATTAGAATTAAAAAATCTTTTATTTATTAGTAATGAACATTGAAATGAATATTTTAAAATAACTAAATGTTTAGAGAGGTGTTAAATAGACTGAAA
>OZ022239.1:48397617-48402617 GCA_963978895.1 Erpobdella octoculata | reverse complement strand
GTATTTTCATGACTTTGGTTATCGGTAAAATTTTTCAGAACAAACTTTTTGTTAATTTCCTGTTTTATTCTCTTGAGACTTTGTGAAAATTTTAATTAAAAAATGTTTGTTATACGCTCGCTAAAACTTGACAATTTTTAACGTGGCGTTAGTGATTAAATAAATATCTAAGGCCACAAATAACTTTATCTAACTTTTTTACTGTCACGCCCATTTGTATCGAACAGCCATAGACAGCCATTTATAGGCACCTACCCACATCCCGGAGGACACTGGTGACCTCGTCAGGATTCGAAGCACCGACTCTCATGTCTACAGGCGAATGCCTTACCACCGTACTCCAGCGCCGGTGCCGAACGCTAACAACGTTTTAATTATTTGTTAAAAATAACTTATTATGTGAAAATAGAAAAAAAAATTGTTAGATTCCGTTGGAAAATTAAAAAAAATTTATTTCGTGGAAATTTGAAGTTTTGCGTTTCTAAAATTAATTTGTTAGAGATTTAAAAAAAATAAATTTAAAATAAACTCGCAGAAGTGTAGAAATAGATGGATGGTTATATGCACTCGGTAAAATAGAAAACTGGTTATATGCATGTGGTAAAATAGATGGATGGATAGATGTATGTGGTAAAATGAATCAATTGATAGATGTATGTGGTAAAATAAATGGATCGTTAGATGCATTGGTAAAATAGATAGATGGTTTAATGCATGTGGTAAATTGAATAATCGCTTAGATGCGTGTGGTGAAATGGATAGATGGTTGGATGCATATGGTAGAATGGATAGATGGTTGGATGCATGTGGTAGAATGGATAGATGGTTATCAGTGTAATAAATTTTAAAAGGGCAATTAAAACATTTCATTTTCCAAGAGCAGGTGATTTGAACAAAATTTATTTCAGTTTTGTTTTGAAAAAAAAGCACTGAAAAAACCGATTGAAAAAAATGTTTTGAATAAAAAATTACGATGCGTTTATATTTCTGTTATTTTGTTTGTCTACACATGTTTTGAATTTTTATTTTAATAGTAAACTCAGTGATGTGATTTGTATTCTTCAAGTAATTCTCTTTTGAAGAAAAAATCTTTTTCTATCTAAGAAAAAAAGAACTAATATAAATGGAGGGCATTTATAAGGTTTCGTCGATTTTAAAGAAAAATTGCTTGGCGATTATCCATCCATTATTTGCCCATTTTATGCGGGAGTAAAGTGGGTTGGTGCTGTGTGATAGTGGGTAGATGGCTACTGTGGTTGGTTACGTTTAAGGATAGCTGGTTACGTGTAAGAATAGTTGGTTACGTGTAATGATGGTGGCTGATTGTATGTAAGAATGGTCGGTTACAGGTAAAATTAGATGGTTACATGTAAAATTAGTTGGTTACTTTTAAGAATGGCTGAATACATGTTAATATGCCTGGTTACGTCACATGTAACAATAGATGGTTACATGTAAATTGGGCTGGTTACCTGTAAGAATGGTTATTTACATGTAAGGATGACTGGTTACATGTCAATATAATTAGTTACATGTAACAGTGGCTAGTTGCATGTTTTAATTATAATAGACAGCTGAGTTTTATTCAAAATTATAACAAAAAAATGAAAACAAAAAAGCAAAAAACAATTTTTGATTGAAAAAGAAAAACTTATTTCAAACCTCTACAAATTCTGTCGGCAAATCTTGTACATGGACGATGCTCATAGGTCGACGCCGGGCATCTTTCACTGCATACTGAATGGAATATGTAAATAAATAATAAATCAAACGTACCGATAAAAATCGATATTTTAGAAATTAAATTTTAAATCATTTTCCATCACCAGTAGACTTGTATAATTTAATTAATTTTAAATTTCATAAAATTCGAAGCGCTCATGGAACGTGGAAAGCCTTCTGGAAAATATCTAGCTTTTGAAGAACCAGCTAAAAAGCAAAAGCGAACTCTGGTGTATCAATTTATCTAATATATACACAAAAATAGGTTATTTTTGCCGTAGTGTTGCAGGTGTATCCGATAGGGCGTTATCGGGTGGAGTGGAGTGCGGGGGAGCACAAGCTTGTGTTCGGTCTCGCAACTATGAAAATGTCATCCAGAAAACAGAAACTGAAATTAATGTTAATTTGTAATATATGTTGGTAGTTGGTTGTGAATCTTCAGTTTTAGTTGTAAATGTATCTCTTTTCTCCATTGTTTCTGTCTCCCTGCTTGTCAAACCACCTGTCTACCTAACTGCATAACAGTTTGCTTACCTGCCTGCATAACTAACTGCCAAACTTCTTAGCTTAACTACCTGCCTAACTATCTGCCTAACTATCTGCTTAACTATCTGCCTAACTATCTGCCTAACTATCTGCCTAACTATCTGCCTAACTATCTGCCTAACTATCTGCTTAACTATCTGCCTAACTACCTACTAGGTCATTAATTAACCACGATAGCGCCATAATTCTTCTGCACAAAAAAAGCTACTCGGTATTTCAAAAGTTCCTTTCTAAATCTTTTCTTGGTCTCGCTTGTTTTATTGACCAAGGAGAGGGGAAGGGAGAGGGGAAGGGGGGATTATCGTTTAGCGTGCATTCTTTCCCATTGATGTATTTCGTGACTTCTCTTGCTATTTAAATAACAAAATTTTAAGACAACGGTTTTAGTTTAATAAACACATTAACGAATGTTATTCGAAAAATCATGTTTGGTTTTCATTGGAAAAAAAATCTACAAATCAAAGCTATCGAAAATGGAAACCTTACTCGAACAGAAAAAAAACAAAATTATTATCCCAGGTGTGCACCCGTACATACCTGTGTTTGAATTTTACCGTTTAAAAATAATTAAATACCTTTTTAATTCAAGTTCTAAATAATCAATTAAATAATTTTAAAAAATTCACAAAAATAACAAATGCACAAAAAATCCAGCAATTCAGTTAATAATTGATTTACATTAATTTGCTCATAAAGCCTCTAAATTATTTATTTGTTTTTTTTCGCCATTTGTGGCTTTCCTTATTGTTTTATTTAATGTTTTCATCTGAGCGTTGGCTAATATCACCGCTACTCTGAGCGTTGGCTAATATCACCGCTATTCTGAGCGTTGGCTAATATTACCGCTCGTCTGAGCGTCAGCTAATATTACCGCTCACCACATTGCCTACAAAATTATAGCACTTTCAGTCCCACTGAGCTGCACACTCATTCAGTCATTCGTTTATCCATTCAGCTACCTTTTTTTCTCCTACTCCAGCTTATACAAGATGATTTTGCATAATATCCAGGTTATTTACTTCTCCAGAGAGCGGGTATCGCTGGCGTGAGATGGACGACAAGAGCGTATTTTCCATGATAGGAAAAAGAGAGAGAAAAAGAGGGGGGTTGGTAAAGTGCGGCATCGGCAACTCCAGTAAATCAATTTGAGAGTCGCCCATTGTATCCACAATGCGTTCCCTTTCCCTTTCCCTTTCTCTGTCTATCTCTCTCTCTCTCTCTCTCTCTCTTTTTCTCTGCTTTTTTCAGATTTCTCGTTCTATCTCTTCCACTATCTTTTTTTTTTTCTCTCTCTCGGTCTCTCTCTTTCTTTCTGCTCTCTTTTTTCCCTTGCCAGTCCATTCTTTTGCTTTTTTTTCTGCCCAAGCTTTTTGTTGGCCTTTTTATGTGTTTTTCCACGTACGTCCGCCATTATTCTACGTCCTATTTTACTCCCTTTATCTTATTATTTATATCTTCTGTTTGGCTCTATTTTTTTTCTACTACTACGCATTTGTGAACATGCAAAAACATACATGCATAAAGATAATGCATACAAATGTACATGAACATACATACATACATACATACATACATACATACATACATACATACATACATACATACATACATACATACATACATACATACATACATACATACATACATACATACATACATACATACATACATACATACATACATACATACATACATACATACATACATACATACATACATACATACATACATACATACATACATACATACATACATACATACATACATACATACATACATACATACATACATACATACATACATACATACATACATACATACATACATACATACATACACACACACACAAACACATACACACACACACACAAATACATACATACATACATACATACATACATACATACATACATACATACATACATACATACATACATACATACATACATACATACATACATACATACATACATACATACATACATACATACATACATACATACATACATACATACATACATACATACATACATACATACATACACACATACATACTAATTTTAGGCCATTCTTAAGATAGGTTTCTCACAATGAAACCAGCCAAGAAGAGAATCAGGGCTCGTCCTTCAACGTTCCAGTCATTCTTATGGCACATCACGTGTCTGCTCCACATAGCTCTTTTGATTCCATCTGCAACATTACAAGTGTCCATCTAAATATCTTTTTCTCCTTGTCTTTATCCTTTAATTCTTTCTATTTGACGTTATTTTCATTATCCTGGTTTTTCTTTCATTTTTATAATGTTCTTCTCTGTTCCTTTATAGTTGTCTCCCTGAGTTTTTTTCTGTGCCTTTCTGTATATAGTTTGTCTATGTTTTTCTTTTTATCTCTTTATTTGTCTCTATGCTCTTTCATAATTGTTTTTCTTTGTGTTTCTCTGTACCTTTGTATTTGTCTCTCTATATTTGTTTGTATGTGTATCTCTGTACCTTCGTATTTGTTTGTATGTTTATCTCTGTACCTTCGTATTTGTTTGTATGTTTATCTCTGTACCTTCGTATTTGTTTGTACGTGTCCTGTCTGTACCTCCATATTTGTTTGTAGTTGTCTCTATGGTACTTTCATATCAGTCTCTATGTTTTTACATTTTTTTCTCTCAATTTTTTTTCTCCTCCCGCAAGAACATTCCACGTTCACGCATGGCTGACTTGCAAGTAACTTCAAAGAACTGC
>OZ022239.1:48385117-48392617 GCA_963978895.1 Erpobdella octoculata | reverse complement strand
CGACCCTTTAAAATTAAATTTTAACCTAGGAAATGTTGTCTTGCCCTCTTCTCAATTTCAGTTTTGAAGTGGAAAGTTAATACGATTAGAGGGATCGTCTAATCTCTATGGGGATTCTCTACAGTTTTGCCCTAAAATTCATTTGTTTCTATCATCATCATCATCATCAACATCATCATCATCATCATCATCATCATCATAATCACCATGATCATCATCACCATCATCATCATCATCATCATCACTATCATCATTATCACCGTCATCATCATCATCACAATTGCTTGCATAAAGAAACACGGTTAACGTTATTTTTTTCACGCTGAGTTATAAAATGAACGAAATTCCTCAGAAGAATAACACTCAGCAAAAGATAATTTAAAAAAATAATATTAATAGCATTACTATTAATGCCATTATTAATAATTATAATAATTCTTTTTAATGTCGTCATTATTTCTTCAATACTATTAATTTTATCACAATTTAATTTCTAACATATTTGTCACTATAATAATTACGATTGATTATTATAATTATTAGCTTTAATAATTATCGGTCCGCTAGTTATTAGCATTTTGCGTGGCTGACTTCCTTGTTTATGACGTCACAATCTCCAGAACGACATCCACCACGCTAGGCCAACAGAAAATCGTTCTTTTCCATTTATATATGTGTCTCTAGCTAACTATTATCAGCACCGCCATTCACCACCGTCACCTTTATCATCATTATCAACATCACTACCACCACCATCATAACCACCGTCACCACCACCATTTTCATCACCATAGTCATCATCATCATCAACACCATCACCATCACCACCACCACCACCATCACCATCACCGTCACCATCACTATCACCATCATCATTATCACTCAGTTATTACATGATTTTCATTAGCTTCGCATGTCCGTTGAACTTCTCAACAAAGCTTTTAATCACATTTTAAAATAAGCTTTCGATCTGAAATTTGGAATATAATTATATTCTATCAATTTTTAAAAAATCAATAATTACACTTCAAATTAGTTATATATACTTCGTTGGCAAAGGTTTTCATTACAATCGTTAGAAGGTAGGAACTTTCTTAGTAACCAATATTACATTTTAAAATTAATTTTTAATTTTAACATATTACTATCAATACATTTATGAAATAAAATTCAAAAAATTAAAGGTTCTTAAATTTTAACAAATCTAAAAAATTTCATATTGTATTTAATTTTTTTTTTTTATTCTTTCTTTTCCGACGTTTTTCCACCGCCACCGCCACCGCCAGCGGCCTCTTCCCGCTCCACCTCCTCGTGTAAATCATAAGAGCCACGCACGGAGAGAGTTTGCTTCATTTCCTGCACGGACCACCACCCGCCAGGGCACCGACGGCCAAGGAGACTTGTTATGGGGGCAGCCAAGCGAGCAATAAGAAAGCTGTTGTTTTTATTATTAGTTGCGCCTTCCGTAATGACATTGCTAATGACTGCCGAAATGGCCGCACCGGTGGCTGTGCAGCTGTAATGGCGGCTGTTACTGGTTGTGGCCGGTCGTCGAAATGATGATCGTGTGTCGGCTGTTTTTTCGATGGTTATGAGCAACTGGGACAACTGTCGTTAGTGGTCATTGTAGTTTTGACTGTGCCGGTGGTGATGTTAATGGTCATTTGCGACAGGAATTGTAGCACTGTTTGGTGTAGGTAATACTTGAAGACTTAGTTATAGCTGTTTTGTTGGCAGTGGTAATGCTCAGGCTGGTTGCGCAATTAGAGTTAGCGGCAGTGATTGTGATGCTGGTGACTGTCATAGCGGTAGTAAGAAATAAGTGATTTTGGTAAATTTTCTTGCCGATTTTATTAAATATTTTATACTCTCCCACAACAGGTATAACGGAAACAACATTATGGTGGAAGCCGCGAGGCATTTCCATAAATTCAATACACAAAATTTTAGCTCAATTGGATAACCGTAAGTTTGTTTTTACACACTTTTACTTAACTTGACTTCTCTGTCTGTCGATCTGTAGTCAAAATTTGCAATCGATTTTAAACTAACTTCCCGATGAGCTAGAAACTTAAAAATTTAAACATACCTCCGAACTAATTAATAATGCATTCTATCAAATTTTCGGATCGATTGGACAAAATTTAATTAAATAATTATTTGTGATATTTTCGTCGAACTATTTATTGTCTATGCTAATATGTTTGTTGTTTATGTAGTAAAAATATAAAAGTGTGTTTTTAAAAAAAACTTTGTTTTTGCTTCACTTGTTTGAAGCGTCAAAACATATCAAAGCACGTCTCAAGCAAACAAGCAGGCAAGCAAGCACCCGTGAAATTAATATATATGATTAATGAATTAAAAATTCCATTTATGCATATCTTGATCTAAATACTGCATACAACCAGCAGAAATATGAAACATACAAATACAGACGTCATGATGCAATGGTGAAGTAATTGGTCACGTCTTAAAAGGTCAATAAAATGCCTAATCAAAGAATTGTAGCTGTTAACGGCTTTTATAATTAAGTTGTATATCCAGTTATTAAATCAAAATGGCGGTGGTTGTTGTATTGAAGTGCCGAGCAATTTTAAATATCGTTTAATATTGAAAAACAATTGATGTAGAGCGAATGAAAAAAGATTGGAATACATGACTTTTGGGAGATAATCATTTCAACTGGAGTTGATTGAGATGGATGAGAGAGAAAGAGAGAGACAGTGAGAGAGAGAAAGAGAAAGAGAGAGAGAGAGAGAGAGAGAGAGAGAGAGAGAAGAAAAAGAACAAATGAAAGATTTGTGGAAATGGGAGAAAGTGAAAGACAGAAAAAATTGAAAGGAGATTGTGATGAAGTGAAGGAGGTAGAAGAAGACTAAGAAATACCAAACAAAATTTAAAAAAAACTATTTGAAATTTTCGCGACTAAATAAAAACGCTTCACTAAACAAATGATACATCAAACGGGCGGTTCGTCTGTGCGTGTGTATGAGTGTGTTTGCTTGTGAGTGTGTGTTTGTGAGTGTGTGTATGTGAGAGTGTGTTTGTTTGTGAGTGTGTATATGTGAAAGTGTGTTTGTTTGTGAGTGTGTGTGTGTATGTGAGAGTGTGTTTGTTTGTGAGTGTGTATAAGAGTGTGTTTGTTTGTTTGTTTGTTTGTGAGTGTGTATGTATGTGAGAGTGTGTGTTTGTTTGGGAGTGTATGTATGTGAGAGTGTGTGTTTGTTTGTGAGTGTGTGTACGTGAGAGTGTGTGTTTATTTGTGAGTGAGGTTGTGTTTGTTTGTGCGTGCGTGTGTGTATGTGTGAGTCCGTTTGTTTGTATGTGTGTGTCAGGCAGCTAGAGTAGTAGCTGTCCAGCGTGGAATTGGCAATCTCTGCCCATGATAAAGAAAAAAAAATGAAACATTGTAAAGATGAGATAGCTGGTTATTCCAACCCTGGAAATTAATAAAGAATCTTCCAATATGGCAGCAAAAGAAATTTTTTGGTGCCACGATGAAAAATGGCGATCAAACATCTCATTTTGTAGTGAACAAAAGAAAAAAAATCGACGTTTGGCAGATTATGTAAACAAACTTTTTTGTGTGCGTGGTGGGGGTTAGTTCTTTTTGTGATGGGGGTTTTCCTTTGTATGGTGGGAGTTTTTCTTTGTGTGATGGGGTTTTCCTTTGTATGGTGGGGGTTTTTCTTTGTGTGATGGGGGTGTGTGATGAGTGTTTTTCTTTGTGTGGTGGGGCTTTTTCTTTGTGTGATGGGGGTGTGTGATGAGTGTTTTTCTTTGTGTGGTGGGGGTTTTTCTTTATGTGGTGGGTGTTTTTTTTGTGTGATGGGGGTCAGTTCTTTGTGTGATGGGGGTTCTCCTTTGTAGGGTGGGGGGTTTTCCTTTGTGTGATGGGGGTTTTTCTTTGTGTGATGGGGGTTTTTCTTTGTGTGATGGGGGTTTTCTTTTGTTTGGTGGGTTGTCTTTTGAGAGACTTGTCAATCCGGCTGATATATGTTGTGTATTGTTCAACCAGTTGTTAGATTGATGGTGAAAGTGGAAGATTTCTTGGTTTTATCGTGGAAAGAGCTGATGATTGATTATGATTAAGTTGCTGTAATTCCAGGATTGTTTTTGTTCATTCTAATGTAGAGTGTCATGACATAACATTGTATAATGACATTACATTGTCATGACATTACATTGTGTCATGACATTACATTTTTTCAAGACATTGAATTTTGTCATGACATTGAATTTTGTCATGACACTACAGTGTGTCATGACATAACATTGTGTCATGACATTCATTCGTTTCATGACATCATAAAAAATGACATCGCATCCTCTCATGACATCATAAAAGATGAGATCATATCGTGAAACTATACAAAACGTGATAAAAAAAAATTTCTTAAAACAATACAAAACATTGAAACTCCGGCTGTAAAATTATTTACCAGCAAATTGTAAATAACTGGCTTTAAAGTAAATCCGCAACAGATGTTAACGCAATGAGTCGCGTTAACATCTGTTTTTGGTGATTTTTTTTCTCAGCAAGCGCAAAAAAAAAGTTTTTATTGGCACGAAAAAAAAATAAGACGATTCAATAAAGCGTTGTAAAACGAAGTAAAAGCCAGTCAGATGAAATGAAAAGCGACAACGACCAAGCAGATTAGCAGCAAATTAGACTGATATGAACACGTACACACCAAGTTCAATCACACGTCCATTCTGACATCCATACACGCACTCACACTCACACATGAATGATATTTTGCAAAAACACACGCACGCATACAAGCAAACATCCTTGCACGCATAAAAAACCAATTTAGGAAACTGCCAAAAATGAATGCAGTTAAATACTTTCGACTAGCTTAATCTCTCGAAAAACGCAAAATAGTAACTGCAGAGACATGCACACATACGCACGGGCGTACACTCGGAGACATTCAAGCATATAAGTACAAGTACGAGTATTTGTCTTCCTTGGTGATTAATTATGTAATTAAAAAATCTTCGCCAGGAATGATACGAGACTGCCAATCAATCAATCGCTCTTTTTCCTTCTCTGCTTTCTCTTTCATATTTCTAATCTTTTTGTTTCTCTCTATCCCTCTCTTTCTCTCTCTCTCTCCCTCTCTCTCTTTGTCAAATTTTTGCCTTATTTAATTGTTTAAATTTTTTAATTTCCTCGATTCTTCCTCTTCTATTCTTGCTTTACAATTACTTTGCTTTACACTAACTCACATTGCTTACAATGCTTCTCACTCACTCACATTGCTTTACACTTACAATTCTTTTCACTATTTGATATTGCTTTACACTTACAATGCTCACATTCAGAAGCGTCATTTCAGCAATTCGTTGAAAAAAAGACAGCATATAAAAAAATTTTTTTTTACTAAAAGCTTTCATTTACCTCCCAACATAGCGGATTACCTCAAAAGTAATTTAAACATTTTCCAAAAATGTTATAAAACTTCTTCCGTCTTAATTTTCTATAAAAATATGTATTCAAAAATCCTTGGGGGTGACTGACACCTCCTACCCCCAGATGATGCCCCTGCTCACATTGCTTCACACTTACATACATTTCTTCACACTATTTCACATTGCTTCACATTTACTCACACTACTTCACATTACTTTGACATTTCCTTACATTATTTTTTATTTACACACATTTCTTCACATTACTTTAACATTTCTTCACATTACTTTGACAATTCTTCACATTACTTTGACATTTCTTCACATTACTTTGATATTTCTTCACATTACTTTAACATATCTTCTGGTTATTTCCACACATTTCTTTTACATCACTTACTTATTTCCACACATTTCTTCCACATTTTATTCCACATATCCTCAAATTTCCCTCGCAGCTGATTGGTCTGCCGTGCTAACAGAAGTGCATGAGATTTAATTAACCAGTTTAGAAAGATTGCGAGCCAACCAAACAAATTAAGTGAGTGAAATAAAGATGAAAGGAAAGGAATAAATAAAAAAAATATAAAAAAAGGAAAAAAATATAAAAAAATTATTCAAGCGTCAATAAACAAAAGAAAACATGAAAATAGTTACACAAAAAAGAAAAAAGTAGAAAAAACTCAATAAATATTGCAAAAACCATAAAAAAAATACGCAATCATAACTTTGTTTTCTTTTTTAGAAATTTTTAGACCCGAAGCGACGTGTTTTTAATACATCCGCCATTTTTATACATCCACCATTTTTAATACATCCGCCATTTTTAATACATCAGCCATTTTACAGCTCGTTCTTCTCATTTCTCAATTTGTAAACAAAATTAAATATTTTTTTGTAAGAACAATCGCTTTATGATTTCTTTTCTTTTTTTATGATTTTTACTCTTTTTTATGATTTCTTTTCATTTTTTGCTGAATATTTAACATGAGCAGCTGTTTCGAGGTGGTTTTCCGAGATATCAAAAGACAGTTTTAATTTCCAGAATATCAAAAAAGATGGCTGGCGTTTCTGAGGTTAGGGTTCCCCCCACCAAAACAAATTCAAGTAAAACTTTCACTATATGAAAATATATTAGTAAACTTATTTTTTAAAAATAAAAAAAACATAACAATTTATGTAAAAATATTTTTTTCAATTAGCCATTATTCATGTTATAGATAATCCCTACTATTGCTTGCATAGAAAATATTTAGGGTTTTTTTAGATAAATAAAATGCAAGATATTTTTTTGTTCACAATGTCGTTCATGAGAAAACAGATTTAATGGTTCTATCTTTTTGTATTTGGATTGACATTTCACGCCAACAATGAACTCTTTTTTGGATAATAAAATTGAAAAAGAAAAAATTCCGCCATGTTTTATTTTTTTCTTCAAATTGTTTATTTGTTTAACTAGTATTTTGAATTTAAAATAAAATTATTATGCTTTATGAACTCAAGGTTGATTGAGCTTGTTCAAAATTTTTTTGTTTGACATGGTTTCAAAAATCTTAAATAATTAAAACTGAAAAAAATTAAAAACCCCTTGATGAAATAATAAAATTTTTAAACCCACTCCTCCTTCTAAAAAAATCCTGGGTGTGCCACTGGAGGCGGCTCTTCAAAAGAAACGAAACTATTCTGGGAAGAATGTCGCATATTCAGAGTCGCTCGGAAACTTTAAAACAGCTGTTGAAGCCGTGTGCGGTGTGGAGCATGTGCGTGTTTAAATTTTGAAGTAATGGTCGGAGAAGTGTTTCTGGGACACTCATGATCACTATGACGATGATGATGATGATGATGACGATGACGATGACGATGACGATGACGATGACGATGACGATGACGATGACGATGACGATGACGATGACGATGACGACGATGATGATGATGACGATGATGATGACGATGATAGTGGTCAGGGAGCAGTAGTGAAAATAATAAAGACGCCATTAGCTTGAGTGGCATTAATGGCATTATGAGTTATTGTTTTTTGTTGGTATTTGTATTGCTTGGACGTGGTGCGGTTGTGGCCGAAGA